>JAOWBP010000001.1:117605433-117647388 GCA_028571105.1 Tragopan temminckii | reverse complement strand
AAGTGGGTTACCTGTTAGAATTCAAAGATAGAAGAAGATGAAAAAAAAAAAAAAAAAAACCACACACACACAAAAAAAAAACCAAAAAAACAGCTTTCCTTCAAAAACAACACTTTCTGTAATATTCTCATACAGAAAAAGGATCTAGAATCACAGAATCATGTGTATCATTATACATTTTCATGAAAACACAGAGCCAGTATAAATCTAAGAATTGTTGTAGTAAAGCAATTCCTATAGATGTAGAAAGAAAGGGGTGTGGAAGAACAGAAAACAAAGTTATGGATTTACAAAGAAGAACAGAAGAGATGACTTCAGATAAGAAGTAACACAAACTTGTAGAATTACTATTTCGGTACTTTCTGAAAGTTTCAGTCATTTTAGGATCTTATTGGTCTCTTTAAAAATACGGTATACAGAAAAGGCTTCCTCTCTATCCTATAAAAGATAAACATAAATCAGTGAAATATAGCAGTAGCAGACAAGATATCCTATGACTGTATAGTCTAAACACCGCATGATTTGAAAGATTTCATGGATTCAAGTATAAATAGGAAGTTTTTTTAAAAATAGATAATGCCCTCAAATGAAACAATGTCAAAAACAACAAAAGCATTATCCTGGGTGGTGGAAGATGAGTCTGTCACAGCAGAACTAGAGGGGATTAACATCAGGACTTTTTACTCAGGCTAAAGGGACTGAAAAATAAATGGAAAAGAAATGGAGAGACAGGTAGGTAATTTTGTTTTTTTTTCAAGAAGAAAAGAAATTCCAAGAGGAAACCTGGATGTGACTACCCTATTAGAGGAAGGGCAGCAAATATTCTGAGGATACTAGAAAGGAAAACCAAGTAATACTTGTACGAGGAAAAAAAGGTAAATGCAAAAAATAAGTCATTCATGACAAAATGCTGATGAAAAATAACCCGAAATTAGAGTGCTTCAATCAAAACTTGAGGAACACAAATTTCATTTACTGCATTACCAATAAAAATAAAATTGCAGAAGTAGAAAAAAAAAAAACAACCAACAACCATTGAAGGAAAATTAGATGCCTGTAACGTGGCAATGTTTTAAAGAATCTATAAAATTAATGGAACATCTTATAGCTGCTAGTGAATTTAGAAAGCAGTGAGGAGGGGATATAATGTATATTTCACTGCCACCAAATATTAATGAGATGTTGTCAGAGTTGCTATAGTTAGTGCAAGACCATAAAATTTTAGAGAGTGATCTGAATTACTGTAATTCTGCGCATATTGAATACCTACTAAAAATCTTTCAGACTTCATTGAAAGTAGGGAGGCTAGTCTACAACTGATTCATAAATGCTCAGTGATACGCTTCATACTGAGATCAGCAAAACACACGCCTGTAATGCACAGCATGTGATTTTTACTTGCTGAAGTTGACCAAGGGAAAATCAATTTCCTCAAGAACATGGCTGTGCAGTACTATTTAAGAGCAGGACTTCCACGCCTAATTGCAAATTTATAACCTGCCTAAGATTTTCTTGTGTTATCCCCCTCCTCTAATAAAATTCTGCTTCATAAGAGTTGAAAGCTGTTTCCAGAGTTTGCCGGCATATCAGGTCTACACAGCCAAAATTATACCCTTAACTGAGTGGTGGTGAAAAATAACCATGCCTCTAGCTTCTATCTGTCTTTAAAACAATGATCCAAAACCAAAAATAAGTGGGGAGTTTGGTCGCTGAACATCTCAGTTATCCTAAATCTAGCCCAATTTATCCATGTATTAGCTGAGAGAACATTCTTCAACAGCCCAGTGTTCAGTTCTTCTATGTTTCATGTTTAAGTATAGACGCTGGTAAATCCATCGTCAAATAAGAGGTGGGAACATCAGGAAATCAAGGGAATCAATTGAGAGAAATGGTGTGACTATAGCCCTACATCCTTTGCAGCTCTGAGCCTGTGCACACTGCTTTAGCTTTCTTTTGCATTCCATCTAAACCATGACAAAAAAACAATTGATTTTTCTTCCCTTTCCTAATCCTCCAATGCTATTCAGATTACATACAAGATCAGAACATGGGGTTAGGGGGAAGTTAACTGCAACAATTACCCAGAAAGGAGAATTTTCATTGTTAGGTATCATGAGAAAGGTTTGCTGGGCTAAATTTGAATTGAATTCTAATCTTCCAAAATTTTTAGCCAAGGTTATAGCTAAAATCCACTTTTTGATAAGTAGTAACTCCTTCCTTTCCTTGAGCAAAACACAAACCCAACACATTTCTCTTTTCCATTTTTTTTTTCTGGATATTTATCACAGTAATTTACCTTTAGATCTGAAATGCCTGAAATCAGATATTTTGATATCCCTGAGGAAGTCTATTTAGCTGGCTTGTAGCTACAAAAAAATTGCCATTACAGATTATTGTTTTTCTTAAGAAACTTGCTAGAAACCAATTGCGTAAGTCTTATAACTTGCTCTCTGTTCTGTATGTGCCTTACACTGGTACCAGTTAAGAAAGCTTCTCAAAGGACCAACTCTGCAGTCAGATCAAGGCAACTATCTCTTTAATTTATTTTCATCTACAGGCCCACAGGCAAAAACTATGATTCCACCAGAACATCTTTTAGGTTGATAATGACTATGGGGAGGTTGATATTCAGAGATATGCCCAATAATTTCTGGTGAAGAAACACATTCTACCTGACTGATGTAATACAAGATGTTATTAAAATGTGCTGTGCTTCAGCAGGGCTGAACACGGCCTTCATTGATCTTATCATATTGACTAGGAGTATACCAGTGGGAGAAATGGGCTTACCCTAACTCCTAAAGGTAGTGCTAAATAGATAGCTGAATGTCTCTGCAATTCTTTGAAGAAAAAATGCAGTAAAAAAGTGTTTAAAAATCTGACAGCAAATATTTCAGGTTAGTAATCTATATTTAACCACATTACAGATGTTGTTTTTTAATCTCCATATGCTTATTTCTGTTTAATTATTTCTTTTATCTTAACAGGATGCTGTGAAGGTTATTTATTAATATCTTCAAACCAAAATATTCTAGTGGTAGGTACCTTAGAAAGACATTTAAAAAGTTAAAATTTCCATATTCAATTTGGAAAATATAAATGGAGTTCTAGGAACATGCATTAAATGATGAAACTAAAGGCATGTTAAATGGGAGCATGAGTTCTTAAATACTAGCTCTTCTAGGCACCAAGTGTCATGAAGGAAGTAAAGCATGGTGCAGCATAATTAAGCAAGAGATGTGCACAGCACAGCCAAGTCAAAGTTGCTTGGATAGTCCTAAGTCTGATATTTACCAGTTCATGAATAACGGCTACAAATGAGCAATGGCCTTTTAATATGTTTTAAATATGACTGAAATCTCATAAGAGGTCCAAATAACAACATGTGAGTGCTAATATCAGGTCTACCGTGCATCAAAGGAAGTATTAAAATGTTGAATTTTGTCAGTGCTTGTTGTCTGAAGTATGCTTTGCAAGTGAATACAGATAAGCCACAAGGGCCAAGAGATTTGGAGTTTCCATCTCAGAAATTAAAGAATCAGAATTCCCTGTTTCCCAAACATAATTAGTCTTCGTACTAAAACTGTCCTTCACTCATGAGACAGAATGCTGAAGATAGACCAAAGCCAGAAATCGAGATATTTTGGATGGGAGATCAGGAGCAGAATGTAATGATTGTTATCATAAGCACAAAAAGGACATCTATTTCTTTATAGCTTCTGTTATTTTTCCAAAGTAATAACAGTGAGGCCCATGAGATCACTGTGAGCACCTACTCCTAGAGCAAGTTCCACTTACACCAAGTAACACTATGAATTACTGTAAACCCTCCAAAATCAAAGCAAGAGAGGGACAGAGGGACAGCTATACCAAGCAAGACAAAAGTAAAAAAGCCTACAGCTTTAACCACAGTCACTCCTGCCATCACTACAAAAACAAAACAAAACAAAACAAACAAACAAACAAAAAAAAAAAACACCCAGAAACTGTGAGGCACTGAATGAAGGAAAAAAGAGAAACAACTAAAAGAAGAGAAGAAATGTAATAAAGCCTCTCTACACAGATTACTGAGAGTTTGGCAAAATTACAGCCCTACTTTGCTAATGTGATTTGGGGAAACTTATCATTGTTAAATACTAGCTAATAGATCCATTATATCATACTCTATCACAAAACATCAGTGTCTTGTAAAATACATAAAAGGAGACTATAAAAATGAATGGAAACCCATCATTCTGTTTGCAATGGCTGACACTCTACTATGGGTTATGCTACAACAGCTCACTGAAATAACTCATTTTGACTTCAGGTAGAAGCAAAAAGCCACATTACAAAGATTACTTTAGATTAAAAAGATTAAAAAGAAGCTTTCAAGATGAGAAAGAGTGCTAACAATCTGAACAGGCCACATTTCAGTCTTTCCACATATTAACGCTCTATAGCACTGGGACTCCAATAGTGTATGTTTATTACGTTTTTTATGTTTACTAGTGTACATATAAAATAAGTACAAAATGACATAAATTTCAGGAAATTTTAACTTCAAACAGTCTTCTAACTGCTTGATACAATAAATTACAGCAGAACAGAAAGTAGCAGAATGGCTAAGCTTCAGTTTCCTTGCTCAAAACAAAAATCACTTCTCTTTTCTCCCTCAATATTCACTCGCTGGCTTCTCCAAAATAGCAAGCTACCTGGAAGCTGTGAAGGTGATGAGGACTCCTTCACAGGCTGTGGTGACACTGAATAGAACAGAACATGTCTAGAAGGCTGACAGAGATGCATGCCCTTCAGGATTCTCAATTTCCTTCCTTTTTCCAAAACACACTTCAAATGAAAGGTAAGCACACAGTCAGTCCTATTGAAAACAAATATATCTCCTCACTCACTGGGCGGATTAAATAGGCAGACTGTTGTAGGTAGCTCAGTGGTCAAATGAAATTTTCCCATTCCCAAGTGAAACCCAACAGTATGGGGCCATGCTTCCTCCTCTGCAGTTGCCAGAACTTATTTACCAGTAAGCATCAGACATGAATTATCACAATGAGGAGCTCACAAAATAACAGATCAGAAGACTAAGGATTATATACACAAGCAAATTATTTTTTTTAAGTGCAAAAGGAAAAACAAAATATGTTGAAATAAAGAAAAGAGATAAAAACCAAAAAGTTCAACACGACATGGAAAGAAATAGAGTGGAACGAGAAGAGAACTGAGAAGAAAGATTGACAGCACAAAAGAAACACTTGTATATTCATGACTATACTGAATGAATCAATATTTTCAACTCTTGATATAGTGTTGATAGTACTTGATATATTATCAAAATTTAATGTGGAAATTTTCCTGGCAAACATACTGATTTTATACATCTTTATGGTCTAATATGTCTTTAATTAACATTATTATAAAACTGAAGCACATTAGCTGAAGAGAAAAAATTCCTCTGTAGAAAGAATCACTTTAGCCAAAAAAGTAGCGTTGAAGTAAAACATAATATTACCTAACAGCATTTATTCAAAATATGAAATTTAGTTAGCTTTGGACAAGTTCTGTATTTAAAAATATTTATAACATATAATATTCATTCTGAATTTTGGAACAACTGAAAAGAGTTAGAGATACAAAGACAGATGGAAATCCAGAAGGTGAGGAAGAGAGGAGAGAAAGGGCAAATAACACAGTAAGCAAAAATAAAAAAGATTTGTAAAACTGACAACAGTGAAACAAGGAAATTATGGCATGATGGTAGATTTCTAAGAGACAAAAGTAGAAATGACATAAAATGTTCCAAAATTTTTGCTGTCATACACACCTCTTCACTGAAGCTGAAAATAAGAGAAAGGCAGGAAGAGAGAGAAAGAGAAATAGAAGCTTGCATTCTAAGACATGTTTCTTAGACCTCATAAAGGCAAAGCTTCTCTAAAATACTTCTTGGTATTGGGTCCAGTACAGAAGTGGGCATGAGGCATGAACACACCAAGGAAAAGCGAAGAAAAAAACCAAACCAACAAGGAACAGGAAAAAAACAAACAAACAAACAAACAACAACAAAAAAAAACACACAAAAAGAAACATTCAGAAATTGAGCAGAGAGAGAAATACACATCAAAGTAGATTAATCAGTTATTTTTCTCAGTTCTAAAAAAGTAGAATGATAAAAGATGGTCATGCTATCTGTTGATGAAATACGTTAAATACAACAGCCATGCATTAACAGGTAAAACTTGGAGTCTTGCTCAAGAAGAAACCTCAAATCCCTAAATTTAATTTCTATAGTCTAATTCCAACATTTTTTTAATGAAACTAAAGGCTTATTTATAAGTGCATAATAAGCGGATAAATCTTTTTTATTAAAAATACTTAAAATAGACCCCAAGACCACATATAAATAAATCAGTTAAATATTCCATTATCATTAAACTAAACAAAATACACATATTCTCTGCTAAATGAAAAATTAAAACTTAAGTGTTTCTAGAGTAAGAATAGGTTTGCTTAATTAACATCTGCAGCTGAAGCTGTCAAATGTGTGTATGTATACACATTGAATGGCAGTATCATTGGAAAAAAACACCAATGTAGTGATCAATACTGTCCTTCAAGACCAGTTTTGTTTAGAGTATTTTTGAAAAATTCCCACTGTAACAGTCCCTACACTGGCAGAAATCCTGTCAAAATCACTGGAATTTTTGCTGGTATAGGGACAGACTGTAGGATGATCAATCTTCAGCCCCAGTTCAGCAAGACATTTCATCATATGCTTTGAGCAGGATTTTGATTAGCATGTATTTATTTGTTTTGCTGAATCAAGGCTCATATGATCAGATTTGCAAATAATTTCGGATTCCCTATCTCTTTTTTGTTATTAATTTGAAGATAAATTTCTGTTAAATACATAGTTTTGTTTCAAAAACATCACATAATTTTATCATTTTTATAAAGCTATCAGAAGAAAAAGCTGGCCTAAATATCTCACCCCCAAGGTCCATCAGCACTTACACCTTCAGAGGGAAAATGTTTAGGCCAATGTCCTGTTCAAGGAGTGCTGGTGGTTATTAGGCTTCCAATTGACAGAACTCTCTTCCTTTTGACAAAACACATTCAGAAACCCTCCAAAAACATTAAAACTGCGTCTGCATGTATACACTTGAATGATTCAATCTGTGTGTGAGATTAAGACATTCCCCTATGGCAGTCACTTACTAGAATTACTGCTGTCATCCTTGGTTCCATCGAGACTTCCATCGGGGTGCATTTGCAAGTAGTAGCCTTGCCTGCAATATAACCTGGTCACTATACCCTTGAGCTGGGGATCTGAAAGACAAACATATTTTGTCACTAGCCTCAAAAATTTTTCCAAGAGTTATCCCTACTTCCTCTCACTGTAGAAGGAAGTTTGATGCAGCACCACTGTCATCTTAAAGTTGTACTAGAACAGGGTGGTTGCTGATGGAGATGGAGAAAAATCTTTCTACAGAATTACTATTACGCCGGTTTCATGTCCTCTTATCTGCCTTGAATGTCCTTTATTAAAATTAACAATGGTAAAACAAACACAAAAAAATAGTAACCCAAGCACCCATAGACAAAAGTCTTAAACATTAAGCTCTACCAAAAAAAAAAAAAAAAAAAAAAAAAAAAAATCAGACTTCAGCAACAAGTAGAGAGCCTTGCAGAAATCAACAAAATATTAAAAAAAAATAAAAAAACACACATTTCATAAATGTTAGTAGCTTACTATACTTAACATAAATTTTAATATCACTTGCATAACAATATTTGCCTTCTTTCGCACTGTAGCAAAGTCACATAATTGTCTGGCACAATATTTTGTAATAGTCCCACCTGAAGAGTTCCCAAAATACCAGCCTGGAATCAGATACAATTCATTTGTCCTTTCCAATCCCCCAGGGAATAACATTTACAATAATAGCAAGATGATTGCCATAACCCTTCTTCAGCAGGAAACAGAATGAAAAATACCTGACTAAGCTAAAAGTAAATGGAAAATTCAGGTGGCTGAACATTTAAGTTACACTATTTAAAACTCTGCATTTGTGAAAATCATTATCAAGCATAGACTAGGGGGCTACCAAGTGACAACTTCATGATTCATCTCAAGAGCAGTGCCTTACAAACCACATATCAAGATGCCGGAGAATTGGTTGATTGCTGAGAAAAAGGGCATCATATCTTAAAACAAACAGCACTACCTGTGCTTCATACTTGATACTGTTAGTAATATTTTTACACATAAACTATTAGGCCCAACTTTAGGCATTCAGTAAACTATACATATGTAGGGACATGGCATTAAAAGCATCTATATCTCATCATGCACAGCTTTGCAATAATGAACTAAAATCATAAAGACTTTGAGACAGATAATTAATAAAATGAATAGTGAACTTTTAAGTAAGGCAGAAACAAAACAATTTTCATGCAAACCTGTGGCCAGTTTATAACTTATTATAATTGTTCTCACTATCAGTCAAGCTGGGTTATTTACACTATCCTAAGGGAAGAAAGGAGTAAACACTAATAAGTGGAATGTTCCGAAGTTTTGTACGAATGCTCAGTTAATGGAGTATTTATGAGAATTGAAAGTTTTCTTTAAATACACAAAGTCATATGAAACAATAAACACATCTAAATTTGAACTAAATGATTAAACTGTAAATACCATAGAAACTGTTACTAGAAATGTTAGCGCTAAAAATTTCAGGGCACGGAAATAAATAGTATAAATATTTTGTGATTAACATTTAAGAACATCAAAAGTTTTTGTCTGTTTTTGTTATATTTTCTTTTGTTTTAACTACAAGTTTTGCTTTCTGGGGATTGTTACGAGCAAAAGTTTTTCTGTCTTTGTACAAGAATACTCAGAAAAAATCATTTTTAAAAACCATATATAAATGAAGTAAAATTTATGTTGCTTCAAAGTACTGCCTTAACTATATTAGGCAACTCAAAAATATTTTCATCATTTGAAAATAAAAGACATTACTTCTTCCAATGTATGCTTTCAAACTGGAAGTTTGAAAGTACTTCCAAACTGGAAGTTAAATATACTTGCTTTATATATATATATATATTACATCTTAAAAGACTAAAGGAAATAATTTAAGCAAAATTCTTATAACTACAGGCTTAGAAAGTATTTGCAGGAAAAATATCATCATTTTGAAAAACCATTCCTACATCCAAACAAACATGAAAAAAAATCAGCTTCTAGCTTAAAGAAAGCATTTCACAGGAGGTTAATGAGGATCAACCTACTGCTTACACCTACTGCTTCAAGGGAAAAGTACAAAATTTAGAAGTAATGCTCAACATTGTTTTTCATGGTCAATCTATTTATTTTTTAAATTTATTAATAAAATCTAACAAGAAATCACATAATCATTTTCTCCAAAAGCATTATTTAAAGTTAACCGCATTTTATCAGCTGTACCAAGCTAGAATCATAGAATCCTTTGAGTTGGAAAGCACCTTTAAAGGCCATCTAGTCCAACTCCTCTGCAATGAACAGGGACACCATAGCTAAAAAAGGTTCCCGGGGCCTGATCCAGTCTCACCTTGAAAGTCTCCAGGGATGGGGCATCAACTACATCTCTGGGCAAAAACTACATTTGAATGAAAATAATCTGATGAGAAGCTATGCATTTCAGGGTTATTATGATGATGGGACAGGGCATGAGTTCCCCCATTTATTCGTTCACTCAAGTTCAGCAAAATAAGGACTATTAAAAACATGAATAAAAAGGACTCTAGTCATGTGTTTTATCTTATTTGGTATACAGTTTTATTAGTTTTGGTTGTAAGAGAACTGAACAAAATTGTCACAAAACATGTCTCTTTCACTTAAATATTCCATTCAAAACTGAAATTTACTATTAAAAATGTAATATTAATTAATATTTTGATTATGCTGCGTAGATCTCTATAGAGCAAAACATAGCAGAAAAAGTCTTTTTTTTCCCCACAAAATGTAGCAATTGCAACTTTTAACCTTTCTCCTGTGGATTATTAGAATCTTATTTACCCACCCTCCTATGAAGATCTTTACTGCTTCAAGATTCTACTTATCCTTATCACAATTAAAACTTTAAAAAGTGTCAGGAAATGGAATCAGACATTTTTTTTACTTGTTCTTGCTTGCCATATTTAGTTAAAATAGCACCTTGGATCTATAAATAAAAGTAAGAGACAAATTACACGTTTTAGCTGAACAGTGCTCAAAATACTGGGAGAATTTAACAATAAGACATGGTATTTCTTTAATCCTAGCAAAAAGGCAAAGCAAATTTAGCAATAATGTTGCATGCAATGACTTGTCAATCTCATAACAAGCAATAGTCAGAAAGACTATTCCATATCGCCTCAAGGTAAATATCTGAAAGAAGAAACAGACAAGCCTGCTAGGCAAAGAATTAATCCCTTTTCCATGCAGAAAGATAAATGATTATTTCAGGTCCTTTTTGAAACACTTGGGCAGCAAGTAGTGCAGAGAAATCTTCTGGTCCCTGAATTATTACAGCATTTTATCTACCCATTGCCACTTGATAATATCACAGAAACACTCTCCGCTTGAAACACTTTGCAAATGAGTTTTCCTAAATCCTTCCTGCTCACACTTTTTTATTATTATTATTGTTTATTTGAAAACAGATGCTAAAAGCAGTGGCCGAAACACACCCAAAAGATTAATGCTGTCTTTCTACAGGTGCACCTGATATCTGATGCTTGTAACTCCCACCACAGCTGTGCAGTTAAACAGAAAAGCAATTACCCTTGCCTTTAACATCCCACACATGCCTTTTTCTTCCTACGTGAAAGTGAAAGACAAGAGAATGCAGCCAAATAATAAAACAAAATGCGTTCTATTTACAAACAGAATGGTTATAGCATCTCCTCTTCCCTCACTCTTCAAAACTTGTATAGTTTTAAAATAAACAAGGAAAAAAATTAAAAATGTGTTGCAGGTTTTACTTTTCTGTTCGGACATAGATGAATTTGCAATGCTAAAATAACAACAGCAAGGACACCCATCATACTTTAATATCATGAAAATGAATTCCCTTAAAATCCACTGAAGTTTTGATTTTACAGCATGCTCATTCTGTCTTGTCTTTGGTGCAGAAGTTTAAGAATTAAGATTGAAGTTATAGTTTAAAGTCAATAATTTTTACCAGAGTTTTGTTGTTGTTGTATTTTTGTTTGCTTGTTTCGGCCTGGCACTTGTTAGCTACTCTTTCTTTTGAGTAAATGTCCTAAATACATTTGACCTCACAAAGAAATGGCAAGTGTTGACTTAATCTCTTATCTGCTCATATGGAGAATAACCAGCCAATTACCAATCTGACGTGAGTTCCTCAATGAGTCACACAAATGGCAATATCAAGAAGTATACTTTACTCATATAGAATAGCATTAAACCCATGCTAACTGCTGGCAGCTCTAGGTCCTTCACGTTTTACTTGCACTTAATATATTTTATTTGTTGTATTTCCATCCTGCATTTTAAGTTTCAGACAGTTCAGTACTAAACTCACAGTGGTCCAGAATACACCAGCCACCTTTTTTAGCTCTGTGCTGCTCCAATAGTCACTGTACCTTGACTGCCACTTCTTGCTCTCTGATGTTACTGTCAGTATTGGTTAAGAATCTTCTTTTAAAACTAATGTGAAATATCAAAAACATTTCTAACCTCTTTTAGGATTTAAAAAAAAAAAAAAAAAAAAAAAAAGGAAATTAACTCACAGGTTTCTTGTGAAATTGTGCAGCACAGCACCCACTCAAAGCATAGGTGTGTCTCACATCCCTCATACCCACCTATCAGCTAGTACTTAAGGCTACAGATGAGCAGAAAACCACTTTTTTGTCCCCTTCTCACAAAAGAGTATCCTGATTATAGTGTGGTGTAGAGTTTTGGATTGTGAATTATGCAGTCTTCATGGCTGAAGCCAGTCTGGCCAACACGGGTAGCATAAGAGCCTGTGCCTTAGAACACAGCTAAAGGCAGCCTCCAGCACCTTATTTTCATGCAGAAACTCATTAATGTTTCATATTAATGTCTGAAGACCATACAAAACTTTAAAATGTGTCAGTACTACTCAGTAATTTAAAAATATTTTCCAGTTTCAGAAGGAGGAACAAAATCCCATGTGAAATGACACTTCCCTTTTTTTTTCTTTTGATTCTCATTTAAAGTATTACTTTTTCTACTGGAACACTTTTCCCAGTTTCCAAAAGTAGTCCTTTTCTCAAGCACACTGTTGCTGTTTTACTTTTTTTTGGCACAACTCTGAGAGATACAGTCAATACAGTGAATTTCATCATTCTCCTAATCTTGTCGGTGGTGCAAAAGAGCAGGTTTGGCACAATCACTCCAAATCTCAGAAAAGCAGGGTCCTCTGATATGTGTTACACAATCAAGAAGGAAGGCTTCTTAAAGCACACAGCTGGTAAATAAAGAGTTCAAAATGGAAGATTTTGTGCTTCATTTAAAGGTGACAAAAACCTGAATGCTCATCAAGCTCCTTCATTTTGAATATTAAACTCTGCAACTCTTCTTATGACACAGCTCTTGCATTCAAAAGCCTTACACACTCCTTTTTTATTCCTATACCTGTCTTGTAAGTGTCTCTGACAATCAGAAACTCTGTTTCTAACTTTTTGATTGTGTTGTTTTTACTTCCTCTCTTTGTTAATAGAAAATGATACAATATGGGCATTTATATATCAGCGCTCTCTTATTTTAGGAGTAATATTTTCAATATCTTATAATAAACATCAGAAAACTAAACCTAATTAAAGTCTTTAAAATAAAATGTCTTTCATAGAAAATTTTTGCTCTATTCAGGACAGACAGAAAAAGGACATAATGTGAACTCAGAAAAGCAATAGCTTCCATTATTCCCTGTTCCCATAAGTAATAATAGTACTTATTCTGAAATGCTGTGGCTTTGTTAGACAGATTATTTCTCTGTGTTCACTTATTTTTCTGTCTTCACAATGATTGCAGAGCACTCAACTTTGGTGTTTATTTTTAACTATACTTTTTGTCCATTCATGCCTAACATCACAAACCCATCTCCCGCAGAATCTCGTATTGAGAACACATTTAAGAGAGACACAAAGTCCTATCTGTCTGCACTGTCATTCACATTTCCACCATCTTGATGTAATTTCTTCGTAAACTATGAAAGCAAGTCAGAGTTCTGCAAAATGATTGCTTTTCTTGAAAGCATAGAATCATACCCTCTGTGCTTGTGTCATTGCCTATCTATTTGGAATTTTTTTTATGTGAACTGCAAAACAGGATCTCTTGAGCACTGATGTTATGTCTCTAGGATCTACAATATATTTTTAACTACATGAAATTTACTTCTTCCTATGTGGTTTTACTTAAGCAAATGTGATTGTCAGTAGAATTACATCAACTTGGCTTCTCACTGTGATAATTTTTATCTGTTCAGATTCACAGGGTGATTGGATTTAATGAGACTTGCCTATAGCATAATTGGTAACAGTCTCCTCTACCAGCTATCTTATTTTTGCAGGGTATTTCTTGGGAAGGAAAGAGATTTATACTGTTATGAAACCACGTGGTTTTCAAACAAAAATTTTAGGCAGATTTAGTAACTTTCTTCAATAATTTGCATTTCTCTTCCTACTGCACTATATTGTATATTTTCAATTACTCTGTTCTTCCGTCATATGGTTTTGTTGGTGATTTCTCTCCAAGTACTGTCTTCCACTGTTGATCCATATTTAGAATCATAAAATCATAGAATCATAGAATCACAAGATTAGAAAGGACCTAAAAGATCATCTAGTCAAATCATCCTCCCACTACCATTGATACCACAAGCCACTAAACCATATCTCGTAGCTCCCCATCCAGATGCCTCTTGAACACTGCCAGGGACAGTGATTTCACCACCTCTCTGGGCAGGCTATTCCAGTGCCTGACCACTCTCTGAGAGAAAAAGTTTTTCTTTATGTCTAATCTAAACTTCCTCTGACACAACTTGTGGCCATTTCCTCAGGTCCTGTTTGTTGCCTGGGAGCAGAGACCAAACCCCTCCTCACCACAACCTGCCTTCAGGAAATTGTGGAGTGCAATGAGGTCTCCCCTGGGCCTCCTCTTCTCCAGACTAAACAATCCCAGCTCCCTCAGCCACTCCTCAAAAGACCTGTGCTCCAGACCCCTCACCAGTTTCGTTGCCCTTCTCTGGACACGTTCCAGGGCCTCAATGTCTTTCTTATAGTGAGGGGCCCAATTTCTTATAATACATTGAAATTCAATGGTTTCTAATTTCTCACTGTCTAAAATACCTGGTGGTGTGTTACCCAACTAACACTAATCACAGCTTCAAGGATTTAACTGTTGCCTGAAAGGTATCATCTTCCACAGACACTAAAATTCATCTTTGAACAACTGTACTCATGTTCTCAAAATTTATTTGGAAATGCTAATAAGAAAATTATATTGTCTAAATTTTATATTGCACTAGCTATGCTATTGTATTTTTTGCTATTGGAATTTTTATTTTAATTAAATAATTAATTTTAATTTTAAATAACTCAAAAAATATTCTGTTTTAATGAATATTCTTGCTTTTCAAAAAAACTCAACCTCATTACAGTATTTTATATAGGACTTTCCTGCATACTTGAACATCTTAGTTCTAGCTAATATATTCTTGTTTCTGAATTCGGACAATAAAACATAGTACAAAATATTGTTTAACATTTGTCTTTAAAACAGAAACATTAAATAATGGATACTGTAGTTAAGTAGTTTTTGTGCCCTCATTTTTGCAGTGGACTCGGTTTTGGTAACTTCCTATAAAAATGCTTCATGAACAACCAAACTTTAGAAAATAATAAGGCACCACAGTGTGACAGGTTCTATTACCATTTAAATTTTGACTTATCAAAGAATTAATCTGATTCTCCTTTTCCTAGATATTTCATATTTTTAGAATGAAATGATTAAACATTACATTTATTTTTAAAATCTTGATTGTTTCTCTGTTCATGCTGTATCACAAAGTGATTAAATATTTGAATTCAGTCTGTATTTCTTTCACAAATAGACTTAGAATGAAATTTGAAAAGGGCCTAAGAAATCTATTGAGAAAGTTGTCCAAATTATCATGGCAATGCTCAATGAAAAGAAGATAGCAGGATAATTTGCCATGCAATGTATTGTATTTTGAATCACACTCTATTTTCTATTTTAGATAGAGGAATCTTCCTCAATAGTGCCAAGTGGCAGAGGTCCTTAACTTGTTATTATTTTCATTTAATACTTGACAGAATACATAAAAGCAAACAGAATAAAGCAGTATATTCCTTCCACTTAGGTAAGCAGTATAATCACTTTTGAACTGTATCTCCACAACAGAGGCTGTTCTACATACTCTTAGTTTCTTGGCAGAGGCACAAAATATTGAAGGAAGGCATTATTTTCAAGAAAATTTCCTTTTTGACTACTGGCTAGCCTTAAAATTGCAGGCAAGCGGGTAAATTGCACTGCTAATAAGTGATGTAAAAGAGATTTTATTCAGTTGCAAAGCAGTGGCAAGGAATTGCAATATATGTTGCAGGCTCATAGGAGAACAAAGGGGTTCAATTTTCTTTGGTAGCTGAAAAACTTAAAAGCCTCTCCAGGTTTAAAATGTAGAGATTACAAATATCTCTTAATTCATCATTCTTAACTTTTTACTGACACCATCATAAGCAATTTATAAAATCACCAAAAAAAAAAAAAAAAATCACAAATTTTCATTTCCACTTCAGTTAGGTTGAGTGAACTGAGCTGAAATTAGGACAGATTGAAATACATACATTAGGAAGCCAACAGAAACATGACTCATTTCTATCTGCGCTAACAATTTAGTACACAAATATAAACTCTTGATTAATAAAACCGTAAAAACATTAACTTGTGACTAAAACCAAACTTGTTTAATATTTGAATTAAAAAATTCACTGAAAAGGAAATAAAAAATTACAAGATTATAATTTAATTAAGTATTAATATAGTGTTTAAGAATGTATTAAACAGGAATTAGTTATTTATACCTGACAGATTTTACTATGAAGAATATGAATCAGTAAACTGACTTAGAAACTTCTAAAAAGTGGAAAAAGTAAAAATTTTCCCTGGTTGAACATTTATTTATTTCTCTATATTGTTATTTAATCATTATGCTTTAACATAAATCACAGAATCACAGAACTGTAGTGATAGGAAGGGACCTCTGGAGATCACTGAGTCAACCCCCTCGGTAAAGCAGTTCCCTACAGTAGGTCACACAGGAAAGCATCCAAGAAGATTCTACACATCTCCAGAGAAGGAGACTCCGTAACCTCTCTGGGCAGTCTGTTCCAGTGTCCTGTCACCCTCACAGTAAAGAAGTTATTCCTCATATTCTGATGGAACTTCCTTTCTATCAGTTTGTGTCCACTGTCCCTTTCCCTTTTGACCACCAAAAAGCCTGGCCCCATCCACTTGAGTCTTGCCCCTGAGACATTTATAAGTATTGATAAGAACCCCTCTCAGTCTTCTCTTCTCCAGGCTGAACAGTCCCAGGTCTCCCACTCTTCCCTCATAAGGGAGATGCTCCAGGTCCCTCATCATCTTTGTCACTCTTTGCTGGACTCCCTCTGGAAGTTCCCTCTCTTTCTTGGAGAACCCAGATCTCAACACAGTACTCCAGATAAGGCCTCATCAGAGCAGAGTAGAGGGAGAGGATCACTTACCTTGACTTGCTGTCCACCTTTTTTTAATGCACCCCAGGATACCATTGGCCTTCTTGGCCACAGGAGCACACTGCTGACTTCTGGGCAACCTGTCCAACAGGACACCCCGGTCCTTCTCTGCCGAACTCCTCTCCAGCAGGTCAACACCTAACCTGTACTGATGTGTTCAGTTATTCTTTCACGGTGTAGGACTCTATGCTTGCCCTTGTTGCCCCTCATCAGATTCCTCTCCACCCAGTTCTCCAGCCTGTCCAGGTCTCACTGAATGGCAGCACGGCCTTCTGGCATGTTAGCCACTCCTCCCAGCTTCCTATCATCAGCAAACTTACTGAGGGTGCACTGTACCTTCATCCAGGCCACTGATGAAAATGTTGAACAAGATCATTAAACTCCTGTCAAACCACATCATTAAACAATATGATTTGAAGAGGTCTGTTTACAAAGAAATAATGTCTCAGAAAAATGAGAACTGTTAAATGCAAATTACATCTCAATCCTCTTCACGAATGAGTAACATTACTGGAGTTACAAAGAGGACTCCAAAGATACGTGGACAGAGTAAAAGAATTATTGATTATCCAATGTGAAAAGGATAATCCCATTATGAAAGAGGAAAATATATATTTCTATACTTGTTATTTATTGGCTAGGAACAATCTGTATCGTTTTTGTATAAAGCAAGATTACAGTTCTTCCACGAGATAAGCTTAAGTTTGCACTGTTAATATGAATAAACTGATTTATTTATTTAGAAAAATGTGTATTTTTGTATGAATTCACTGTCATTAGTTCACATGGAAGCTCTATAAAAGAATTTTTAATATCATTATGCAGAGAGCCATTAATAATTACTTAGTGCTTTTTATAACATTCCACTGTTCTTTCAAAAAGCATTGCTACATACAGCTTAATCTTGAAACCCCTAACAGCAACACAAAACAAATCAAGGTAACATATCCAAAAAGTATAATCATGTATCTACTGTATTTTTTTTTTAAATGATATACACAAGAAATGTCATGAGTTCTAGGATTGGGATTATTAAGAACTCTATGAACCAGAAAACAGCAAGCTGTACTAAGTATTTCAGTTGTTCTTTAATTTTCTTTTTTTCAGTGTATCTAAGTGTTAATTAAGCAGGGACCTGCAGAAGAAAGAGCAGACATTTCCTTATACTTTATTCTACTCTGTGTACAAGCACTTGTACATCTGCAAGAATGCAAAAATGTGGAGAGACAGCAAAGGAAGAAATATACTGTTGTTCTGATTTTCTGAGATCAAGTTTTTTTTTTCCAATTTCTGTATATGAGAAAGACAAGAATCTTGTTCTGCCTACAGACTGCAAGATCTCATAATCTGTGGTATTAAATGCACTTGGTAGTCTTACGAGATTCAGCCTGGAAAACTGATCTTCAGCCAGTGAGACAAGAAAATAATCCCCTGTACTTTAAGGACATAGTCTATTCCCTTTCTAATTCAGCACTGCAGATTTACTTCTTCTATAATCTGTATTTCAAAGCAGTGTCTCTGTACTGGAAGTACTTCCTGCTTGTTTTTTGAGTTCAAGGTCGAATTGGGTCATGACTTAAGTTTTGTTGTTCGTTTTTTTTTCTTTTTCTTCTGTCTCCTTTTCCATCTCTGCTACCATGAAACACGTAGACGGAAAATAAACTCTTATGAAATGACTCCAGGAGCTGGTCTTTAAGGAAATCAGTGGATTTTGACACTGATGCATGACAGATCACAGAAAACTGCCATAAATGGTGACTTACCAAACTATTATTTGAGAGACCACCATATGAATATTGTCACCTTGCTTCTCTCTAACTAGTATTACCTCAAGACTCTCTTTAGCAAGAACAAAATCAATAAAAATGGCCATCTCCTTTAATGCCAGCGAATGTCTCTGGAGAGAAAAATAATAATTGAGCATTTGTCCCACCATGATTTCACTGGTTCTCTGGCTATTTAATCCATAAGGTTTAGCTACTAACCAGAAACTAAGTAGAATTATACTTGTAGCACTTACTGGAAAATAAGCAGATTGTTAATTCATAAGGAGTAAATGCTCTGAGTGTTTTGATGATATGGTGGAGGGTCAGTAGTGGCTATATCAGCTCCTCAAGATCTCTGTGAACTAAATAGTAGGTGTTGTTCACCTCCAAAAATTAAAAGAATTCTACAAAATCTCAAAAGACTGCAAAGGTCTGCTGGGTTTTGAAAGAGCTCAGAGCTAGTTTTGATGGAAACATAACCTAAAACACCTCAAAAACCATTGAAAGGACTTTCAGTCTCCAGAGATAAAGTTTATTAAAAAAAAAAAAAAAAATAGGGGGAAAAAAAAGAAAAAAAGGCTTTTAAATACATAACAAAGTGAAATAAGAAATAAAAACAAACATCTCATCACATGTGTGTTCTTGCAGTGGCCTCATGACATTTTTAATCTTCCTTTGCTTCCAGTCCATCTTCCTCACCATAAAGAATTGGTTCTACATCTATCTCCAGTGCCTTTTTAAAGTCTATTCAATTGACAGGCTCACTTTGCCCTGATTCTCACATACTATCTTTCACTCCCTGCTTACTATATTCTTCAGCCCAGCATCTTTTCTTAACTGTGTATCTCTACCTAAGTTGAGCAATCAGGAAGATGTAAAACTGCACTCCTTCCTGTTGTCCAACCCTAATAATAAAACACATCCATAAACCTAAGAAAATAAAAGAAAAAAATATATATCAGTCACATATGTTCTCCTTTAAAAATTATGTAAAAGCTCAGACTATCTTTAGGGTAACAATGTATTTAACCAAAACTACAAACTACACCTTGTAGCTACCAGAGAAATAATGGTCTGTAATTTCTGGCTGTATACAACAAACCAAAACAACTAACAACGTATCAGTGCATTTTGTAGAGCGGTGTCTCAGAGTGAAGATCCATGGCAGTTCTAAATATGTGTTTTCTCCTAAGATGTGTAATATAAAACTGGCAAAATCAAAACAAAAGCCAAAACAAACTCCTCTAGTCTGCTGAATCACAGTTCAGTGATGATGGCTTCCCTCTTTGCTGTTTACTTGGTCTAAAACAGATACAACAGTATCATTACCTGTTAGGTCTGGACTTGTCTCTTAAATAGATGACCAATTACATACATCAAGATACTAAACAAGACAAATTCCACAACTTGTAATTGAAGTCTTCCAAAGTCCAATCAAGTGAGATTTCTCTCACCATGTATGGATGTCTGCATCTGAGCAAGTTACCCCAAACTTCTTATCATAGAATCATAGAATCATAGAATCATAGAATCATAGAATCATAGAATCATAGAATCATAGAATCATAGAATCACAGAATCATAGAATGGTTTGGGTTGGAAGGGACCTTTAAGATAATCTAGTTCCAAACCCCTGCTATAAGCAGGGACACCTCCCTCTAGACCAGGTTCCTCAAAGCCCCATCCAGCCTGGTCTCGAGTGCTTCCAGGGAGGGGACATCCTCAACCTCTCTAGGCAAGTGTTCCTGTTCCAGTGTCTCACCACCCTCACAGTAAATAATTTCTTCCTCACATGTAGTCTAAATCTACTCTTTTTGAATTTGAAGCCATTTTCCCTTGTCCTGTCACTACCTGCCTTTTTAAAATGTTCCTCCCCTGCCTTCCTGTAGTCCCCCTTCAGATACTGGAAGATCACTATAAGGTCCCCCAAAAGCCTTCTCCAGGCTGAAGATCCCAGCTCTCTCAGCCTGTCCTTGTGGTGGAGGTGCTCCAGCCCTCTGATTGTCTTCATGGCCCTCCTCTGGAGTTGCTCCAACAGTTCCATGTCCTTCTTGTGTTAGGGGACCGAGAACTGGATGCAGTACTCCCGGTGGAGTCTCATGAGAGCAGAGTAGCGGGACAGAATCACCTCCTTCAACCTGCTGGCTATGCTTCCAGGATACGGTTGGCCGCCTAGTCTGCATGCACACATCTCTGGCTTATATTGAGTTTTTCCTCAACCAACACTCCCACATACTTCTCCTTGGGGCTGTTCTCAAGCCTTTCTGCACCAAACCTATATCTGTGCTTGGGATTGCCCCTACCCAGCTGCAGGACTTTGCACTTGTACCTTCATATTGGTGGGCAGAAATGGACAGCTAAAGGTATGATTTCACTCTTTTATAAATCAAAGGTCAAAAATGCATTAAGAAAATTACACCCAAGTGAGCTTATTTATCCACCCAGAACAGCCATCATGCACTGCTCAGCACTGTTCATTCTCAGAAGACACAGAAGTTTTTGGATGAACCTTTCCTCCCTAGAGCAACTTCAGCCTCTCCCAGACTATTCCGTTTGGATTGAATTTATGATATGACCCAAATAACCCTCTCAGGTTCTTACGTGTTGTTCTTTTTTTTCTTTTTAGGAGACCCACCTATACTATAAACAAATGCTGCCATATGGGCACAACTAAATTTAAACTAGTTTGCTTGGCATCCTAATCTGTCAACTGTTGACGATTCTCACAACAGAGTTTCCACTCCACTGTTCACTTGGACTCTTGTCCTGAAACCTCCTTTGCAGAACACATACATTCAACTAGCATGCTTTAAACAGAAATCAATTCCATTCTCTGGATTCGTTTGTACTGCAACAGCATCCTGTTAACCCCAGCAAAGACTGAGACGCTGCTCTTCCAGATGGTATTCAGAAGGGCAAAAAGGCATGCTTAGGAAGTACAAATTACACTGCTTTCTGAGTATTAATATTAAATTCTCTTCTTGCTTCCTGCATCTTTTTTATACCAAGAACTTAAATGTTATTTGAAGCTGAAAGATTAGAGATTGAAAACAAGGAAATTCAAACCCAGGATTTCCACAGCAATTTTTCTTTTTCCTTTTCTTTTTCTTTTTCTTTTTCTTTTTTTTTTCCAGGTCACTCTCCAGTGATAGAACCAGTATTAATGGGTATCACCAAGCAGCTGGAACAACTGGTGTAAATTTGACACCGTGTCCTAATGACAGCCTTCAACAGAATGTTGCCCTTGGCTTCCTTCAGCTTCACATCTGGCACCTCAGCCTCCCAATGTGAGAGCAGGATTTGCTGAGCCCAGCTGCAGGCCAGGCAGTGCCCAGCTCCACCAGCAGCAGTGCTGAGCTCAGCTGGCACTCTCTCGGTTTAGACCCATCAGCACACTAACACACTGGCACACTAACTCCAAAACCCCTTCACTAATACAGCGTGGTGTAAACTCGTTTTGTTTTCTAACACTCATGTGCTCTTACTTGAATCATTTGGTACAGTGCCTGTGGGTTACTCTCCATTATCTTCACCACAGATGCTGCAGTGCTTTGTGTACAGCACTATAAGTGAAACCTGGTATGGTTTACCATTACATCACATCTCACTTGCATATTTACATGTATCTCATAAACAGTTAATATAGCATGAAATACTTAACACCTCAACTTACTATTAGGACCTCTCCCTCTCCTAAAGGTAGCCGGAAAAAAATAACAGAGAGGATATTTCTATTTCATAAAACAGTTGTGTTCACCAGAGCTTCTGTGGTATGTGAAGTACATGAAGGACATTGAGCTGTTGGAGCAACTCCAGAGGAGGGCCACGAAAATGATCAGAGAGCTGGAGCAGATCTTGTATGGGAACAGTCTGAGAGCTGGGAGTCTTCAGTCTGGAGAAGAGAAGACTCTGTGAGGACCTAGTGGCCTTCCAGTAGATGAAGGGGACCTACCAGAAAGCTGGGGAGGGACTTTTTAAAAGGCAGGTAGTGACAAGAGAAAAGAAAATGGCTTCAAATTCAAAAAGAGTAGATTTAGACTACATATGAGGAAGAAATTATTTACTGTGAGGGTGATGAGACACTGGAACAGGTTGCCTAGAGGATGTCCCCTCCCTGGAAGCACTCGAGACCAGGCTGGATGGAGCTTTGAGGAACCTGGTCTAGAGGGAGGTGTCCCTGCTTATAGCAAGGGGGTTGGAACTAGATGATCCTAAAGGTCCCTTCCAACCCAAACCATTCTATGATTCTATGATTCTATGATTTTTTTTAGAGGACTTCAAAGCAGTTCTCTATTTCCGTACACAAAAAATAGCAGAATTCCCTGATATAGACCTTGTTCAAATTTGATACACAAGCCACATTCGCTTTTCTACAGAATGTAAGTGCATATGTAGGCTTTGATTATTCTTTATTAAGTTCTTCATTAAAATCCATGTAAGTGGCCCTGTCAAGCAGGCTACACTTCATTTTTCTAATAACTTATTTTTAGTGGTATGCAAAGCATGGATTTACCAGAGAAGGAAGAACAGGAAAGCTGAAAGAGAAGTTAAAAGCTCTCATCATCCTGACTAATATACTGTCATGCTTCTGGTGACATGATGGCAGCATGCAGTCTCTGGTGCAACAAACACCCTCCCCTTTTTCTTCACTCCCCATTTGCTTTCACACTGCAGCTGTGCTGTGCTACAAACTTACAGCAGGTTTTTTTGGTGCATTTTTTTGCAAACAAACCAGAACTCTGCTGCTTTATAATCAAAGTATCACTTCAGCTATTTCTAGGGAACATAGCAACGCAGCAAAGAAAGCACAAAACATGGGAAAGCAGCTGAGCAACGACTTTGATTTCAGTGAATTCTAAAGATCATGGCCATTCCCTATCTGAGGTAATCACTGGGATTTTGTCCACTGTAATACCAAAGCAACAGAGATATTTATTGTTTTTTTCATTATTATTTTTATAAAATTTAAGATGTTTCCTCATGACAGTGAAGTAGAGAATTAATAGCAACTCATGTTACACAGGACTGACACAGCTCAGAAACTATTCACATCACGCAACTAGAAAATATTTACACTGTATGCCTTTAGGTTTCACAAATGCGTGCACTGAATTTCTTCCTGAATGGACAGAGAACCCAGTGCTAAAGACAGAAGTCTAAAGTTAGATGATGTATGGGAACAGTGATGTTAGCCACTATATTTGCAACAGAAAAAAGACGTATCTGATTCTTCAAATCATGTGGAGCTGCCTGAAATAGGACAGCTAGCCTTTGTTTCCAAAACAAAAGGGCCACATTTTTCTTCAAGAATTAAAGGAAGAATAAAATAAAATAAAATAAAATAAAATAAAATAAATAATAAAATAAAACAAAAAAGCAGCAAAGAATGGACGAAAAGCTTTGTCATTCTTCTCTAATAGACTGAAGTGGGCAGTGCTGCACGATTTCTCCACACCAAAACAAATAAACAAAAACATAAGTCATTTTTCATATCACAACTAGATGATTTAGTCAAAGAGCAAACATTTCATTTAAAATGTTCAATACTGTTATTTTAATGTTAAACTGACTTATAATTTGAATTTAAAAGTTACTTCAAAACTAGAAAAAATAATTAAAAATTAGAAAATGTCTATCTGAAAACAAAAGGCTTAATCCAGATTGCTTCTAGGTTCTCTTAATTGTCCCATAGTCTTGTCTTTGAAAACTCTTTTATTGCTATGAGTTCTAGCTGCCAATAGATTCCCAGGCAGATCCTCAATACCAGAGATCAGTATCACTCTCACTTTATAGATAACTAAGCAGAAGCACAAAGAGGATGGATGCTTTGTCCAAAGTGGCAATAAAAATGAGCCTTTCTGCACCTCAGTGAAGGATATAGAAGTCCCGATAAAAACACTGTACAAAAGGATGTACAGTGACCGGAAAAGATACAATTAACAAGTGGATAGACAGAAACCACAATTTACAACCACATCAGAGACCAGTTACTGCCCTGAGTTTACATTAAACTGAGTGTGTTTATTTGTATAATATAACAGTAATAACCCCACCTTTTAGAGAAATTGAAGGATTTTAATAGAGCAGCTTCAAATAGGGGAGTGGAGACAAGGGGAAAAAGCTTGTCACTTTTAATAAAATAAATGGATGTCAGCAAAAATACGCATAACTTATTAGAAGCCTTCTATCTGTGTAGCAGAATGACAACTTATAAAATCTTTTTTCAGCACTTTAATGTGTACTGATGAATGCAACTGGAAGGAGAATAAATTACACCCTCATCAACAGTTTCCAGACAATTCTAAATAAAATAATCTGCTTTCAAATTATATTTTGGGCAACTCCTGCTAACTACTGGATTTGCATGGTTCAGAAAAGATAATTTCTCAATGGAATTATCCCCTTTGAAAACTCACAAAACATTTCTGTGGCAGTGTTTACGTGTTGGAAAGAGGCCTAAGACTTCTCTCAATCTTCTGAGACAATTAAAGCTGAACTAAATTGGAAATCAATATGAAGATTACTTTATATAGTATTGGGACACCAGCGAATGTCTAAAATATTGAAGTTTTCAGAATCTCTTAAATCACTAAATGCCTTGAGTTTCTTCCACAAAAAAATGTCCGTACTCTATTAGTGTTAAATGAAGATAAATATTAGTGATAAGAGCTAAAATTAAGATCTACTTTTTCTACCATAAAACACTCCTTCTTCATTAGAAGCCATGCTTCTCTGTGAGAGAAAAATCCTTTTCTCTCTTCAGCTCTACAGAGCTGGGGACTCTAAGAAGCAGAGCAGCCACTCCAATGCAAGGGCAGGTCCCCCACCAGCTCAGGCTCACACTCTAACAGAGTCTGTCCAGGAGATATCAAGAGCTTAGTTTTGGGATCTGTAGTACTTTAATGGATCTAAACTTTCCTCAGGCAAACTCCTTCTAGACTAGACTTTGGAAGCAGAGTCATTAACTTTTCTAGTCTAGCATATATCTGATCCAAGGCTCCCTTCACAAATACTGAAGACATTTGCTTCAAAATGCCATCCTATAAATAACTTTTTCTTTCATTAACTGCATGATAGCCAAAATATGAACCTGTAAGATGGTCTAGTATTGCTGTGTACGTAGGAAACATTTACAACATCTGATTTGAGTGAATCTCATAAGAAACTTCATGGCTATCAACCTATGGTGGGTTGGAAAGCATTCTGGAACTTCAGTGGAATAAAAATATCCCAGAAAAAGTATTCTGATTAATGTTAAATGACCACAACAAACAATTCATGATGTCGTAGATGACTACATTGAAGCTCCTCTGCCAAATGCGAGTCGTATGAATACGATCAAAGTCAAAACCCTCTGAAATGCTACCATGAAAGCTGAACTTTTTCAAAGAAATGCTGTCTTAAACAGAAAACTATTTCCTCCTAGGGAAAGCAGGAAAATGTCTTTACTCAGTAATTCTGGTTCTCTCACTTAAGATGACTGTCTGAGGGGATAACAGAAGTCTGAAGAAAAACATGGGAGTAGTAAATGTTTCACTAAAGATGTACCTGAAGGGGAACAGACTGTCAGCATTCCAGAAGAATAATTATTTCCCTGATCCAGAATTGATATCTTTCTTATATTGTCATTGAAAAACAACTTGATGTGCTCCTTCAAAAGCAATAAGCAGATTGCATAAACATTTAGCACCCTATCACAGTGTACAACAGTGCCACAGGCATTCAGTTCATCCAGGGAAAAACAATACCTGAGTTACTCACAGAGGAATAACTAGCAATCTGGCAGTAAGTATTCTCAGTGGAGATACAGGTTAAAGCCTTTTTATCTGAACCAAAGTGAAAAGGAAGTTAAACTTGAAACTTCTATGTAGAAAGAAGAGTGCTCTAGTCACAGATCCGTTTGATACACCCTGGGGATCAACAAAAAAAATTCTCCTGCTTCAAGACACTTTTACAACAAAAAGTTTTAACAAAACTGTTCTGTACTGATGGAAGCCTGGAACTTATCCAAACCTGACAGAAGAGTAAAGTTGTTTCAGATAAAATAAAAATATCAGTCCAATGAGCAATGAGTTACAAACATAAAGAACAAAACAAATTGCAATTAAACATAGCCCAACAGAAGACCGCTTGAATAAATCACAACATTAATTACCTAGATTTTCTGAAGAATCTCTTATTGAGACTCTTCAGAGTTGTAGCAGGGCAGAGTTTCAAATCTGCCATAATAGCAATAGCTAATCTCAAATTTTACGTGCACACAGATGCACCATTCCACTCTCTTCAGCAAAGGTGAAGCGTACTATCACTGTCCTCAATTAAATGTAAAGCTGCTAAACTATGTACGATACTTTGCTCTGCTTCCTTACAATGACTGCAATGATGACTAAAGTTTTGAAGTTACACAGCTCTTGATGTTAAAGGTAGTTTGTTGCTGTACCTCAACATCTGAAGTTCGGCATGCTACCCTATACTTGATAGAACAAGTCCTCTAAGAATGTATGCTAGGTGACCAATTCAATGTACTGAAATCTGTCTGAATGCTGAGCATGGTTTGTTTTAGATTCAATTCAATAAAACATCCACCAAGAGAATGATTTTAGTTATATGTTAAATTAAGTCTAATTTCTTATGAAAAAAAATAATGGCTTAATCATTGACACTTAGAAAAAAATAAAATACATTTCAAATGAAAACCTCCAGTATTTATCTGCAACAGATTACAGTTTAAAGAATCAATAGATACATTTTGGTATATTTAAAATGAATGTCAACTTAAAGGAAGACATGGTTTTGATTCAGCTTTAAAATGTAGAAAGATAAGTAATTGTTGTGTTGGTTTTATTCCTTGGAAACAGAAAATTACCTCTTTTAGTGCTGTAGCAAATTCTATTCTTCTTTTTAAATTGTGAAATAAATGACCTTTTATCTACAAGATTACTGGGAAAATGTATTTGTTATAACCGTCCCTCTCAATTAACTAATTTGTAAAATTAGTACTAAGATCATTCTGGCTTCTCAAAAGGACAAACACAAACATTCCCAGAAATATTATCTTTCTCCCTCCTCAAAGTACGAATTACAGAAAATAAATAACACAGTATACAGCTTTGACTGCTACTCACTACATCTTATGCAGCTTGCACGGCTTCCCTGCTCAGAAGTCTACCACAATAGAGCTATTCTCTCAATGTACACCAAATCATCCAATTGCACCATCACTTACCTACCCTTTGCGAGATCTTTCACCCTTGGAATATCACATTCTAATGCAGACAGCATGAAGCTACTGAGGACAACCAACAATGAAGTATAGTATACTTTCATTATCAGTTAGGTGCACTTGAAAATAGGAAATCAGGGAAGGAAAAAAATCTGGAAATGGAAATGGAAAGATTGATGAAAAATGAAAGCAATGAGTTATTATGGGATTTTAGGTAGTGGTGAGATATCTCATCTCATCTGAATTTCCACTAAGTTCCTTCTATGTACTTAGCTAATAAAATCAAATTAGCAACATGGACCATATTGAGGATGTATTAGCAGTTTTATCAGATCATTGCTCACTGGTACATTTCAGCAGTAGTGTAGAAAGGGGTCAGGTGTAGAGGTCAGACTGTGTCATAATCATCCTGAGCATTAGCAACACTGAAGTTTGTGATGATAAAGCTGAACTGTTAAAACTTACAAATGTAAAGAAGGCCAGAAGGACATCAGAATCATATGCAATTAATGCACATAAATCTGCTTTTTCTCCAAAGTGTTAGATGCACTTTTTCTTTATCAGAAGTCTGTTTATGTATACACTACTGCCAGGGTTACTTCTAATTTGCAGGAATTGCTCTCAAAGCCTCCTTTGCTAAGTACAGCAACAGAATGAGAAGCAAATTCTTCAGCTCAAGGTGGCAAAATGTGAATCTCAGTCTTAAAAGATACATATAGCTTCTGTACCTATAGAAATCAGGGAAATTGATTCAACGTGTCTGAGTTTGTTTATCAAAATCTATATAAACTTTAGCGAGGGTCAGCAGCAGTTTCCTACCTTACAGAACCAGAACCAAGTAATCACAGTTTATTTTGCCTATACAGAACTGAAAATTTTAATAGCAAAAAGCTGTAAGAAAAGTAAACTCAGAGAAATACACTGAGAATAGAGTAATAAGCTTGCACTTCAGAGCTGCTGCAGACAATTTCCAGCACTGCTCATCATCAAATGCCTCTCCACTCATGCTGAAACCTGACTTTGCTGCCAGCTCCACTCCACTGACCAAAATTACATAATTGCCATTAAGTACTGTATCACAAACAAACTATTATTCCCCTTGGTTATGTTTTCACACATGAAATTATAGGAGCATAGCAGATAAGAGGAATTACAGAACTAGTAAAATAAAAGTTAAAGCTTGTCTGTTCCATGTTACAGTACTTTTTCATTGTTTTATATATCTACCGTAGTTTTTTTTAGATGGGATGAGAAAGATATACGCATTTTATTCTTTTCTCTTGTGTAATGAGGTATCGTACCAATATGGCTAAATAGTCCTGCCCAGACAGGATGTGCATATCAAATATGACTGGAACCACTGTTCTGACAAAATAGAGAATAGAGCATGCTTAGCAGTATGAAACCCTCCAAAACTAAATGGTGGTTTGCTTTCCCAGATGACAGCTTTGTTTAATAAGTTGTTTATACTTCTACTACTCTGATTTCCAAGCTGCAGCTTTTAGGCAGCCAGCACAGTTCCAAAGCACTGTTATGTTCCACAGTTAGGAGCTGCTTATAAAGCAAACCGCGAAACACTTCTCTATTTTTGGGGTGGTTTTTTTTGAGTGGTCTCAAAGTGTAGACACAAGGTAGCATGCTTTCTAGCAATTTAATCTTTGCCACAGCAGAGCTAAGAATAATTATGGCCACATCGACACCGGAGAAAGAGCCATATCCTTTTCAAGATTTCAGGTACCTATGGAAGCAACATCCCCACCATATATACTTGCCACAGTTATACAAAGGAGCAACCCCAGAGAGGTTGCGGTTGCCCCGTCCCTGGAGGTGTTCAAGGCCAGATTGGATGGGGCCCTTGGCAGCCTGGTCTAGTATTAGATATGAGGTTTGTGGCCCTGCCTGTGGCAGGAGGGTTGGAGCTTGAAGATCCTTGTGGTCCCTTCCAACCCAAGCCACTCTGATTCTATGATTCTATGATCTAATATCATAGATGATCTGCATGCGTTATGTATCAGTCATGCTAGGAGAGTCAAAACAATTTATCTCCCTTCCAACACTTTTCACATTTAATTTGCAGACAAATAGTTACCCAAGTATAAGTGGCATGTAATCACTATGATACCGGCTTAGCAAAGTTGTGGATGCCCCCTCCCTGGAAGCATTCAAGGTCAGACTAGATGGGGCTTTGAGCAACCTAGCCTAGTGGGAAGTGTCCCTGCCTATGGAATGGAGGTAAGAACTAGATGATCTTAGGTCCCTTCCAACCCAAGCCATTGAACAATTCTATGATACGATAAGTGAACAACAGTTCAATACATAGCGGCTATCTCTCCTTCAGTTTTACATAAGTATCACTGAAGGATGACAAAATAAATCCCTGTAACTTTGTACTGAGTATTGTGATGTCTGGAGAACTACTTTGTTTCCTTTCAGAAACACCTCTGCTGAAATTTGAAGGAAAAATTTGTGGCAAGTTTTTTTCAGAGCTACAGAATTCATACTTCTCCTATGGGAATGCAAATGGGAAAATTTCTATCTTGCTCCACATACAGGGTCTGAATGACCCCGATAAAGAAAATTAATTCAGTCTTCTCATCTTCTAGTGAAACAGAAGCTCAGATACCAGGAAAAAAAGCAGACAAACAAGATTCAAAATGAGTTCACCAACCAACAACCTAACAGCTGTTCAAAAATCACTGAACAAGTGGAGAGAGAAGAATCAACACAGCAAACCACAAATTCTGAATGCAGAAAGTCCAATTTCATCCAGTACTAAAAAAAAATAAGGTCCAGTCCATTGTGAAAATTTTCTCCTGAATCTTAGCAAAGAGCACAAGACCAAAATAGCCCGCTATTTCAATAGTTGTCCCCTAAAGAAACTTTTCAGTTTCTATGATAGTGGGCAGTGGATTCCAAAATTGTGTAATTTTCATGCTACTTAAAGGAAAAAAAGAAAAAAAGATAGCCTTCACAGGAATTAAAATTCAACTTTACAATCGAATGAAGGCATTCAGGACTCACTGAGCTGTCAACATATTAGAGCCACTGTGTGAGACATTGCTGATACTATGGCAGAAGTGAAAAAACATTTTTTCACCTCCTACACATCTATGACATATCTCTAAAAAAGAACACTGTATGCCGCAATCTTTTGGACTCAGGCAGAGAGTTGTGCCATTAGTGCTCTGGTGTTACAGTTGCACTGCTTTAGAAATAAAACAGCACATACCAAAACTGTTTGCATGCGATAGTAGAAACCTATCTGGAAATCAACTGGAACTGACACCATTTTATGAACATAAACTGTTATTTTAAAAAATACATGCTAATAAATAGAAAAGAAATACTGTTTATATGACAAGTCTTATCTGTAGTCTTCCTTGTCATCTTTTCTATGATTAATGGCAACAAAGATACCTAAGAAGAAACAGAACTTTTATGATTCTTTACGTTCTGAATGTTGCTGGTTTCCCTACCGTAATTAGGAACTGAAGTTAATCACACTAGTTACATGAGTAAGAAGCCTAAATTCAAATATAACTGCTCCAAAGAATTCCAATTATGTCCTAGATGAATACTAATATCAGGAGATAAATTACAAAAAATAAAACTTTCTCTTTACAGCTTCACTTAATCTATAGATAATTGCTTAGATGCATTTAACATACTCTTTACACACATCAACATTGTTTAATTTTCTTAACATTTAGCCAAAATTGCAGTGAGTGCTTTTGAAATAACAGCATCAGTAATTTACTAGCATTTCCAATATTTACTAGCAATGAGTTTCCCCTTTAAGCACTCATAATCCTTTTACTACTTCAGTATTTGTTAGGAAAGGGTAGAAAACAAGCTTATCTTGCATTTATGTACCATAGCTATGTTAAAAAAAAAAAAAAAAAGCCAGCTTCAAAACAAACAAACAAAAAGAACGAAATACACAATACAAAGCAATACAAAGCAAAAAAACCCACACAGTTAAGAATCTTTACGTGTAAACATTTTATTTTTTAAGATCAGATTCACCGTGTAGCCTATGCATGTGCCACTGGGAATGCTCAAATACTGGATTTGTTAATTGATGCTATTGGAATTCTGCAAGGAAATTGAGTTTTAGTACATCAGTTTCCAAATTCATGACTGTTTATCCACAACAAACAGAATCTGCCAGGTAATATCCAGTGAACTAGCAAACAACCTTAATAAGCCATCAGAAATATTTACTTATGCTACTGGTTCATTTCAAACATTATATCTGCAACACGAAACCTTGATAAGCAGATATTGCAGATGGATGGATTTAACTGTATTAATTATGATAAAAATATTTTATATTTATGGAGCATTACATTCTAACTTCACAAAGATTTCCAGAATCATGTGCATTACATCAAAAGATCTGTTTTTAGAGTCGTAACATCACATCCTAACTGTTTTTCAACACCTACAAGCTACTTAGACAACAGAATTTGCTGAATAAATTTACATCCAAGAAAAGGACAAAAATGTTAATTTTCTCACTTGTATACAAATTACAAATTTGGGGTCATCTGACCTCTAGAGCTAGAATTAAAAAAAATTGTATCTGCTTTTTCTTAAGAATTTCCAGTAAAAATCATTATTGAGGCTTTCTGGAAACGGGCCCCTCACTTATTTTATCACAATTCTTTGGACACTGGAATTAGAATGGTTGTTGTTCTTCCTTGTTAGAAAACTAAAATGTAAGTAGAAACAATAAAGGAGTGGGATTTACCAATCCAATGTTTAGAAGACTTGAGCTGCGAAGGAACTTCTGTACAAATCCATTTTCAGAGAGAAAAAAAGGAAGAAAAAGGAGGTTCTCAGAAACCAGATTGTTTATCTTAGCAAGCTGAAACTATGCTAGTAATGAAGGCTTCATTTTTTAACATTTATTAAAGAGGTATAAATCATCTGTGCACCAGACTGTTTGGAGATTGAGATAAACATTTCATCAAAAAAATAAAAAAAAATTGCTCAGTAGAGAAGACTGCTGCTGATGTATTTGACTGGCAATAATTTTCAAGCTTGTTCCTTAGGTGGAAATCACATATTTCAATTTATTAAAGCATACACAAGCTAAGTTAAAGAACATGTATTAGAAACAAAAATGACTTGCATTTCTTCAGACTACCTTCATTGCTAGAGATGATGCTCTCTCAATCTTTTCAACTCCAGGAACATTTTTTCTATATACAAATTACTAAAGCATCCTCTGTTATCTTATGGTCAGTCCCATTTCTTGACACAGTCATGATCCAAGATAACTGAGAAGATCATGGGAAGGGATTAACAGCAGGAGAAATCCATTATTATTTTTTTGTGTATCCCCAGATGTGTGAAGGAAAAGATTGACATACATAAGTCTTCATCCTGTAATTACGCAAGCAAAAACCTAGTGTAAAGCATGTATAATGGACTAATGCCATAAGCACAACTCCAGGTACGAGCCTGATCAGAGTCAAGCCAGACAAGGCTTGCAGTGAACATGTGGAGCCTAGTTAAAATCCAGGAAAGCCATCTTGCCATGCAAACCTCTTACATATAGAAAGAAATTCTATAGCTGGGGTCTTATGTCTGTTGGCTCAAATATCACAATTTAAAATGCTCTTCAGAACAAAATGCTACACATTTCATGTGTATTTGTTCTGATTACATAGCAAGAAAAGTGAAAGAAAGAAATAGAGCAATGAAGTTCAAGAGTTCATTTATTTTGTAGTCACTGGAATACAGATAACAGTGGTAAATTTTTCAACTCATCAGAATTTTGTATGAAGTGATACAAAGTACTGATTAAGGCTGAGGAATTCAAGTCTCAGTTATACATAAACTATGAAGATGAAAATTAGAGAAGCATCTGTTTAAGCTGGGACATTGACAATGCATAAAGCAGTTAAGTGTGCAAATAACTAAATACTCAGTAAACATTGCAAAATTTTGAAAAAGTTATGAACTATAATCTGTGAATTACAGAATTTAGGTTACAAGAAAGAATCACTGGAGAAAAATCCTGCTTCATCGCAATTATGAACATATCAAGTCATTAGAAAACTATTCTGAAGCACAAAAACAAAAATCATAGATTAAAACATACATACAAAAAAACCACACAAACATCAAATTTGTGTATAATCTCTAACATATTCTCTAACATAGTCTCTAATAAGCAGACTAGCCTTTTTGAATAACCAATACAATTCATACACAAAATTAAGTTTGCTGTCATGTGTTAGAAATTTTTCAAAGATAATGTAAGTATCATACTGAAATAGACTTACTGTGGGTGAAGTACTATTTTACTATAAAACACACTTTTCAATAAAAGCACCAACATTATATAGATACTACAGATATGTAATGATTACACACACAGTTACATTTAAACCAAAAATATACTATTTATATCACCGAAGTTTGAAACAAATATTTTGAATGTCAGGGGAAAGTTCTTTACTTTGAGAGTGGTGAGGTACTGGAACAGGCTTCCCAGAGAGGTTGTGGATGCCCCGTCCCTGGAGGTGTTCAAGGCCAGATTGGATGGGGCCCTTGGCAGCCTGGTCTAGTATTAACTAGCCTAGGATTAAATAGCGAGGCCGGTGGCCCTACACGTGGCAGGGGGCTTGGAGATTTATGATCCTTGTGGTCCCTTCCAACCCTGGCCATTCTGTGATTCTGTGATTTTCATTTCAAAAACATTTTCATTCATACTATAGAAAATCCTACAATAAAAACTTCATATTTTTGGTAAAAATACTGGTAATAAAGAACTTTAATCAGTACAATGCTCTCAAAGTGCACATTCTCATCCAAACTAAACTATAAATATCTATGTCATGTTAGTTCACTAAAGAAGACCTTAGCAGGAGCTCCTACTTCTAGGTTTATCGTTCCATAAGAATCTCCACTGCTGACCTTTTCTTAAGTCAGTCTAACCTATCTCTTTGCAAAGAGACTTCAAAATCAGTTGTAAAAATGCCCTGAGGTTTGAAAAGTCCCTTGTCACTGGGACATTAAATTCTATTCAGGTTTACCTACACAATGAACCATTAAAATATGGGCTAGTTTAAAAAATAATACTAATAATAAATTTCTTTCTCTCATTTGCATTTTAAAAAGCCCCAATTCTTAGAATATTCCAGCAATCAAGAAGACATGTTTTGTGGAGGCAGGCTTCACAGTAACAAAAGAGAACTACACATTGGCTACATCTTGGAAATTACAAAGCTTTGCAATGTAAATGATAGTTAAGTACTTTAAAATTTTTTTTTAACTTTTTTTTTTTTTTTTTTTTTAATTAACTTCTGGAGAGAAAGACTTCTCTTGTGTTTCATAACCCAGAAACATTCCTACATGGAATAATGTACTTGATGATATTTAAAAAAACCACTGAGTTACACCATTTAGTTATGCCAACTAGTGCCCATCAGCAATCCAGACCTGTGCTGTAAAAGCAAAGTACCTCCAATGCCATTCCAATTGTCTAGATCCAGGCAATGGGTTAGAAGAAAGACCATGGATTTTAATTAAATAATTTAGTTGCATCCTAGAGATTAGACTTTATCCTAGAGAAAGGATATACTTCACGTTCCCATTCCAGTCAACTTTGTCCAGCTTCATCTACATAGATCTTACTTAAATGAACAGTATAATTTTTATTAGCTTGCGTTCACCATTTTATAGTGAATAGCAACTGAAACAACCTTGCATACTGAAAACATTGAGGTAACAAAATTTCTCTATGTTTTTCTACTTAGTACATACTTTTAAAATTTATACCAACATTTTATCATTTATTTCTTTCAATTTTGTGTTTGCCTTTCTTTGAAACAGCAGATTTCTCAGTTTTCTTTGTTTATATATTTATTTATTTACTGAAACATAAATTTAAGTGATGTCACCTATTTAAGGGTATGCTGTAATCATAGTGTGTTTGTAACACAGAATCAGACTTTGAGCTCTAGACTTGACTGCATGTTTACCTCTTGCTCCAAGAAAGTATTATGAAATCCAGGCACCAAAAGGCAGTTTCTGTCTTAGCACCAGGAAGAGGTGTGTTCCTTCATTTTCGTTCCCAGAAAAAAAATACACTGTAAGTTCAAAACTTCATGACATCAAGGTGATCCTTTGATTAATACAATTGAAATGCAAAAGTAAATGTGCAGAAATATTATGGTCTACAATGCAATAAAAGTAGGTTGCTGATTTTAGGTCTCAATAGAGAAATCCAAATTTTTACTAATTTTCTCATTTTTTTTCAAACATTGAATGCAGTATCATCTATTCTTTCCATTTTCACACCACTCAGAGTGTGGCGGAATGTAAGATCTGATTAAGCACTAATAACTTGAGAAAACAAAAAGGTACCAGTTTCAAAGACTTTCAGAAAAAGCTGATGACACAATGAGAATAAATGGAATTAATTGGGGTATACCTTCCTACATATTACTGTCGTCTACAATTTGCCAAAGATAAAACGAGCTTACATACAACCAAGCAAGATAGGCTTCTGTACACTCCCAAATAAATGAGCATCTAATCTCGCCCTTCTGTATACATTCAAGTTTCTAAGTTACATTTGGAATCTAAAGAAAAATACTTTAATAGAAAATTTTTTCTGCAGTAAACATTTTTAATTAGCTCCATATTTCAATTTATTTCTGATACTCATAAATTACAGCCTTAAAAACTGATTATTCAAAACTATTTTTAAGCACTCATTTTTTGTTTGAATCAAATGAACACTCCAATACCTTGAAAAATACAGGACTTCCACTAATAGATTATATATCATTAAGTCTTTAAAAACAGCACAGAAACCTGACCACACCTAAAACATATCCATCGCTACATTATTATGAGTGAGAAACTGCTTATCCCAAAATCTCCCTTAATACCTCCATTTACCAAATATCTTATTTCTATAATACATAAGTTTAACAGGTATGACAACTGATACACTTTAAAAAGAAAGATTGTTACCTGTCGATTAGAACTCCCTGAACTTTGGAGATCTAGCAAGATCACGTGACAGCAAAGAGTTAATTTGCAAATGAATTGTTAAATCAGCAGTTACAAATTGGAAAGAGTGAAAAGCAATGACTGTTAATAAGAAAAGTGAAATGTTGTTCTCTCCAGTTTTAAATATACCCCAGATATGCAAAATTCTTGAGGTATGTAAATGAGGGCAAGTGTTTATCAAGTAAAAAAAAAACAAAACAAAAAACCTACAAAAACAAAAACACACTATACTTTACAAATGAAACAAACAAGGCATTCAAGCCCAAATAGCTACGATTTCAAAGCAATCTTAACATGCAACAATCACCAAATAGAATATTTAGAAAATGTGTATTGAAATACTTCCTCCTCTGTGAAATAGTCTGATTTCTACTTTAAGCATAATATTTTAAGATATACAATGTTTAAGTGAAGTTTTTCTACTTCCTTGACACAGATAAGAGATATTCTGAAATAACAGTGGTACAGCACTACATATAAGTTAAAGGTCAACAAAATTCTCCCACCAGTATTTGAGATATTCCTAAAAATCAATGTTCCCCAAAATTATGTTTCCATTTTAAAGTTAGTTTTCCCAATTTCTTCTCAAAAACATCTCATTCTTCACTTTTAGAGCCATCATGATCAGTTCAGTATGACAGTCCAGTCATCACTATATTTTCTTTTAAAGCATCTGTTAGCAAGCACAGAGTCTATGTGAATTACTGAATGCACAGGAAAAAAAAAAAAAAAAAAAAAAAACTTGACAGTCTGGTAAACTACAAAATACATATTTAAAAAATGAGTTTTAAATATGCTTGGAATATTCTACATGAGAAATGGCTCGTTTGTACTAATTACTGACAATCATGCAATCCTTCAAATAGATTGGCAGTAAAGAAAAGATATACATATATTTTAGATATATATTGATAAGATCAGGTCTGTAATTCCAGAAGGGTTGTGCGTTAATCAATCTCATTAGAATAAAAGTATTCAAGAATAAATAATGCTGGTTAAATGCCCAGCAAAAAGACACGCATCTGCTAGGTCACAGACAATGCAAAGGGCTTTAGTGAACTGTCAGCATAACTAACTCTGGATACAGTCACATAGGAAAGTGAAGCTACAGGTTTTGGTCCAGTGAAACACCAAAAAGCCAGATCATCCAAAGACTGAAGTTGAACGACTGGAATAATGTGCACTTCCCTGAGTTTCAAGAAATTAGGTATCTCCACAAGCATGCACAAATCTCCTTTTCATTCCACACTTGGGAGAGCTAAAAACTTATTCAGATGCTATGTAAATGGAGAATTATTTTACATGTGAGATTATGGACCATTCCCACATTTGCCTCAGGACATCACTTGATATACTCAGGAATTTTTCAAAAATGCTTTCTTTGGAGATGCAGTAAAATCTAATCAGTGTATTTTCTGAACGTGTTCCCTGGATCTCTCTTGCTCATAAATATTAATAAATATTAGTATAAAAAATAAGAGGCCAAGTCATTCAGTTCATATGTACTATAGGTATATATTGCTATATACTATATACTATAGGAGTATAGGTATATTTATACTATAGGTATAAATTTATTAGTCTGAATGTGGTATTAGCACAGAGAAACAATAAAGATTACCCTTGGTTTTTAATTGATTTAAATGTTGCATGTTTTCCAATAAATAATCTCAAGAGACTTAATTAACCAAATGATGATTTTTTCAGATGAGCAAAGAAGCTACATTTGTAGATGAAAATATAGGCTAAGAAGTCAGAATTGGCAGCAGAAATAAGCGTACATTTCTAATCTTTGTGCACTGAAGTAGCAAGAGGTAAAGTACTTACTTTTGTTTTCTCTTGTTCATGGATAGTGTCAGGTTATATAAGGTTATTTCCCGTAACAACCCAACATCTCATCTGTCAAGTATCCCAATTGTGATTGTATTTACATAAATTGGGAAATAAATGGAACTGAACAATTTCTAATTTGAAGGAGCAGATGATTTATAATTGATTGATGTCTGGCATCAATGTCAAACAATATCTTGGCTTCATGGCTACCTGGAAATTAATGACAGTGACTTCTTCATCAGATGACAAGAAGAATCAAAAGAAGATGAATGAAATTTGAAATATCATAATACTAAACAGTACAAATCAAAGCTGCTCAGTGAATGAAAGTGGTTTCATTCACTCGTTAGCTTATCAGATAAGTTCTCTGCAGAAATCACTTTGATTGACAGTTAAATTCATTAATGAAATTTTAGAAAAGCTGTTTATAACTCCCATTGCATCTATCAGTAGAGCCAATATGTAAGCTAATACGAATATTACCCTTTACCCTGAGCGAGCTTCTGGATCTATCTTTAATACTACCTTTCCTAAGTGTTAGTCTCTCAAAACGTATTTCTCTTGATATTTTACTATGTCCTTAAAGGACAAATTATGAACAAAAAATCAGTAATCATGACAGAAAAAAAAAAAAAAAAAAAAAAAAGTACTTAGTTATGGATGCATAAGATTTTAATTTGTCTTGTATTTATAATTACTTGAATTGTACACAAATCACACCCAGGAAGAGTATTAATGAACATTTTTAAGAAGAGTTTAAAAATAAAGTGTATTTTCAAAAGTTTGCTAACATCTTGTGTGCAGTAAGTGCGCATATATTGTAAATTAATAGAAAAGAGTAAACGTGTATTTTGAATTTAAAAAGCAGCATTACTGGTTTTTGCTGTCTAATTATTTCAAAAACATTTATTTTACATGTGAAAGTACTTTACCAAGTAAGAACTTCATTCTATGAGCCTAGCTTTTGCTGGTATATGTAATAAATACTTAATATGTTCTTCTGTACTTCCACTGAATAGTATGAAAAAGCTACTGACTGCTTGTCACATCTCGGTTAGCTCATTTTCCACAATGCTCTCATGACACCTTGTATATCATCCACATAAGGTCTATTTGTCAAAATTCCATTGTGCCTTTCTGACAACAGATGTTTTGAAATGCATCCTGTTTCGCTTGGCAAAGACTTGTTCAGATGGGTTTGACAGTAAATTTCAGTGAAGAATTCAACAATCATTTAACTCTGCTTAGCTAAGCTAACAAGTACAGAAAAGCATTTAAAGCAATTGACTTCTGTTTGTTTCTTCAGCTTCCCTCCCAAATAACGTCTCTGAACCCACAGGTACTCCAAATATCACACTACGTGTCATGAACATAAAAAGTCAAAAGCATGATAGCATTCTTTCAGCAGGAATACTAGGATGAGCACTAATTCCAAGACTTTAATAAAAAACAAATGAACAAACATTATGATGTCTCCATCTCAGTGACTCTTAGAGGAAATAAACTCACAAGTTTGATACTACAGACTTCAAGTGTATACTCCTTGTTGTGATAATCGATTTTCAAATAATCTGTATCAGGGGTATGGGTTACAGGTAAGATGCATACTAATCCAATTCTCCTATGCAAGCATGACACAAGGTGTCATATAGGAAAGGAACATATGAAAAAAAAAAAATGTGTTTCAAAGTCCATTGTAAGCTCTACCCTAACTAAGAAAATTTTGGTCATTTCAGTGCTGTGAGGAGTGCACCTCCTCAAACAACAGCACAGCCAAACACATATTTTTCCACCAAACAAGACTGAACAGGTGGTCCAGAACAATTGTTCAGTTAGGAATTTCTCTTTCTAAACTTATTTTCATAAACAAATATCACATACATGAATTCAAGATTATAAACCAAATACTTTAGTCTTATCATTAAGCTCATATGCCAACTGCCTATAAATAAACCTGCATAGATTTTGCCACTGACATGCAGGGATGGTGATAACTCATCATCCCTGTACCACTGCTCTATCTAAAAAAGGCAACATTAGAACGTAATAGAAGTTATGAGGAATAGTTTCTAAGTAATAAAGCCATGTAAAAAAAAAAAAAAAAAAAAAAAAAAAAAAAAAAAAAGGACTAATTGTATAAATTTATGATATTTCAAATATGAAGCATGGGGAAAAAAAAAGCACAGGAGGCATCGATCAGAGTAGATCATTAACTGTGCTTCTTAGAATTATCTTCCAACCCAACTTATAGAGGTGATTTAGTATAATTTACTATACATACCAATCTACAACGCATGGTGGCATTCTCTAATGTTAGTGAGAGTATAGCTTCTATGTGACCGCTGACTTCATTATCCCTGTTTTGAGTTATATCTAAGATTTTCACTCTTTTTGACACAATTCTTTTGTTTTAAACCTACTTGTTTCCCAAGGATGAGTACAAAATAAGTCATAACCAGTTCTGACCACTGCTGAATATCACAAAATGAGAACAACCGGGGAAGAAGTCGCGTTGTCATTTAACTCCGTTTATTTCTAGGCTCCTGACACAATGTACTGCCAAGACACAGTCCTCACTGTACCAGTTTTAGACACGTTGGACTTGTTGACTACCTGTGATCCATGCGGGAGAAAAACTGTCTGCAAGATTTCCTTGTCTATATTGATAGGCCTTAACTGGGGAAGAGCAGTTGGAAGGCAGACATATAGAGAGGGATGCAAGCATGGGCTCCCAAAGCTGCCAACTATGACATATTTCTTACTTTGGCAATTCAGAAGTTACTGTTTCTTGCTGCTTATGGCAACATGGAGCGGGCACTGGGTAGCACAGCTGCAGGCTGCACAGAAAAACCAAGCAGGCAGCATATCAGTGGGGACTCGTTAGTGACGGCTCCGTCAGGTTGCCATCCCAGACACCGGACGTTCTGAAAGCTTTCCGTGCTGCGTACTATGCAAAAACAAACCAAAAGAAAGAAAAGGGGAAGAAAAAAAAAAAAAAGAGTCGGGGAAGAAGTGGCGATAGGGGTGCGACCGAGCATGCCTAGCTCCATCTGTCACCTCGCCGTGGGAAGTCCCCGAGCCCCGTCTCCCCCAGCCACAACGCGAACCCCGGGAGGGGCTGAGCGGGGCGGCGGCGACTCGCCCTGCTCGGGAAGTTGGTGGCCACAGGTTGCCCGCTCCCGCCCGCCCCCCGGGTGGGCCCGGCCACAGGCACGCACCTTGGCGCCGCAACCGCCTCTTCTTGAGCCCGAAGATGCGGACCTTGGAGAAAATATCCACCAGGTTGCCGTTGCAGAGCCCGCGGTT
>JAOWBP010000001.1:117592633-117605333 GCA_028571105.1 Tragopan temminckii | reverse complement strand
CTCCACCCCCACCCCCGGCCTGGCTGCATAATGAATACTGGCAGATCCTAATAGGAGTCAGTCACCTCCCAGGCATCCAGCCCTGTCTCCTGAGACTGGTCTCACCAGATTCAGAAACCTCAGGAAACAGCCAGGATGGCATCACCTTGACACAGGCACTGGCAAATTATACACTCATACAGTTCTTGGATAATTACTGTAAAATAAGTAACAGCAGTGATATTTCGTGTTGAGAGCAAAAAAAGCATGTACGGCTGTTAGCTGAGAAATTGCATTTTTAAAATTTGCTCTTAAAGCTAAGGTTTATAAATTTCAAACTGAATTTTGTACCTATAAAACATAATTAATATCTTTGCACCATAAGGAGTGATTTGGAGCATATGTGTTCTGGATATTGGCTGCTGGCTTGTACTGTAGTTCTGTTGCCACAAGCATAGTGGAATACTGCTGTTGCTGAGAACAAGTATACAATTTGTGAGAACATAAAAATAGGAAATACATATGCTCTTGAATTAGTAAGAAAAGATGAAGGGAATACCTTGAAAATTCTTTAAATATTGCTGTTACTCCACCTCCTCATGCCATGCAGCTAGTAACAGCACAGCTCACAAAAGGATGACCCAATTGAAATCTCAGTGAATAGAAGGTTCCACAGAGAAGAAGCATACTGTAACGAAGTCCATCTAGCCCTGCAACCCACCCCCAGCAGCGGACAAAAACAAATTCCTAAAGGAAGAGTAAAAGAAATAAAAGAAAAAAACATAGCAAGTGTCTGGTACATGGAGAACCAGAATGACTACTTTCTTTAAACAAAAAAACTCAAGGCCACACAACATATTCGAGCATGTTCCTGTCATGTTGGTGCTACTTACATATTTTGTGTCCCCTCCTATCTTGTACAAAGTAAAGGAAGAATATCTGCACGTATTACAAGGGAGATGGAGCAGCACTGAGGCCGAACTTTGTCAGTGAAGACAAATAACGTTAGAACACACACACCTATCTTTACAGACCTCTTGGAAGAGACAGGGAACCACATTGATTTGTGATATGTACAAACAAGATTACTTCTGGATAAAGAGTACAATGCTATTAAAATTTGTTTCTGGACTTCTAATTGTGTAATTACCATGTTTTCATTTAAACACTTAAATTAACTTGCTAAACATCAGTGGAGAAGGAGGTCTGGTAGTTCAGCGTGCTGAACTACACATGTGTAGCTATAATCTCTACATAATTTGTTTCTTTAATGAAAACTCCAATTACAATATACTGTTTGGCCTCTACCCTTCCTCCAAAATCTTTAAAACATTTAGCTATTTCTGTGCTATATGGCTTAATTACAGTCTACGTTTATCACTTATTATAGTGAACATGCAGTCTGAATTAACTGTCCTTACAAACCAATCAAGAAAGTAATACCACCGTGACCTGACTCTGCATGTAATTTTGTGTGCCAATAAACAAAGGCTATCATATAAGGAGAATCTGTATCCTAAATGAAAATAAAAATGACAACAGAAACATCTCTTTCTGAAAGACTAAATTGTAGTGAAGAATGAACTACCTGCCCTCAGACTTCACTCAAATTTAGCATATTTAAAAGACAGTTTGATTATCTGGATGACAGTGTCCAACTAACAGCAAAAAACCTGGCTTCTTTTATTTATTTACAGTAATATAACTCCCAATCTGAGCCTGTGAGAGAACAGTTGGGCCAGTAGTCACTTTAAACCCCAGAAAAAATTAGATCTCTTCCTTAAGTAAATGAAATCAAGGAAACCTTGTGCTCTACAATTAAGCTTTAGAGAAGCCACCGTGCTCATTTATATACTCTTTTAGTTATACATTCTTGGACTTGTACCATAAATATTTAACATTCTTGTATTTTGTAAGAAAGTTAAGTGGTTATCCTTGTCACCAAGGTCTACAAGCTTATTAAATCAAAGGACGTTGAAGGTTCCTTGTCGTAATGTTAATAGCTAAACTCCTTGTCAATGCTTATATAATTGTTTCTTAAGTCTTTTATATACTACTATACATAGTATACAGTAGTACTATATGTACTACTAAAGCAATCCAAAACATCTAGAGAGATGACAGACTACCTCAAAAACTTCTGGATCCGCTTACAAAAACTAAAGAAAATGATCAGGTTGCTCCAAAATTTTGATTGAACATGTAATTTTGCTTTTTATCTTTTACTACACATAATTTCAGCTATCCTGGAAAATTCAAGTAGCTTCTCAATACAATATAATTTTGTTTTGCAGTATTCTGGACAACTTTAAAAAGAGCTCAATACTCTATTATTTGTTTATCTATTAATTTATTTATTTATTGAGTCGTGGCTTTTTATGCCTTCATATCACAATTATCTCTCAGATTGTTTCCCAGTCTCTGCAGAATTACTGAAGCATGTGTTACCCTCATAGCAAGCTCTAAAGGTTGTTCCCTACTGCATATCCATGCCCTACATAACTGCTTTCAAGAAGAATTTTTAGGCATTAAACCTATTTCTAGATTTTGCCAAGAAATAAGAGGGGAATGAGAAAGTGTTCAAATCTAGAGAATGCAGCACAAATGCACACTACAAGCTTACACTGAAGCTTCTTATAGAGGAATGTCATAAAAAGTCACCTTAAATTTTACAGAATATGTTCCTCAAAGAATATGAATGTAAGCTATTAATGTTATACAGCATGTTCATAGGACAGCCTGAATTTAGCTTACTTATTACTTGTGATAATTTATCAACTCTGAATAGTTACTTCTCTTTTGTGAAGAGATGGAATAATGAAAGGTCATGCAGTATTTGAAATTCATCCATGACTTTAAATGAAATATTTCTCTACTCCTAGAACTGCTTATAAAATTGTTTTCCTGTGGTGTCCTAACTTTTCTCTTCTCCCAATAGCATGAAATATTGCTCTAGCCATAGGATTCTCACTCAATTTGTAAATTGTCATCTGGTCATCATGCCATTCCTTCCATGCACATTATTTGCTCCCTTTACAGTGAAAAGCAACTTGAAATAAAATGTTCACAGCACAGTAAAGATACTGAAAATCTTGAAAAATAATTTGAATGATCCCTAAACACAGAACCAATAAAATGTAACTTTATTCTTAAATAACTTGCTAAAGTAATCGGGCTACTTGTACTGTCTTTCATTTCACACACAAAAAAATACCACCTCTGAAGAATATATCCAAACCTGCTCAGATCATAACTCAAACTGAAGCTAATGTCAGAAAAGCTGAAATGTAAGTCACAGAATTTAATGCATTTTTAAAAAGTGTTAGCAGTTCAGCTACTTGTCAGTCCCATTACACAGTATCTCATTTTCTGTGATAACATAATTGCAGAAGAAAACAGGCAATTGTTTCAACATTCTGTTTAATAAAAGGAGCAGAGTTCTCAAAAATATTCACCCTTATTTGGTTTTTTGCTCCAACTGAATTTAGTGAGAGTTTTATGCTAAAATGAACATTTCTGTGCTTGGGTCACTGGAGTTGCTGAAAGAGGTTATATGTTATCTATACTATAGCCATGAAATTGTGCTGTCATTCAATCAGATTTCAGCTAGGGACAGAGGCCACACATTACTTCTTTAAGCTATGCTGGAGAGCAAAGATAATGTTTTCTGATAGATAATTTAAACTAGATCTGTTTGCTTGATTTCTTCCCCCTCTAAAATAAAAATGAAAGTATAGATTTCCCATAAAAAAGGGCAGCACTGAAGACCAGAGTGTTCAAGCTCAAATATAGAACATTTGATAGTAAAACCTCCTCTATACCCGTTTCTATCTTTGAACATTCAAATAAAAGCAAGTTTCTAGTACAACAATTACAGAACAGGAAACTAAAAAAAAAAAGCCAACAGCAACCATGGAAAAAAGCAATCCAAAAAATAATGGATGTGGACAAAATATTAGTGGAAGGATTTTCTTTTATCTGTCGTTCTAACTGGAGTTAATTCTTACTTTGAATCATCCCTTATTTCCTTTCTGTAGTCTTCTTTTTCTGTACTACACTTCAAAATAAAGCTGTAGTTCTATTTTGTAAGAAGGATCAAGATTAAAAAAAAAATTGGGGATTGCTGTTAGTGATGTAACTGTCTCACTGCAGATCTCCAGAGCACCAGGTTTTGTTTGCTGTCTGTCACAGAATTCAACAGCTTTGCTGACACATAACAAGCATGTCCTTTTTCAAAAGAAAGGTATTAACACTGTCTTTGAATTATACACATTAAATTCATAACAAATGATACAATGACAGCTACCTGTTGCAGTGACTGATTTTTTATTTTTTGTTTTTAAATGTTATAAAAATCAAACTACTTCACCTTACTCTTGTAGTAAATTTAGGTGTCCACATATTCATATTTGCACAGTATTCCTTGAAGTTAATTCAACACCCAAATAAGTAAAGCAGATTTTAATTCACAGCTTTCAGAACTCAGGGAAAACACTGTTACTACTAATATTACACTGATTTGTAAAACTTGCCTACACGTTAAAAATGAAAAACACAGGTGGAAGAACAATATGTATATATTCCTGTAAGTCCAACAACTTACATGAAGGCAGCCTCATCTGCATGATGGATGTTAATAACACTGCCACATATCTTCTTTTTTGGTAATTGCTGTGCAGACATTACAAATATCCTCTCAAGTGAGACAAGCTACAGTGCAGTCCTTGCTGTGACAATTAACCGTTATCCCTTAATACAGAATAGAAATTTCCATATGGAATAAAGCAAGGATATGGCTACAAGAAGTTAGGTACAGGAGAGAAAAGAAGAGCTTAACTGGATCGTGTTTTGTGATGACGGCAAGACACAAAAATCCAGAGAGAAAGGGAAGGAGAGAGATGAGTGTCTTAGATTAGAAGTGTCTCCTTCTAGGGGGAAGGAAGGATCTTGCAAAAGGACTGCACAAAGAGACACCTGCAAGGAGGCAGGAGTGGTTAGTTATTGTTGTATAGCCCCAGGAGCAGCTCCTTGCTGGTCATGTTCTCTACTGGGCAGTCCTGTGGTTTAATAAGCTGAAAAAGCTCTGATAGAGTTTTGGTGCTTTTTAGAGCATGAGCTAACTTTTGTTTCTGATAGATCAGTCTACCACCAGCTCACATATGCAGGTAAGAGAGAAGAGGAAAATTGTATCATATACAAAACTGACAACACCTGATAATATTTGTACAAGCCAATGCTATATAATTGTACCATTACTCCTTTATAGATGCTTTTTTTCATTTTTCCTTCTAAAAGCTCTGCCTAGTGACTCACACACATGGAACTAAGCAGCCTCAGAAATCATCTCAGCTTCTGAAGCATGCCCAGCTGCTAAGTACACTGGTATCCTTTAAGCCTCCCAGAACAAGTTTGACATCTGTGAGAAATTCCAAAAACAAAACAAAACAAAACAAATTCACATGGCACCACAGAATGTTATTGACCTTAGAAAAATATTCCTCAGTAAGACAACAGACAATTCTAGTTTCAGTCCTGTAAGTCTGAATTCCACATGGCTCTCACAGTCTTTAGTCAAAAAGACCGAATTTACTGCACAGTAAGCAATCAAACCTTGCCTCTAGATTCACATTCCTTTGCATTTCTAAGCTAGCAGTATCTGAAGGATTCCGGAATGATTTAGAAACAATACCAACCATATGGAACTATTCTAGCAATGCATGTCACTTGAGGAAATCTCTGGAAAATACTCCAAATACTGACTCAGACACATCGATCTTGTGAAATCAGAGCTAGCACTCAGAATTGTACAGCTCTTAGCGGAAATAAAGGCAGATGCTTAGTACTTTCTCAAATATAAAACACTTCCTCTTCTAAATGGCAATACATTTACTTCATTTCCAATTAACTGAGGTTACTAGGAGAAAAAACTCAACTTCATACCATTTCATTATTACTGGACTTACTGAAATCCTGCAATGGACAGTACCCAAGCTATTTCTTTTTCTATTTTGACAGCTTGATTAAGTGTTGCAGGCTGAATGCCAATACGTTCAAGGTTAAAAAAAAAAAAAAAAAAAAAAAAAAAAAGTTGCAGTTGGTTGCATTATTTCTAGAGGGCCAAGAATTATAGACTGTGTAAATCAGAGCAATAATGTCAACGTTAGTCTGGAAAAGGCGGTTTTGTTATAGATTACAGGCCCTGAAGACTCCTGCTCTGAATCAGAAGCAAGTCTGACTAGCTCATGATGGCAAGTTTGTCTAACTTGTAGTTAGAAACCTCCAGTGAGATCATTAATAAGCTTTTAGCTTGTCCCAGTAAAATTCTCATGCAGCTACAGATTTTTTTCTTGACATCACTTTTGCTGATAATTAAACTAATTACTTCTTGTCTTATCCTAGCTGTACATAAAAACAATTGATTCCCTTTCTTGTGACTCTACAGTACAGATTAACTTAATCCAATTCCCTCAATATCAAAATCCTACTGAATCCAATATTAGCATATGCAAAGCTTTTTTCTAATCACTATGTGAACTATATTATCAAATGCTGATGAGTCTGATTTTCCTGGTAAGTTCACATGGGCTGTTTCTTACTATGCTTCCATGCCAATTAAATGGTATTTTAAGAATTTATCTATGATATCTGAAAAGATACTGTTTGCTAGGTTCTATCTCCTTCTCCCACCCTATCTGTCAAAGCTAGATATATCTCTTGCCTTGCTTTGTGTCTTTTGAGATGTCAGTCCACATCAGGCAGTTCTGATCAAACATGCCTAACTAGTCTACAAATATTCTACCTTGATTGAGTCTTGTTTTGTGGGCCCAATTTGGTTCAAATCAGTTCTGCTGACAGACCTCTCTGTGAAAACTAGAATAATGGACCACTCACTTGCCCTTCAACCTGCTACAAGTAGAATAATAGCTTATCGTTCTTTTTCTTACTTTTGTTTTTATTCCATATCCATACTTTTCCCATATCCTTTTTCCATCTGTTCTACAATTTGCATAACTGTCTCCTGATTTCTTCTGTGTTAGGATAAGTTTGGCTGCTTTTTTCTTAATCTGATCTTTCTTGATAACCATCAACTCTCCTGAATACAACTCTTCTTTTTTTAAAACTCCATCATTTGTGAACACTTTTAACTGAAAGCAGCCAAACTCAAGTTTCAAGTTTCAAGTTATTTCTATTGAAAGCACTTCTTTCATCCTATTTAACGCCATTTCTGTCTTGTAAATAACCACACTTTCAAATGAGAAATGAGTTAATATTTGAATTAATGAGTTAATATCTTCACCTTTGTTAAGAGGTGTTTGTGGTTAAAAGAAAGGAAAAAGATATTTTTCTTTGGAATTTTTCTGTCTCATTTCGTGGCATAATTCATAAATATCAAGATACTTTACTTACCTAATGTGTCAGAAATGAAAGTACTAAAAGAAATGAACCCAAAAATTTATGCTATCAGAAATTCTTAAAATATTCTACAAAATTCATTCCTAACACTTTGAAGATCATCAAACATCAAGAATATATGAGCTAAATTTATTTCTAAGGATCTACCTTAAGAAAATATTTCAATTGAGTTATTTTATATTTCTACATAAAATAAGGTTAAGATGGAAACTTGCTTAAGAAATACAATTTGGAAAAACACTATATTTATGGTTTCAAGTCTTCAAAACTAACATATTTATATGTATATTAACCTTTAAAAATTACATAAGTTCTAGTCAATATTTTAATTAATGTAAAATAATTATGGTTTAAATTTATTAAGTTATCTACCACATATATGTTTATACATATGTTTACAGAGAGAAAAAAGCACATTCTAACAAATTTAGGAGAATCAGCTGCAGACAGGAAACAAAATAACATCATGTAAATGTCAAATATTGTTGCAGTATATTGTTTATTTCTTAGCTAAGAACAAACAGAAGACTCAATAACTCATATTCTCATGTCTTCCCATACACACTGTAGAATAAAATATGAAAAACATAAATTCCAAAAACATTTAATTCCATCAACAAATGGCCCTCCAAAAATCTTCTCTATTTTTGATAATGGAAAAGTATCATCGCCTACTGAGTGTAACCGGTCGTGGTAATGGTATTTAAAGAAAAGAGAGAAATAAATGAAAACCTTCATGACATATTAATAAGGCTTCTATTTATGCCATAGATAGCATTCGAGTTTACAAACTAAGCCTCTATTCTATAGTTTAAAATCAAAAATTACCTTTCCGTTCTCAGCAGCATGAGATGTTTACTCACAGGTTTTCTCATCATTTACCTCTAGTAACAGATTTGATTCATCACCTTTTTAATCATGTGGGGCTCCCTAATTTCAAAACAATTTCCACATCAATTTATCTTTCATACCTATGGGTGTTCAAGTGCACTTGTCTTCCTCCTCCTGCTACTTGACCTCTTGAGCCACTCAGAGATGTGCACTAGAAAACTGCATTCACATGACTATCTTACATTTCCAAGTAAACTGTACATTTTTATTACAGTTATTTATTTTAAGCTAGCCAGCATCATGCAATGCACTAATGGCTAGGTTATATGGTATCTTCTGATATATTCCCTTTAAAAGATTTTCTTTCCTGAAACAAAAGCCTTCTTATGAATAGTAATGCAAATGATTATATGCTATGGAAAGTATGAAAAACATATCAAAATACTTTTTGTTAAGAGCTTATTAACTCCATGTATATACATTTAGCTAATTATACTACAAAAGGATGCATTTGTCTTTGGCTCTGCCATTCTTATTTCGGGTTATACAGAATGAAAATATATAGTCATCCTTTGTGTTGCAAACAGCAATCTTAATAAACAAAACCAGAAAATTGGATACTAGAAACTCTTACATATGCATTTTTTTCCAGGAAAATAGTCTGTAGATGAGTTTTGCATAAGCAACTTGCATAATTTTCACTATTTTGATTCCCTCAGGCATGCTGCTTGCAGCCTAATACTCCAGCATGTGTAATTCCAACTGCTGAAATTCTGCAGGACTGATTTATCACCGTGGTTTCATCATGGTAAAGGGTGCCTTTAGTTAGGGACTACCATTTTTTTCTGAGAAATGTATGCGATATTTTCAAATTTCATTAACATTTTAAGATTTATTTTAGGCATAGTAGAAAACAAAAAAGAAAGCACAAGAATAAGCTGGGTCCTATGATCCTCTTTGAAGATTTGTCTGCCTGTTTGCTTGCCTGTTTGTTTCAAATTCACTTTCTTAATAAAGGCTTGATCCAGGCCACTTTTTTTTTTTTTTTTTTTTTTTTTTTTTTTTTTTTTTTTTTTTTTTTTACAAGCATTCATCTTGCCTTTAAATTGTTAATTTTCAACATACAGTATAGTTTCATGCACAAATTTTCAACAAAAAAAAAAAAAAAAAACATCTGTATCTGATATTTAAAGTGAAAGGGAAGGAGTAACAGATGCAAAAAAAAATATTTTTTCATTTAATCCCTGGCATGTATATATGCATGAAGCATTTGAAAACATAGAAAACAGGAAATAAAGCCCAAACAGATGATATGGGAATTCACATAAAAACCATCAAGAGAATTATTTAAGCACCAAATCAATGCAATCGCATAATATACTCTACACATTGTGAGCCACACGTAGCAAAAACTTTCAAGGAGCTATATGGGACTCCTAAGGGCCAGAATCTCTGACAATTGAGGACTGGTCTCTTGAGGCAGCATGCTTATGACTAGCTTTGGATGTTATTTCATTTGTCAGCATCTTAAAAAAACCCACACATTTTAAAACTGAAGTAATGCTTTGGTATTTACTGTACAAAATAAAAAACTATTTTAATATAAATAAGTGGAAACAAATTAGTGCCTTTACTTTTAACCTAAGATCTGACATTATCATGGCACATTTAAGGCAAAGAGGAAAAAGATATACTACTAACTACAACACGAGGAGAAAAAAGATTTTTGTCCACTTCTATTGACATAACTCCTTTCAAACACAGACTTCACAAGTGATATCATATACTTCTGTAGAAAGGGCTGTATATAAGTACACTTATTTTTCCAGCTGATCACTAATTTTCAAATCTTCTATGGTAATACTAAAAACTATGGACCCAATGTAACAGCAGTATTAACAGGATTATAGAATCATAGAATGGCTTAGGTTGGAAGGGACCTTGAAGATCATTGAGCTTCAAACCCTCTGCAGTGGGCAGAGTTGCAAGAAATCATGGCCTGGAGTTTGCAACGCTACACAGGATTTCATTTAACTGCTATCCCCAAATCATTTTTAAATAACTGTATTTTTCAGTTTATATGCTTAATCTAATATCTGAAATTATTATTCATGTCTTATCTTATTTAATTTTCTTAACTTTTATTTTCCTATTCTGCAGAAGTTCAACCCAGAAGATAATAATGTCATATTTAGCAAAATTTTTCCAAGAAATACGAGAACATCGTACAAGTTGCAGGTTGGCCATTGGCACTGCTGCTTTGTCTTACATTGGCACAACTAGAAGATTTCCTCTGTCAGGATCAAACCAGTCAGATATGTTGTGCAAGCAGAGTTGTATCTGTGTAGTGATAAAGTGGTTCTATATGAAATTCCCCTGAAAGAAATTATACCTTAGTACAAGTATTCAGGTAATATAGTTAGCTTACAAAACAGGCTTGAGATAAGAAGCAGTCACCAGAGACAGCAAAGAGAGAAGCAAAAACACTCACTTTAGGCAGTAACTTTATATGTGAGGTTTTAGACTACGGCAAAAAAACGGTATAAAGAAAGAATACTTGTGTTTTTAATTCTCTGTTCTGCCACTGTGTTCAGCTAAAATGGCAAAGAGACAGGATCCTCTTAGAGGATCTACTTAAGAGACATTTCTGGAAAGAGTCTATGGATGAAAAATGCAATTTTGCCATGGTTTAGTGGCAGAAAGTAAGACATTCAACACTTCAGTCCACATACAAGACACATTTCAGAGATTAAATTCATTCTACCATAAAATTATCTCAAATCATTTGAATCTAGGTCAATCATTCTAGAAGTAGAAGTTATCCAGGTGAGAGAAGGCACTGTGACTGCATTCAAACCACGTCCCATGGCACTGCGTTGAATTTGTTATGACTTTAAGATTTAAGAAAACAATGACAAATTTTGATACCTATCATCTAATCTTTTCAGATCCCAGCTAAACAACAGTGCACGAAAGGAGCCAGGGACTCTGCACAGAGTAGCTTTAGGAGCTTTACATGTTCACATATCTGAAATCTTTGCTATATACTTAATATATGCTTCCGTTACCATGGTCACTTAAATGCTTCTAAATTGCACAGCATCCTTAATACATTCATTTATTTATTTACTGAAAAAGGAAGATTGCTTACAAGGACTCATACTCAGCTTACATGGTAATTATAAAGCTGATTTTATTCCTACAGGCCACATTCTGTGGGATTCTCAGGTGGAAGCCATTAGCAAAACAAGAAGACTCTGTCACTGTGTTACTGGTATTTGCTAGCACTGCTCAGGTTCTGCTTTCACACAGATTTTTTCAAAGAAGCAGCAGAGTTTTCCCCTCACTTGAGACTACCTGTAAGCATCAAATTGGTCACGTGTATAGGCATTCCTCTGTGTAATCTTTTATTAGCAGAATATCAGATTACTGATTTAACAACCCATCCTAGAAAAACCTGCCTTCCTCTCAGTACTGATGATTTGAATGCGTACGGCAAAGAAAAATGTGCTAATGAATATATTTGTTTACACTTTTGTTTTAACTGTTCACACTGTAAAATAAGCAAATTAGTCCTTTTATGATGTATTTTTTATTGCCTTAATGGATCTAGAGATTTACTTCACAATAAAAGCACAATATGTCATACTAACAGGAGTTTATCCAGCGAGGCTTGCTTTCCAGGTCATTCCAACCACAGAGCAGTATCAATTTGACATTAATAGAGAGATACTAATAACAATATCAAGCATGAGCTAGAAAGCCCCCTGCTGCCTACTAACGAGGGGAACTGAGTTGGAAACCTTGAGAAAAAGCATGCCATAAAATGCCAAATAAAATTCCTTTTTTCATCTAGAGATAAAGGAGTTCTGTATTGCTTTAACAAATAGGACTTGACAAAAAGAAAATAGATGTGGATGTTTTTCAAGACTTGTTGCTTTGCTGATTGTGAAGAAAAGAAGTTGTTCCATCTTTTTTTTTTTTGGAGGAAAAATCATCACACATGCACAAATGTATTTAGCAAACTTCTGAAGACCCTGGCTGAAGCCAATGGGATGAGGTTCAACAAGACCAAATGCTGGGTCCTGCGCCTTGGCTGCAATACAGACTTGGGGCCAAGTGCCTGAAAGACTGCGTAGAGGAAGTAGACCTGGGGGTATTAATCGATGCTCGGCTGAACATGAGCCAGCAGTGTGCCTAGGTGGCCAAGAAGGCCAGTGGCATCTTGGCTTGCATTAGGAATGGTGTTGCCAGCAGGAACAGGGAAGTGATTGTACCCCTGTACTCAGCTCTGGTGAGGCTGCACCTCAAGTACTGTGTCCAGTTTTGGGCCCCTCACTGCAAGAAAGACATTGAGGCCCTAGAGCGGGTTCAAAGAAGGGTGACAAAGCTGGTGAGGTGTCTGGAGCACAGGCCTTATGAGGAGTGGCTGAAGGAGCTGGGATTGTTCAGTCTGGAGAAGAGGAGGCTCAGGGGA
>JAOWBP010000001.1:117549081-117592533 GCA_028571105.1 Tragopan temminckii | reverse complement strand
TCCTTTTCCTTTTCCTTTTCCTTTTCCTTTTCCTTTTCCTTTTCCTTTTCCTTTTCCTTTTCCTTTTCCTTTCCTCCGTAGCATGCCCTTTACATTGCAGAGATCTGGAGGTGAGCTCAACTATGACCACAGTCAGTTTTCTGCTTGCTTTGCTAATAACCTACCTTGGTGTCATTACAGGCCACGGCATCTGTTCATGTGGCCGATGTGTTTGCCAGGAAGGGTGGTTTGGAAAGTTGTGCCAGTATTCAAGGAAGTGCAACATGACAGAAGAGGAGAGCAGAAGTCTCTGCGAGTCTGCGGATGGTGTATTATGCTCAGGAAAGGGTAAGGACTGACAGTTTATCTACTCCACAGCAGTGCCCTTGCAGAAGAAATGGTCAGATTCTGGCAGACTAATGTGCATGAAATTGGGCTGTTGTTTAGTAACTCTTTCAAAGGCACCTGTTATTAAAAGAATTTACATTTGGCTCCATAATGCACGTACATCCATTTTTTCAAACACCCACTGCAGCCATACATGCTTAATGGCATTAATGTTATACGCAGTTTGTTAATAGCTTATAATTTCCTTCATCTGTTTATCTGATGCTTGGCATTAAGCAGCTGTACATTATAAACCAAATGTTAGTGCTCCATCTAGTCTGAAGGACAGAATGCTACCTGCAGTAACACTGCAGTGGGCAAGATGAAAAATGTAATATCTCAGGCAAAAATAAGTTGAGAATAGAGCTTAGCAGCAACATTCGGTATGCTCAACCTCCCTCTGCCAGTGCAACAGCAAATGAAAGGTAGATATTGGTAGTCCCCATGGCAGAATCCAACACATTCTCTTCTCTCCTAACTTTTATTAAGGTGGTTATGTCAGCTTCAGTCCAGCTATAAAAATTTGCCAGAGGGAGAAATAAAATTTAAAAAATCTTGATAATTAACTCAAATTGTTCTCTGAGGTTCTTACCCTGCAGTCTTTCAGGATGGCTAATTGCATTACTGGAAGGAGGGTTTCTTTGCTCCCCTTTAGTGCAAGCTGTCTCTTTTTTTAATGTAATATAGCTAAAAGAGAAGAGATGGTAAATGGGTGGTGAGATTAGCGGGAGACTGGAATGCCCCCACTCAGACATGGATGTGCCATCTCCTCTGTCCATTCATCCACTGCATCGACAGTGATCATCTTACCTGTTAACTGGAGAAAACATCTAAGAACCTTCTACATCAGGCAGAATTTAAATTGCCCTTTCTGGTAACATTTATGTGTATATGCATATGGAGTTTTCAGCCTGATCTTCTTCAACCTGTTTATGGCTTATCCAAATTCCTCCCTGTTGTACAATTTTGGTTTTTAGATTTATTTATTTATTTATTTATTTATTTATTTATTTATTTTGCTAAAGTTGGTACAAAGTCATGGAAAAGGAGAAAGTTGTGGTGTTTCTCTATGACTTCTAGAGGATGTAACTATCTATCTTTAAATTAGGGTACATGAAAGAGAATGTTGGGTTTCTGCAGGACTGAAATTACTCTGTTGTAATACAGAAGCTAAATTTGCTCCTCATAGGCATGGTCTCCCTGTGATTCTTTATATAAACTGTGAAGATGAGCAATAAAATACACAATATCAGATTCTAAATATAAGTAAAAATTAAAAAATGATCTTGAATTTTAAAATATTTGCATTATCTCCCATCTTTTGGGTGACTGAAAATTACTTTTTCCAGCCTGTGGATTTTGCTCCATCAACAAGTAACTTTGAGCTCATATATCAGGGCATATGTCAAAGTAAATTTGAGGCTTTGGGAGCAAATAACCTGGCAGAAATTTGCAGAGACATCAAGAAACTTTTCTCCCTGGGGAGAGGTTTGGGATCTTGTAACTGGTGTAGGCTGGAGTGTTCTGGAAGTTGCCATGAGTTGTGAAAGTGCTTTTAAACTTGGCTTCATTAATGTAGGGAATAAAGGCCCAGATTTTCTACAGTTTTAGTTCACTGTTGAACATTTATTTTCTACAGGAGTTAAAATTCTGACCCTAAATCCATGTTCAGGAATGCTAGTGGGATTTTTTTCTTAAGTTTCTTTGGCCTCTGAGCACAGCAGTTTCCAGTGTGATGGAAACTCAGGGCAGTCAATATAATGAACTTGTGCCAAATTAGGTGCTAAAGCAGAATTATTGTGGAAACATCTGGGCACAAACAAGTGCTTGCTCGAGCAGAGAAATATCAGTGTATATCAGATAACTTACAGAAGTGCATGGCTGGCGAATATCCAAGGGATAAATTGCAGTATTTAGACAAGTACTAATGTTAGGCACAGGTATTTTTTTTCTTAGATACTTCAGACATGGACAGTGGGATTAAGTGCATCCACAGCAAGTTTGCAAATCACACCAAGCTGAGTGGTGCAGCTGATATGCTAGAGAGAAGGAATGCTATCCAGAGGAACCTGGGCAGACTTGAAAGATGGCCCGATGCCAACCTTATGAAGTTCAGCAAGGCCAAGTGCAAGGTCCTGCACCTGCACCAGGGCAATCTCAAACACAGATACAGGCTGGGAGGAGAATGGCTTGAGAGCAGCCCTGAGGAGAAGGATTTGGGGCTGCTGGTTCATGAAAGACTCAACATGAGCAGTCAGTGTGTGCTCCTCTTCTATGCTCTCGTAAGACTTCAACGGGAGTACTGCATCCAGTTCTGGGGCCCCCAAAAGGGCATTGAGCTGTTGGAACAGGTCTAGAAGAGGGCCACGAAGATGATCAGAGTACTGGAGCACCTTCCCTATGAGGACAGACTAAGAGAGCTGGGGCTCTTCAGCCTGAAGGAGAGAAAGCTCTGGGGCACCTCATAGCAGCCTTCCAGTACCTGAAAGGGGCCTACAGGAAAGTTGAGGAGGAACTTTTTAGAAGGCCGTGTAACAACAGAACAACAGAAAATGGTTTTAAATTGGAAGAGACTAGATTTACACTAGATATTAGGAAGATATTCTTTACTGTGGAGGTGGTGAGACACTGAAACAGGTTGCCTGGAGAAGTTGTGGATGCCCCCTTGCTGGAAGCATTCAAGGCCAGGCTGGATGGGGCTTTGAGCAACCTGGTATAGAAGGAAGTATCCCTGCCTAGAGCAGGAGGATTGGAGCTAGATGACCTATGAGGTCCCTTCCAACCCAAACCATTCTATGATTTTATGATTTTATACTATGACTTGGGGAATGATCTCTTTCCCTTAGAGATGGTGTTTCTTGTGAAAGATGTAAGAGTTTTAGTGACTTGGAGCACTGATCAAATCTACCTAACTGACGGTTATGGGACACTCTCCCAAGGGAGAAAAAGCCTCTGCGTAGGATCCTAAACCTTGTATTTTAGGTGAGGTGAGATAAAGCAGGCAGCACTTTCACATCCACTAGAATGAAGTTGTGAAAAAGGCTGCTATCTGCGTCTCTGAGTGGGAAGGGGATCATAGGCAAAGAGAGACAAATTTCTCAAAACTTTTCTTTATGTGCTCTTATTATTATTATCTTATTAATATTCAGGCAAATCTAAACTTGATATTTAAAAATGTGCCTGGAAACCATGTGTTACTGAGTGCACATACTTTAAAACGTTCATAACTAGTGTGACCAGCTGTCCAGAGGCCAAAAATGAGAAATTGTTTCTTCTCTTTCAGTGCATTAAGAAATAAGTAACCAAAAGTGGTGAAAGAGAGAATGTAGAACCATGCGCTAATGAGTTCTTTCAGGGTTTGTTATTTCCATCCTTGCTGGAAACCTAGCCATATATGGAAGAGCTATAATGGATTGAGGAAACTTGAACTTCTGTATGTTGCATTTAATAGTCTAAGGAGTCCTGGTTTTTAGTAGATAAGTGCTGAAAACTTTCAGAAAATTAAACTCTGTTAATATAAGCAAAGTTGAGTGTCTACATTCCTAGGCTACTTTGAAAATCTTGGCTCACTGACTATGCCACCTGTAGCAAAAGCTCTTCCCAAGGAAAACAGCAACACCCACCATGCTGCTGCCTCTCTGGCTGTAAATACAGGGCTGCAGATGGCTACTGTAGTGGTGCAGGACGCAGGCAAGGTAATGAGCCAAATCCCATCCGAGAGGATCTGGCTGGGATCCCAGGAAACACCCCGCAACTCATTAGACTTGTTTTAATTAAACTGAGGAGGCTCCCAGAGCAGCATTCTGTTTAGGGAAAAGACTTGATACATAACAAATTTTACATTATGGAGCCTGATCTTCCTTGCTTGATTTGGCATTAAATTTGCTGTATCTTCTGTACATCAGACATTCATCAGGAGCAGCATCAGTGACTGCTTATGCAGAATCACTTCAGGTTTCTAACAATGCCATGATTTTATTAACTATTTTAATGTCACTAAAATTCTCATACTGTTCCGTATGATTTTCAGCTGTTTGTACCTTCTAACTTTAATAAGCATAGACATCTGGTTTAAATGACACTCAAGTATGTCTTAGGATAGCTCCTATAGAGCAACCAGGCAATATGTATGCAATTCTCCATTGCCTATTTGTGTAATGGCAATTTTTATTCTTGTAGGAAATGTCAGTCTTTTTCAAGTCAGTGGCACAGTAGGCAATGCACACTGAACTCACAGAAAAAGTAGATGCTTAACCAAATACTACCATTCCCAAATGTTCCAATTATTAGTTTTTCCTGGACATGTTTACACGTTCCATATGTTACAAGTTAAAACAACATTTCTCTAAAATTAGACAGATCTTTCTTTTCAATAAACAATGTAAATTAATTACATTTTTAAATGAAAAAAAAAAAAGATTCTCTGCTCTGCAGTTTTAAAGAATTAAGGTTCAGTGATCAGAGATCTTTTGGTGACTAAGGAAAAGAAATGAGGAAAATTGGTTGACATCAACAGATCCACATTTAAGGAAAAATAATATATATTTGATTTTTTTACCCTGGATTTTATTCAGAGCTCAGTGAAAAGAAATGAAAGATGGCTCAGCTCCTTTTAATTAATCCATGAACTCTGTTATATTCCCTCTCTCTCTCTCTTTTTTTTTTTTAATAATACATTGAAGAAATTGGTGCCTTTGTACTATAACTGTATTGAAAATATTGCAGGAAGGGGCGATTTTCGACAGCATCTAACTCATTCATAAGCATGTTCTGCTAAAGGTCAGCAGCTCTGGTAACTTTAAACTCAATTTTCCATAATTATAAGGTGTAAGTGTATTTTTTTTATTATTTTATTTTTCAATTTGCTTTGTGCTGCAACTTCCTGTAATTACTATCTTTCTCCACAAAGGTTTTTCCCTCTGCAATTACTAAACTCCTCATCTTGGCACTTAAGTGTCTGAACTCTGTGTAGAAAAGGAGATTCAGACAGCTGGGGATTGGCTCCAAAGAAGCCAGCTTTCTTCAGCCGAGTGTTGTAATTGGCCAGGTGGAATTTCTAGTTGCAGAATTCCAGTGGAATTTCTCAGTACAGAAAAGCTCCTACAGACCCTTCTCAAACTACAGACTTCCCAATACACATTTGTCTGGTGGCAATTGTCCTTTTTCAGGATTCAGAGCCATGAATTTTCCCTTGACAATTGGGGTGATTGAATTTTTCCTTAAAGGGAAGTTTTTGGTTCCATCCCACTTCTAGGTGGATTATGGATGTTATGACCCAGATGTCACTGAAGAGTCTTTCCTTTGGCTGTGGAGGTGATATGCAGAAGCTCTGGATTCAACCCCCAGCATCTCCACTCTTTTTGGTTTGGATATTAGGAAAAAACTTCACAGAAAGACTGGTGACACACTGGCACAGGCTTACCATCCCTGAAGGTGTTCAAGAAACATTTAGATGCAGCACTGAGGGACATGATTAGTGGGCTTGGTGGGAATGGGTTGACAATTGGACTAGATGATCTTAGTGGTCTTTTCCAACCTTAGAGATTCTATGGTTCTATAGTTTTATAATCCCCAAGGAGGAAAACAGCAGCTTAACCCAACAGGGACCTTAGCGTACCCTGCAGGAGTGAGCAAACTGCTGAACCACAGTTATGTGCACAGTTTTTGGAATAGAGCAAAAATTTTACAATTCCATGGGAGGTGCTGCATCTTAATTTGTGGTGATGGAGATTTTGGGGGTTTGAATGATCTCCATAGGAAACATCCCTAAGGACATTGGATGAGAAGTAACAGTGGGTCAGGGACAATTTGAGCTTCTCCAGTCAAAAAAAAAAAAAAGCAAACCAGTTTATGTGAAAAGTGGCCCTGATTGTAGGTCTGAAACCAAAGGAAATCTTCAAAGTGTGAGTCCTGATTAAGTGAAATTGCAGAATCAAAGCATTAGCAGGAACGTTTTGCCATTCTCATGGTCACTTTGAAAGAATCCTTTTACTCAAAAAGCTTTTAGCTTGATTATTTTCTTTCATACAGTAGTTTTTCAGGCAGTAATTTCGTGCATGTGTCCGTGTGTGTGCACGTATGTCTGGAGATATTATTTTCTAGCCTGAAAATGCCGATGCTCTTGGACTGTAAGTAGTAATCTTTGTGATTTCAGGTTCCTGCCACTGTGGAAAGTGCATCTGTTCACCACAGGAATGGTACATTTCAGGTGATTTTTGTGAATGTGATGACAGAGACTGCGACAAACACGATGGTCTCATTTGCACAGGTGCAGTACAGGCTAACTCTTAATTGCTCTAAGAAACAAGCTGTATGATGAGAATTATGTCAGACAAAGCCCATCTTCTTTCTCCACTTATGGAGGAACTGCATTTTCAGATTATTCAGACCCACTGTAGTTGTTTCTTTATGCTGTATGATAATAAACTTAAGGTTTCAAACCAACAGTAGAAAGTCTGAGTAAGAATTTAAGTAAGCAAACGAGATAAGACATCCATCAGCTATTTTCATTGTAGTAGATTACAATTTACTCCTCTTTGTCAAGGAATGTACAGTGGAAGCGCTGACATCATGAGATTTCTTCAAGTTTAAATTTTCTCTGTGTGTAATATATTTAAGTAATATAAAACATTCACTTGCTTGATGATCTTTGTTAGGTGAGAGATATAGCTACGCTGGGCAAGGGATCTCCTGGCAATCATAGCTCTCAGTGGGAGGCTAAAATACCTGACAGTTTTTCTTATGGTGTGATGGCCACTGATTAAAGTGGTGTCACCCTAACATTGTCCAAGTGCTTGGGTGGCAGATGCAAAGCAGCATGGGCAAGCTGCCAGCAAACTCTCATGACAACTCTTGTGACAAGTAGCAACATGGGAATCATTAAATTAACTTGCTGGCTACTTCCTGTTACAGATTTTAATTTTAGAAAACCTTTGCTGAACAATTATTAGATGTGGAAGGAATCTGTGAGATAATTAGAGTCAGAACAAGCAGGCCGACACTAGTAATGCTATTCACAAATGCAGTCTCCCAGCTCACCCAATTAGCAAGTTGCCTTTTCTGGGGCAAGTAGCCAGTACAGAGGCAACAGGAGCCTGAGCTGCAGCTGCAGTGGTCATTCACAGACCTTCATAAAGTCGATATCAAAAGCAGCACACAGTGGAAACCCAGGATGTACAAGTCTCTGGCTGAGTATCCTGGAGTCATGAAAAACACTGAAATAAATTGAAAACCTGGGTCTCAGTACTTAATGTTTCTATCTGGAAAACAAGATAAATGCATTTCTCATCTAATGGTGGGCTTGAGATATTATTTATTTGTACAGCATTTCTGAGAATTTAGGCTTAAAGATTATTAGGTTCAAATGTTTATTACTGTTCTGTTCATAACTTTTTATCTCCCCATCATAGTTAAATGTAATTCTCTCTCTTTTTTTTTTTTTTTTCTTGTACATTAAAGTACAGTGTGAACAGTGAGCTTCAACAGCTGGGTGCAAGTAGTAGTAGCATAATTACAGTACTTGCAGTTCTGCTGATGAAAGAATGCTATTAATTCTTCATAAGTGTAGGCCCGAGGTGGCTTCTTAATGCAACGGCACAGTAATTATGCTTCATTGCAGAAAAAAAAAAAAGAAAAAAAAAGTAGGGGAATGATAAAGAAACAATGCAGCTACTTTATCATAGTTTTTACTTCCCATAAGACAGATTTTAATGTAGCACATTTCAATTATGATAATTGCCATTTATTCATTCTGTTCTAGGTAATGGTGTTTGTAACTGTGGAAACTGTGAGTGCTGGGAAGGATGGAATGGAAACGCTTGTGAAATCTGGCTGGGAACAGAATACCCTTAACAAAGGACACCAGAGACTGAGGGTTCTTTTAGTTTGATTTTTCTTTAGGCTGCTAGAACATTTAATTTTGGAAGTACTCAGAGTGTGGGTGTGGGTGTGCATGGTTGTAAATAGTCTGGAACTGTCATGTGAATGCCTGCTCCTTAGAGAAATGAATAGCAAAACAAAACAAAAACAACAACAACAACAACAACAACAAATCATTTGGGAGCAAGACAGTCCAAACTCTAAAAACTGAAATCATTAAAAAAAAAGTGGCCCTCCATATATTTTTTTATAACTTCAGTGAGACTGAGATTGTACCCATTACATCTGTTTCTTAATCAATCTTTGGACAAAATGAGAGAAAGTCGTTTGTTTTTACAGTATACGTTCGGTTTTCAGCTCTCCATATCAGTATGCAACAGTATTCCTGTAGAAGAAAAGCACTAGTTAAATATTTGTCAGATACTTCATTTGATATATTTTATGGTATTTGTCAAAAACATTGTTTGACTCTTTTCTTTCCAAACATCCTGATTGTGCCCCAGCTCCAGAAGAAGCATTAAAGCAATTTATCAAGTTTTCTTTTTTTGTTGTTGAAAAATTGAGAATTGAATCTGTGTAACTGATGTTCCATTACCTCACAGCCATTGGCTGAAGACTCAAAATGTTTGAGGAGATCCTTGTCCATAAGATAACTTCTGAGTTTCTATGGTTAAAGAGTCAATAAGTTGGTTATCCATTTTAACATTCTACAATACTGTCAAATGCATAACCTATAGAAGTATAAGGAATTAAACTAATAAAGGTATAAGTATATGATTAGCTATTCCAAATATGTATCCTGCCACTCGTATGTACTTTTCTCATACTGTTTTATGTATGTATAGTTGCCTAGTCCTCTTGAAAGTAAAGCAAATGAAAATTTGTTATACTAATAACTTTTAGGACGACAACTCCGTATGCTATCAGAAATCACTGTTTGGAACAGATTGCACTGTCACATATGGTCTTCACTGAATTTCACTGTTTTCAAAGTCAGAGGCCTGAAGGTCAACTGACTTGAAAAATCAGCGATGCTGGGCAGTAGTCGGGTCTCAGCCAAAGAAGCTCAAGCAATGACAACAAAGTAATTAAAGTTTTAATACAATAAATACAAACAAAGCATTGGTATGAACAAAATTTTATTTTTATTTTTCCAATGGTGAAATGCTGCTCAGTGTGAAATTCACATTGAGTTATGAAAGATGCACAACTATTGGGACTTCCCTAACTTATTTACATATGAGTCTATCTCTTTTTTTTTTCTTTTTTTTTTTTTCTTTTTTTTTTAATACATGTAGATTTGGCAGCCCTTTAATTTCTTAGAGCAAAAAAAAAAAAACATACATTTTAATTTCAAAAATGCTTATATTTTGTGAAATCATGATCGAGCAAGAAATTGCTTAAAAGTTTGGAAAGCATTTATTTTTAATATCAAACTGACATTGTGGTTTAGGTGCCGAGGTTCTGATTTTTGAAGAGGTACATGACTCAGGAATAAGGGAACTATGTATCAACTGAAAAGGCATTTTCATTATTATTCTAGAAATCTGTTTTCTTTTAGAAAGGACAATTTTGAAATAGCAAAATACAATGGTACAGAACACATAACAGAATGCAAATTTTTTAAAATGAATTTATACAACCATTTTCATTATTGCCTCTTCCCATGTAGCTTTATCTTTCCCACATTTTTCTTTAACCTAGATTCTTCCTTTCTAAAACTGAAGCTTGTGAAACCTATGTTCTCGGGATGGCACAGTATAATCACCAAACATTTATGCATAACTTATATAGGAGTTATGCACAGAAATACCGGGTCACATACCCCAGAGCAGTGAACTATCTTCTTTTTAGGTAGCCAAAATGTCAGATAGAGTTCTAAAGTATATTGATACAATATTACAGAACTTCAAAGTAAAATTCATATCAAAATAATTCTTTATAATTTATACTTATAACCCTTAAACTATTTATGGCTGAACAGGAATATTCAGAATTAAATTCTAACAAAATTTCATCTTGTCAGCCCTGCTGCCTGGACAGCATGGACTGTTGGGTTTGTATTTAGGAGTATTGCCCTCTTGAATGCTCTTATAGTCTGCACTTTATCCACATATACGTTCATCTACTGAGTCAGAGAGTAAATAATGAAAAATACAGAAAGTTGTACTTTATTTCCTTCCATTCATATTTGGTACTTTAACAACAGAAATATTAGATAATCAAAACTCTTCTTTAGACTCAGCAGATGTTTTTTATTTCTTTTCTGGTATGACAAACACATTTGTACATACTGTAGATCAGCTTTGGCATTCCAGGCACTCACACCCAGACAAAGAAATAATTCTTTAGAAGGTTACAGCATCCTATTTGATGTGTTTTACTTTGTAGTTTTCTTTCATTTCAAATTTATATACATAAGGAGGGTAAGATAAATCTTTCTTACAGTTTAATTTAGTTTAATTTTGGTTTAAAAATGGACTTTAACATTTTGGCTACTAGTGGGTTCCATAGCCATAGAATTTCAAAAAGTATTTTCCTCATTTTTCTTAAGGTACATATGAAAAAATATCAACAAGTTCTAAGACAACTACCATCAGTGGCTAATTAAAATGTAAGTTATCAAACCAAATGGTGCTATCGCTATAAACGTTAAAATATTTTCTAAGACTACTAAAAATATAATGAATACATATTTTCCTCTCCACTTTTTATTCTGTTTCTTATATTGTTGCCTGAACACTTCCCCAGTCCTCTTCATGCTGAGGTAACTGGAGATGGGGCTCTCAGCCAATCTCTCCTGTGTCTAGTTTTCTCCCTAGGAAAATGAATACGGAAGGAATACAACTATTAACTCTGTGTAAGTGAAAATAATAGTGGATTAATAAATTGTGATCTTGTTACACCCATTCCCTGTGACAGGAATTCCAGATACATAAACAGTAAAAGCAGGAAGAGGCACAAGGGATTGAAACATACTGGCTGGATAATTGCATGAGGCTGTAAAAGCTTGCCTGTGGCAAATGGCATTTGTAAGTGGTGAAAACAAACTGGATAGATGGGGATTTCATAACAGCTAGGTTGATGAAGCTTAAAACAAAAGACATGATAGCCTTGCTTTCTTGTAATAAAAAGAACAAAACCCAGAATGACGCAGAACTCCTCTACAGGTGACTTGCAGGAGTATGCCTATTTTGCATAACATCAGTAAAGTCATCTCTAAAACAGCCATAGATTGATTTACCTCTGTAAATTATTGACGCCCTCTTGATCCTTTTTTCCCCCCTGGCCAAACGCTCTTACAGAAACACACAGATGAACATTTAATCACGTACCCGCTCTGATATTTCTGGTGTGCTGCCCTTGTTTCTTGGCAGAACAACATCTTACTTTGTAACTAAATGGCATTGGGATGAACAATCTGAGTATTTTCGTCTCCAGGTAATAGAAGGAAGATTTTACTGCATCTTTAAAAATAAGTCATAGGATTTGGATGAGTCACAAAAACAAACCCAACACACACAAAAACCTGTTATTAGGTGTTTTAAAATGCATTGCACAGCATATGAGTTTATCCAACAGGAAATTTATAAGAAAGATAACCTCCTTACTTCATCTAGTTTTACTTGCATTCCCATCTGAATGGAGTTGAACAATTTCTTATTTATATCAATAAACAGATGGTTCAGCAAGACACACTTTTAATGTATGGACCAAACTGCCTGCATTCGTACCTCATCACTTACAGTGGTCTTAAATCAAGAGGAAAGTTTTCCCATGTATGTATGAAAAGCCAGAGTTCTTAGTGTTGTTTCAGGTAAATACCAAAGTCAAAGAGAATTGCTTTACATTTATATTTGGGGTTGTTTGTTAAAGATCAACCTGACTCTACACACATTAAATTTATGAAAACAATTCTAAATTAAAAAATACGATCTGAGAGCAACTAAAAATAAAACCAGCACATGAAGGAACGTCTGTGTATGTGTACTACAAAAAATTTAAAAGCTATAGACACCTTCTTATAGGCTCTACAGCGTGAACAATCTTTTAAATACACAAATGCCTGTGTATTTATAAAATATTTGAAGTGCAACAGACCAGTGCTACGCTGAACTGGATTTTTGAAACTGCACAGGTGTGACTGGTTTTGCCAAATAAAACCTTAGCTGAAATACAGATTAAAAAAATATAAAGAGATGACTATGAGCAGCGTTAACATATCTGCACTATGGAATTGTGAGATGAAGTTAGATTGCACTGCAAACAGTATCTGTGAGAGTAGCTACAACACAGAAAGAGAACAGAATACAAAGCAAGCGTGCAAAGGATCTGGAACACTGCAGATTCACAGACATCTGGATATGTAAGTACAAAACACTCAACCTACAAATTGATTCCATCAGGTTTACCATACAGTATGTTGGTAGTAATAGATAGATAGTTGAAAACAGCTTTCACTTAACAGCAAAATTAATTTTGGAGGGAACAAAATGGTGTCATCTCATCCTTGGAGAACAGCTAGAGAGGTATTATATTAAAGGAGCTAAAATTTTCTTTGGCATGGTAAAAGGGGAGAATTGAGTTTGCCAAAATATTTACATGAAGTTTCACCATACTGTGGCCAGTGCAATCATGTTTTGCACAGTCTACTTCTTACATAAATTTTTTTGTTGTTTTTCAATATGCCTTCATATAAATGTTTTATTCATCATGTTCAATCTGTGTATACAACAAATAATAATAAAGACAAGCTGTACAATGCAGACAAACTCTTTGCATATATCTATGTAAATTCAGTAATACAGATGAACAAGTCTTTGATACACTCAACCTATTACATGCAGTTCATCTTTGCCATCCCCTTCCCATGCAACAGACAAGACAAGACAAAATTAAAAGGAGGAAACAAAGCACAGAAACCCATTTTCTGTGTTTAAACAGATTGTAGAAAAAGAAATAATTTTTAGGACAACGATTCATTGTATTAAACACACATATGCATTTAGACCACAGAAACAAAAAGAGAAATTAAAAATATTATGGTGCATTTTCAGTATGTATGAACCGCTTATGGAAATCAAATCCAGCCTTAATTGTAGCCCCCTAAACTGCAAATTATAATTACCTGGCATCAAAAGTTTAACACTGGAAACAGTACTTATGTAACATTAGGCCATGAACCAGAGGCTCCTTACAAAGCTCAGCCAGCTTTCCAGTCCTGTCTCTCCCTAGGCTCTTTAACCAGCGAGAGTAAAGGGACGGCTGGATTGGACATGAGCTCTTATTCCCTCCTCAGGAACTCTTAAAAAACCTAAGTGAGAAAGGGAATGTAGCCTTCAGTTGTATTACCCTACTCAAAATAATTGTGAATCGTTGCTCCTAAGGGACCCAGGAGAAGGACAGCATTAAGGGTACTGCCTCCCATGGGCCCTCCTAATGCAGAGCAAGCCCACATCACATCATGTGAGTTGCTTTGGTTTTGTTTTCTCAGGTATGATGCACAAATCCCACTGGACCAGGTGGGATGAGAAGCGTGCACCAAGATTTTTACTTTTTCCCACGCGCACTTATTTAGTGCTAGCAGGCAAGGGCACAGTCTAAGTTAAAGTTTCTTTGCATTTTTTTTTATCACAGTAGTAAAGTAGGTTTGCATTATTATTATTATTATTATTATTATTATTATTATTACTATTTACATTCCCTTCCTGGAAAGACCCTAGAATCAAGTGTTAGCTTGCTGTTCTTGTATCACATATATAACCAAGGAAATCTGGCCTACCAAAACAACCCAGAACTTAGCAGCTTTATAGTAGCTTCCTTGAAGAACAACTAAAAGTTGCAAATAAACCACATTTGAAAACTAGCATGAAAAGTTCATTAAGACTGAATAAGTTACTCAGCTGAGCAGATAGGGAGTCTGAAATGACCACTAGACTCTTCCTGTTAGGGACACTTCAGAACAAAGACATGATAAAATGAAATACGAGAAATACAATAGTAAAAAAGGAATTTCCTTTTTTTTTTTTTTTTTTTTTTTTTTTAATCTCTAAGTGTCAAGATAATATGGAGAGGCCAAGAGAGTGCTATCACACAGTTCTCCAGACTGAGGTACAGTTTGGTCCTTGTTGCCCTTTCTGAGAAACAAATACCTTCGTAAATATACAGACAGCACCCACAATCCTAGTGTCTGAAAGCACGTGACTATGTAACATGTCCGTGTCATTTCTGTGGTATTGTCTAATTTATTTTTCCTTTTAAGATTGGTTTTATTGTTCACAAGCGACAAACTTAAAGTGTTGATGGTGTTTCTCATGATATGAGCCAAGGCTTCAATTTTGTCACGTTTTTGATTTTGTCTAGGTTCATGTAGAAGAAAGTACAGTATACAGAGATCAAGGCAAGGCACCTTCAATCTATCAATTTGGTGAGGATATTATCCTAGGAAGCTGGGTAGAGGTACGTACTGGAATATCAGTGAGATACATAGGACTGGATTTTGCATGCTTAGCTAAAAATAAAAATAAAGTTTTGTAATATGTCCAGTAGTAAAACTTTTTTTTTTTTAAAACACCAGAAAAACTATAATTTTTAACTACTCTTTGCATTGGTGCTGCAGAAAAGAACACAACAACATCCTTGCCCATGCTTTGCTAAGTAGGTGTGGAAATCAGCCAAAAATAACAATGGCATTAAATTCAGTTCCTTAAAAACAGAAAAGGATTATATTCGAAATGGATATAGGTAGCGCAATTCTGGTTAGTCTTAACTGTTTTTTTATTGGTGGTGGTAGTTTTTCAAACAATGAAGCTTTAGTAGATGAAAAATGAGCCTTAATTCAGGCCTACAAGGCCTACAAAATTCTTTGGACCCACTTTCCCAAAAACGAGTGGGTCTTGCTCGCTGGGCAAGGCAAATGTTACCATTACCAGTAAGCCTGTGATATGTATAAAACACACACACAAAAAGAAACTATAGGGGGATGCCAAACACTCGTTTCAGAAAACTTCCTGTTGGTTGTGTTTGACACTCTTCCCTCCACTATAACGCCAACCTCAGAAGCACAGTATCTGTTACTAAAGAGTATTCACATTGATCAGCATTGTAAGCCAGAGACAACGATCCTATTCTTTATAGATATAATTTGTAATTATAGATTTTTGAAGGCTTCCTGATTCCCTGATTACTTTCAAAACTAAGCCACCGGCAACACTTAAAGTTATAGAGAAACACAATCCCTGCAAAAGGTCACAGACAGTGGAGCGAGCAGCCTTATAAAAAAGGGAAGAAGAGAAATCCATAATAGCACAGGTTTACAGCATCTACCTAGAAATTACTTGATTATTTGTGTGCTACAAAATAGAACTTAAACACATGGATTTTGCTGAAACTGGACTCAAAAAGGGATTATGGGCAATCGTCAGCAGGCAAGGTATCAAGTGTACTTGTGAAGTATGTCATTCACATGAAGTGTCACAGTCACAGAAAAGATATTAAAAAGGCATTCCAATATCTGGTAGGGCATTCCATGGTCTGAGTTTAGCTGGTTCATCCAGGTGTCTTCTCATTGTGGGTGGAGCTACACGTTGAGCTTTATCCGCTTGCAATGATTCAGTTCAGAACCAGCCACGTGCCAGGACGCCACTTGCTGCGAGCTGATCCACAGACACTGCAGAGGGGAAGTCTGGCAAGGATAAATCGCTCAACTGCACTCGGGACTCAGTCACAACACCTGTGAGGATCTGGCTATGTCGTCTTACTCTTGTTAACTGGTGGTTTGCCGCCATTCATTATTGCAGACGCACTTGTGCTTTTACTTGGAGTTACCCCAGCCTTTGGCACTGTTTCTCCAATATCATGCAAAGATGGTTCTCGATACATGGCAACTGAAAGGAGAAAAGAAAGAAAGAGACATTTTTAAGAACATGTCTCATTTAAGAACATATCTCAAGCAGGATTATCTACAGTAACTAATATTTTTTTCGCCCCATCCCTGGAGGCATTCAAGGCCAGGCTGGATGTGGCTCCGGGCAGTCTGGTCTAGTGGTTGGCAACCCTGCACATAGCAGGGGGGGTTGAAATTCAATGATCATTGTGGTCCTTTTCAACCTGGCCATTCTATGATTCTATGATTATATGATTCTAATATACTCCATGTTTCTCTTGCATGATGGGAAACTATTTACTTTCACAGCTACTTTGCACGACTGATATCTTGACCTTCTGAACTTCCCACTTCTACCATATCTGTCTTAAAAACAGCAGGAAAGTGTATGCTCACCTGTTAAAAGGAACTATTGAAACCTCAGAAATTAGAAAATACAATTATGTATTTATATGAGACAGACACAAAAATATGCATATATTTTTATACACTCATTTTATGTATAATCTTTTAAAAAAGTATTTTATGACTTTTTAGAAGTAAAATATGACTTGTCTGGATGCAAGTGCCCTTTTTTTTAGCTCTACATTGCAAGACTGGGCTTGAGTCCAGCTAAGAAAAATTATTTGTACACCTGGCTCCCAAGACCAAGGAGCATGGTTATAACCTCTTCAGGTTATAGCTAAAGAAGTGTTTGGGACTGTTCTGCAGAGTCCACATGAAATTTGAGGGTTTGGTTCTTCCTTTTCAAAAAAGTATGCAGTACACACTAAGCTACACTGAATGCAGCGCAGAAAGCTCCAAACTAAACTACTAACTGAATTTTTAAATGAATTAAAAGTTTGCCCCTGGGTTTCATTCCCTATGTAACCAGTTTAAATCCTTTGAGGGAAATGTATGTGTTCAATTACAGAGTTCCAGCTTCCTTAATGATTAATGCTCTTGGATAATGCAATTCCATTTTCCATGTCGGTGATTCAGGTAATATTTCCACTTACATCTAACTTCAGTAGCCTTTATTTATATCAGAGCAGTGTTAAAAGAGATATCAAAGGAGTCAAAGGAATTAATCACCACATTGACTTTGGGTTTCGCTCTGTGCTGCCACAGAGAGCACAAACCTTTAATCACTTTGCTTATTAAAGTAGGAGGCAGGAGCATCAAAGTACTGGCACTGGTCTTCAGTAGTGTGGGGTTTCATAAGAAATATAGAATTTGATAACTAATCAAATACTTGTTCTAACATTTCCAGTAACATAATCTAAATCCTTTTATGGCCTATGAAAGTCTGAAATTAAAGATCTTCTCTGGAGTATCTAAGGCTGATTATGATTTTTGTCTTCAGGCTGAGACCCCAGAAACATCTTAGGAACGCTTTTCTTTGCTGCTTAACAAAGAGCTTGATGAAGTAGCACCATGACCTACAAAAATATTAAGTCAAATAATATGAGATAAAACTACAAGGAGCTATATATCAGAGGTGTAATATTTTAAAATTCTCATAGGCAATGTAAAAAACTCATTCCTATGCCTGGCCCAGGTATTTTGAAAGCATTTGAGTCCAAACATTAGTGAAAATTGTTGTTTCCTTTCTAATAAATGGATGTTTACTTTAAAAATGCACTGACTCATAAAATATCAGTAGTGTTGAAAGCTTGTGAAAATACAAAAACATTGTGAAACAAGGGAAGAACAAAGGCATCATCCTGAGTTCAAATTTAAAGTTCAAATGGTATTGTTCAGAGTTTCGCAATAAAGGAACAATCTAACATTAATAAACTCATCCTCTAATCAAAATTTCTAAAGACAAAATAATTAAAAAAAAAAAAAAAAGAACTGGACTGTTAACTAAAGTATTATTAGTGTGTGATTTTAGATGTTAAGTAAGTAGGTAGTTTTTAGAATGTCTGAGGCTATGTGTAGCAATGATCTCAGTGAAATTTGGAGTGCTGACAGGACAGGACACAAAAAGTGATGTAGGTTAGAGGTAGCCTGCAGAATAAATAGGTAAGTCATAAATAGATCAATCATAATCCAGGAGAAAAGCAAATGTGTTTTCCACGGAATGTGAGACATCATTTTAGTGTGTAAGGTTAGTACAACATTCATTTGCATCTACCTTGCTTCAATTGTCAACTTACACAAGTTATGTATATTACATCAACTGGCTAAGTAATCAAGTATGATCTGTTTTATAAACAGACCTTTGTGTTTTGCATTAGAAAGCTTTTACCTTGAAATACACTCCATCCATTCCATTTATAACTCTGAATTATCCCACAATGTCCATTTTTTCATTCTGATTAGAAGACTCACAACACTTTTTGCTGCTAGCAAGAGAATATCTTAAAGGTGACAGAATACATATCCACAAAAGATTTCTTTTCTTGTAAAATGACCTCCTAATCCCTTCAAAGAATGTTTTTAGGTATGCCCTTTCTAACATCACTACGCCAAAGCACAAAACTGCTCCATGAATTCTGGGGACTGTCATTTGGAATGGTTTCTGTGCACGGAACACGCATTCACAAAGGTTATTTTAGAAACTATTCCCTTTTCTTTCCCTGAGATTTATAGGAAGATCTGCCAGTGATGGACTGCATCTCACCTTCCAATGGCTTGGGTAGAAAATGAGCTGCTGGTTTTGTTTTCTTGACTCTGTTTCCTTTCATGACCTGCCCTTCCTTGTTCAGACCTAAGAACCAGGCCCTTCCGGACTCCTGTTGTCTGTAGAGCATGGATGAGTAGATTACATAATAATTTTCAAAAACAGACTCCTTGAATTTGCACTCCGGTGTAAAAAGTTCCTGTGGGAGGAAAAGTAAATGTTAAGAAGTATCTCTGAAGTGCTGCTTCTGTTTTGACAATTCACAAACACCTTTAGATTAGTTTAATATATGACTTATAGTAAGGTTCCGTTTTGAGACCAGAAAATCTATCTTCCTATAGCTGACCTCCAGGTGAAGTTATTTCACCTCTCACCACTTCTCTTTCCCCATCTTGCAACAAGGATAGTATGTTTTGAAAGTACCGAAGAGACACAACCATAAAAACTCTTAAAAATACAGGCATAATTATTCTCATGTTTTTCTGAAAGATTATCCTTGTTTTTCTTGAATTAGAATGTCTGTGCTAAAAGAAAACATTGATGATAAAACTATTTTTCAGTTTTAACATACTTGGTAGATGTAATAAAAGCAGTAAACTTCCTCTATGTGTGTTTTACAGTAGCTAATATCTAATGCTTAAAAATAGCTATTAATAATATATCTAAAAATATATAATTTCCTAGAGTAGGCATGGTTTGAAACACCGTGGGAAAGTGCTGTTTTGATATGCAAATTCCTATACAAAGAATGTTATTCCTATTGACTTTCTCAGCATTCATCCCATTATTGCTCATGTTTCCAGAAGTCCCATCCACTGAACTTTTTATTAAGGTTAACTTGAGCACAAACTTCTAGAACCCAGCAGCCAAATTAGTTTGATTTTAAGTAACACAAATGAACAGTAATGAAAGTGTGAACATATACTGAGCACTTTACCAGAGTCTTTTAGAAAAATAAACAGCAAATAATAAGCAAATAAAATTACCTTTTCTTTTCAAAGGTGAAAAAAAAATTGCACTTTTTATCACGATAGAATAGAATTATGTGTGAATGTAGATAATTTTCAGCCTTTGCACATGTCTGTTGAAACCTGTGAATGATAATCCCACCATAAAAGGAGGAGGTGAAAGCAGGAAAGTGGAAGGTGACTTCACAAATCTCTTAGCCCTGAATCCGCTTTTTCTTTTTGTACTTATATTTCCTTCAGTTACCTCTCCCAAGAATTAAAATTCTGGAAATACCATTTATTTGCACTCTTCCATTCAAATTAATTTGGTTTGTTTGTTTCTTTTTTTCTTTCTTTTTACTACTGGCCCAGTGCAATACTGAGCTAACTCTCAGTAGGTGTTTTCTGGGTCTCTCAGACCCAGCTGACTCTATACTGTAAGGATTTCACAGCTGTTTTTGTCTCAACAGGTTTCCTTTCCGGAAAACAAAGTCCTTAAAGACACAGATCCCCATAAGAGAAAGCAGAGATGGAAATACTTTTCTGTATCTGTACTACATGTCACTCCATGTACCAAGAAGTTTTCTTCTTATGATAAGGGACATACAGTGTTCATATTGTTATGGCTTACATTATAACTTGTAAACAAAGCTATCTTACTTTATGCCAGGTATACTATTAGCTTTCTCAGTTATGGAGTATTTTTTAGCCTCAAATAAAAAGAATTGATGTATCTTCTTCAACATACTAACAGCAGTTATTGCAGCAGCCAGAAAATAACCTGGAACCCTGTCTTAAATCAGCTGGTTTTCTCTGTGTGAGCAAGTACGCTTAGTGTCTCCAGGTCAGACTCATTTACAGATGCAAAAGAAATTCTCTGATGTGTGCAATGGCCTTTTTTTTTTTTTGCACCACCACTTCTTTACCACCTATGTGTGCAGCTATATTTAATGTATACATACAGAAATGCAAATACGGTCTGAACTAGAAGTGCTGAAAACTAATGAGAGGAAAATTCTTAACGGCAACTTCTCCTTTGCCACAGGGGTTTTCTCCTTCTGTTCCAAGATGTCTGCTGTTTGTGCTTCTCTCCTTCCTCTTATGCTGATTTCAAGTCACAGCAGGGCTCAAGGAGACTCAAAGCCACAATGCAGGGTGGCAGGCTAGAGGGAATGCCTGCTGAACTCTTGCACAGGCATTTACATGCAAGTCGTGTTCCTCAGCTGTTGAAACAGCAGATGCTAATCAGGAATTGCCTACACTGCTTACAAAGATCTCCTCATTACCTGCTTCACTGCAAAAGCTACCCCCTGTGCTTCACACTACATTTTGCTTCCTTGTAAAGCTCAATTACCATAAACACTACTTAGCCAGTAGTCACTTCTTGCTATAAACAAAAGCTATTTGTCATTCTCAGCTCCTCTATACTAGAGATGGTTGGTTGCCTGTGAGTGGTATTTCTGTGTTTTTCCAAATAATATCCATTGGATACTTAAACAATATTCCTTAAAATAGTATGTCACCTCTGAATCAAACTCCTTCTTTTCTTTGGTATGTAAAACAGTTTCTCTGACAGTGCACAGAGGACAAAACTTCAGTTATTTTGCTTTACCAAGTCAGAAAAACCCCACCCTATTTCAATACAATTATTAGTCTACTCCTGGATGTAGACTGATAGACAGGACAAACTGGAATCACTACTATTCCACAGTTATAAAAGCAGAATAATAGTCTGTTGGGTATTTTTGTTAGTTATTGGCTGGTTGGTTGAGTGATAGAATCCTCCCCCGAATTATTGTAGCTGTCCTGTTCCAGATGGCTTGGTGCTATAGCAACTTTGGACAGGGTTTTCATTCATCCAGTATTAGGATGCAATTGTGCCCAGGATAAAGTTGGTCAAAAAGTAACTTAAATATATGCTACATTAAAGCATGCTAATTGTTCCAGTGCTGTGGAAAGAGAGTGTTCATGAATTAACACTAAGCACCTGTTGGTAACAGTACTGAAATATAGCCACTGATTCCTCTGAGAATTACTCTGGAAGGGGCTTCTGAAATAAGCACCTTTCATGAGTGGAATATTTCTAACAGTGATTTCTGCTTTGCTGCAGACGATGTCTTACGTGACTAAAAAGCTGTTAGCACCCATATTTTTTTTTAGTAAAGCAGCCATGGTACCTAAAGCGCTGCTTCTGCATGTACCTAGGCCAAATCTAGCTCTACACAGCTAAATCTCAATCTCGTAAGAAATCAGAAAGTGAGCATCATGGGCTAACCACACTGTCTTTAAAAAATCATTTACATTCCATTTTATTTGAAGTCATTATTAGAGGAAAAGGCAGTTATATTTTGCCAATCGTAAGAGCTTATTTGTATCGAGGCAGAGGAATATAAATCTTCATGTAGCTGACTTGAATCATTTAGATCTTCCCTTCAAGAATGACATCTTCAGTTTTAGTTGCAGGACAGTCTTTCCATTTTGTATTAGGAACTCTATGTATTGTAAAACCAGACATGACTTGCAAATAAGAACTTGTGCTCAGGATATTTCTTCCAAGGTCAGTGCCCAGATTTAACATGTAATCTCACGTAAAAGTTGGTTTACTTTTGTCAAAACAACATCTGAAAAATAAAGTACATGCCAGATGCTAATTTCCAAAACCCCAGGATAGGTTTCTGGCTGTAAACTTCAATCATACACAGCTAACTGGGTCCTAGGGAAGAGAAGGATGGATTAAATTGCACCTTGCTGGGAAGAACTGTCACTTGGACATTTGTGCTAGCTTCCTAACAAGTTATTGCTTGATGTGAGTCATATTTTGAGATGTAATAATTCTCCTGGTAGCTGTAGAGTTGATAAGTATTATCATTCACAGGTTGTGGGTTCTCTCTTGGGATCAAAAAGTTTTACCATTGGGAGTTCTTAGTTTTTGGGCTCCCACAAGTGTTGCCAAAACTTATCATTGTAGTATCATGACATAATATGTAGGTAACTCCACAAGTAATGCCTCCTATTTATTTCCATGGAAACTATAACAGAAACAAAGAATACAAAAACATTATTTGATAGAGGAAATTCTCAGCTACAAACACTATTTTTCAACATCATCACCACCATTAGCTATGCATTTTTGGCAGTGATGAACAAGACTCTGCATGCCATGCCCATAAAAATCTGAACCAATGGAGGTAACCCACTGTTTCACAACTGCTATAACAGCTTCATTGCTAGAAAACTGTTGCCCATACAGTCCATCTTTCATTGGCCCAAACAGACAGAAGTCAGAAGGCACAAAATCTGGACTATATGGTGAGTGTAGCAGGACAGTCCAGCTAAGACTGGCAATGTGCTTCACAGTCTTCTCGTGGGTATGGAGTCTGGTCTTACATATTCCAAGAGAAAGTTTGCTTTCTTGCTAATATGAATCTGGAAGTTCAAGCCTTCTGCTTAGCATCACAGTGTAACTGTCAGAGTTGATGGTTTTTCCATGTTCCAGGAAATCCAGAAGGATCACCCCTTTCCTATCCAAAAGACAGTGCACATTACTCCATCTGCTGAGAGCTGCATCTTGAAATTTTTATTTGATGGGAAATTCACATTACCACTCCATGAACTGCTGTTTTGGCTACGGTTCATAGTGGTGACATCACATGTCATCACTGGTAATGATGTGATCCAGGAAATTGCCGCTTTTAGTTCTGTATTGGTTCAATAGATCCTGACAGACTTGAATGTGGCTTTTCAGGTCTCTGGCTGCAGGGAGTGCCTGAGCCTGTTGCTGCCTTTGGAGGGCAGCAGGGGTAACACCTGCATGAAGTGTGAGCAGGTGGGAGATATGCTCAGCATGATGGCAGAACTCAAAGAGGAGGTGGAGAGGTTTGGGAGCATCAGGCAGTGTGAGCAGGAGATGTGCTGGTGGAGTAACTTCCTGCCATATCTACGAGAAATGCACTGGGGGAATACATTCCAAACAGTGGTGAAACTCCCTGCTCTGTTGTTGTCAGGCAGAGAGAGGGAAAATAAGAGATGGGAAGGAATGGAAACAGGTCTCAGCTTGATGTTGCAAGAAGTCCCTCTCACTACATACCTCAATTCTCCAGGTGCCCCTATGTAATAGGATCAAGGCTCTGGATCTCAAGGGATCCAGATGCGGTGGAAGGTTTATTCAGGAGATTGTCTAGGATGAGGCAGTCAGCTCCATGCCTCAAGACAGACTCCACCAAGAAGGAAAGAGTGGTAGTTGTCATAGATGACTCCCTACTGAGGGGAACATGAAGCCCCATATGTCAGCCAGAACCTACCCATAGGAAAGTGTGCTGCCTCCCTGGTAACATTACTAAAAAACTTCCTGACTTGTTCCTTTGATTTTTACCCTCTACTAAAAGTTCAAGATGGCAGCAGTGAAGCTGCTGAGAGAAGCCTGAGGGCTATTAGAAGCATCTTTAGGGCACTGGGGCAGTTAGTTGATGGAGCAAGAGTACAGGCATTGTTTTCCTCTATCCACTCAATGGTAGTGAGACATACCAAGACCAGGAAAATCCATCTTATAAATATGTGGCTAAGAGGCCGGTGACACCACAAGAATTTTGGCCTTTTTGACCATGGAGAGTGTTATTCAGCACCAGGTCTGTCTGGAGGACTGGAGGCCTGCCATTGTGACTTTCATCTTAGAATAATAGAATCATAAAATGTTTTGGGTTGGAAAGGACCTGTAAGATCATCTAGTTTCACCCCCCCTGCTATAGGCAGGGATATCTCTCTCTAAGATCAGGTTGCTCAAAGCTCCATCCAGTCTGGCCTTGAATGCTTCCAGGGACGGGGCATCCACAACCTCTCTGGGCAACCTGTTCCACTGTCTCATCATCCTCACTGTAAAAAATTTCTTCCTAATATCTAGTCTAAACGTACCCTCATCCAATTTAAAGGCATTTCCCCTCATCCTATCTCTACCTGTTCTTACAAAAAGTCCCTCCTCAGCTTTCCCATAGACCCCCTTCAGGTACTTGAAGGTCACTATAAGGCCCCCTGGAGAGTTCCATCTACAAGAAGGGTCATAAGGAGGATCTGGGGAACTACAGCCCTGTCAGCCCGACCTTGGTGCTAGGGAAGGTTATGGAACTAATAATCCTGAGTGAGATCACAAGGCATATGCAGGACAAACAGGCGGTCAGGCCCATCCATTCGTGGGTTCACGAAGGGTAGGTCCTGTCTGACCAACCTCGTCTCCTTCTATGACTGGGTGACCCACCTGGTGGATGAGGAAAAAGCTGTTGATGAAGTCTACCAAGACTACCCCAAGACCACCTAGGTACCTAAACTTGTCCTCTACAACTATGTGAAAGGAGGTTGTGGTGAGGTGAGGATTGGCTCAGGTTGGATATTAAGAAAAACAACACCTCTGAAAGAGTGATCAGGCACTGGAATGGGCCACCCAGAGAGGTGGTTGAGTCACCGTCCCTGGAGGTTTTCAAAAAGTGTGTAGATGTGGTGCAAAAGAGTATGATTTAGTGAGAAATATTGGTGTTAGGTGGATGGTTGAACTAGATGATCTTAGAGGCATTTTCCAACCGTAATGATTCTATGATTCTGTGAATACTGGACATACACATTTGTAGCAATTTTATATACATAAAGCCACTCATTCTTCACTGTGAGGGTGGTGTGAGACAGTGGAATAGATTGCCTGGAGGAGTTGTAGATGCCCGCTACCTGGAGGTGTTCAAGGCCAGGCTGGATGGGGCTTTGAGCAACCTGGTCCAGTGGGAGGTGTCCCTGCTATAGCAGGGGGGTTGGAATCGGAGGATCTTAAAGGTCTCTTCCAATCCAAAAATTCTATGATTCTATGATTCTATAAAAAACAAATCCCACAAAGCATAGCTTCTTCTATTACAGCAATCAGAAAGAAGAAATAATTATACAGCTATGGACAAGACACCCGTGCTATAAACCAAAGAGTTAAGAATTAAAACCTAACAGAGCCAGCTGTACAGCCTCTAGATATTCTTTAACAACTATATGAACACCTTCTGCAATTTTGATGCATATCTATGTTCAATATGTAAATCAGTAACAAATTGACAGACCCGAACAAAATGTAACTTTCCAGTAAACACTATGAGGGACAACATCAGTCCCTGATTCTATTATAGTTGTTAAAAGCCATCAAAGAAGCCACAAGGAAATGGGGGAAATGGGCTCCTATGAAAGCTGTCCGTCTTGAACCTTCAACCACTTTTAGATTAGCTTTTTACACTGAAATACAGGAAATGAGGGTATCATTCTAGTTACAGCCATAGAAGATATACCCAGCAGTCCACCTCCTGAATTGTAGCCAGAAGCAAACAGGGATATATTGGATACTCCTGAAGGTGGACACAATTGGGCTTGGACAACTGCAAAAGCACAGCTGCAGGTGGAATGAGTTGCTCCATGGTGCTAAGCAGAAAACCCAGCAGTAAGACAAACTCAAAGAGGTTGCCAGGTGAGAAACAGCCAGTCTAATCAAGCACAATGAAAAATCCTGATTAGTGATATTTTTCAGAACTCAATACCAGTTTTAATCCTGTTTTAATCCTACCTATTATTTCCACTTATAAGTCAGGGTAGTGAAACAAGACATCAGTGCTTTGAAAGTACAGACCTGCCTGATGGGAACAGCTTACCATTCATACAGATACAGGGTATAAGTGAAAAAACCACCCCAGAAATGATCTCAGTATACTATTATTGGGTTATCAGACATTTTTGGTAGGAAGGATGACAAATGGGAGACTGGAGAAAGGACAATGCTAGTTTTGCAGATGCTTATGGCAAACTTCTGCAAAATGAGAAAAGCAGCACAGAGTATACGCAGAGGTATTTTGGGCAGTGTTAGAGGAGGAAGTGACATTTTGATAGCAGATAATAAGGTTGGAAATGACTCATGAAGAAGGACTTTAAAACTAAAGAGAAGCAGACTGTATTTAATGAGGAGAAGGCATTCAACAGAGAAGAGAAATACAGTTAAAATATTGAAGCTGGGAACTGCACTTTGTAGCAGCCTTCTGAAGTGAAACAGTGGGGGTGGTGCTGAATTTATCAGTGAAGGAGGGGAAGACACTGGATTAACCAAGGTGTGAAATGATGATACCCCAGACCACAGTTGCACTACTGTAGAAGGGCATAAAGCCAAGCCATGGACACATTCATACAACAAGAATGATGAGATCCGGAGGCTTCACCTGCTTATGAGAATTGGAAAATACCTGTACTGGTATGTCTCCAACTTTCTAAACATTGAACTAGATGAGTTAGACTGGTGTCATGCAAGATGTCTATTTGACAGATGTTTATATAAGAGAATAAAAGAGCTACTCAGGAAACCCCATCAATACCACCAAATTTTTCCAGCTCTTAAGCTGGCCAAAACATACAGTTCAAAATCATCTTGTTCAAGAACTCCTCTTCAAATGGCTGAAACTCCAGCAATGTCTGGTTAGATACTTTCTTGATAAAAGATAAATCGAAAAAACATTCCCTGTATTTTAGAAAATGCTGCTGATCTGGGCCTAAAAGTTCCCTAATACATACTTCAGTTTTAAACTTAGCAACAGCAGTGAATAAAGTTGGCAGAATTTTCTAAGTGTAAACTAACAGAGGAAAATACTGAGGAATGGGAACACTCCAGGAGACTTCACATGCTGTACTGTGAACTTTGCAGCACCATTACTAACAAAGCTTCAAAATAAAAGGCAGTAATAGCTGAATCTGCCAATCTTACAAGCATACCATGAAAGAAGCAAATGCTCAGAAGTCTGTGCACACACATTTCAATCTTTAGACAGAAAATTTCCTTAACATATTCTAACAGTCAGAGAACACCAATGTTGGGTTTTCAGAGCTAGGGCTGCTTCTGTTCTCTGTAAGATTCCTAATACACGGACTTATCTATTTAAGTAAAGCAACACAGGACTTGATATCTTGCAGAAAATAAACAATGATCCTGCTGGTTAAAGAATCATTGAGAGTACAGTAAAGACAAAAGTCTTTAGCTATAATTCCTGTCTCCCATTTTGGATTTCTAAAAGACCCATCTATGTGACTAGCACTGCTTTCTTTAAAAAAAACAAAAACATAAAATAACAAAAAAGAACCCCACAGCTTCCAACTAAATTTAGGTGAAAAGTAACATAAATCAATGTTCTTGCAAATATTAACACTTAGGAAGCAGTGGGTGAAAACCTCAGATTTTTTCCAGAGGTTTTTGGGAATGCTCCTCCAAGAAGGGAAGGTGGCCAAAAGCCCAAGTGAAGTGCCTCTATACCAACGCATGCAGCATGGGAGATAAGCAGGAGGAATTGGAAACCATGGTGCAGTTTGAAAACTACAGTCTTGTTGTTATCATGGAAACAAGCCATGTAAGGTAGAAAGATGGAGGAGTTGCCCACTTTGTTAAGAAGTGGATTAACTGTGAAGAGCTGCCCCTGAGAAAGAATCATGAACAGACTGAGAATTTGTAGACTTCCAGAACTTGAAGGGAGCTTACAAAAAAGGAGGGAGACTAACTTTTTGCTCTGTATGATGGTGATAGGACAAGTGGGAATGGCTTTAAAATAAAGAGGGGAGATTTAGGTTAGACATTAGGAAGAAATCTTTTACTCAGAGGGTGATGTGGCACTGGAACATGTTGCCTAGAGAGGTTGTGGAATGCCCCATCTCTGGAACCATTCAAGGCCAGTTTGGATGATATCCTGGGCAGCCTGATAGAATGGTTGTCAACTCTGCCCATAGTAGGGGCATTGGAACTAGATGATCTTTAATTTTTTCTCCAAGCTAAGCCATTCTATGATTCTACGATTCTGTGAACTGGCATTCTAATTAAGCAGCGGTGTGACTGGTAATATTAATAACATAACAGTTCTATTATTCATGTACATTCATGAGTTTCTACAATAAGGCCACAAGTAACAGGCCCATAGCATGCACAAACTAGCAAAAAATATCTTGACAGATTTCCATGTGTTAAAGATAGATAGTATTGATTGCAGCCTGAATTTGGCTTCATCTTCTGTCCAGATTGGAACAGAATGCAAAGCAGTTTGGATTACAAAGACTTCCCTGTTTCATAACAAAGAAATTGTTTTGCTTGTGACCAGTAGTGATGATTGTATTAAAATATCATTGACTACAGTCAATAATGTCTTGTATGCAAGGCATTGCACATGGCCATCAATTTCATAAACTTACTACTTGCAAGACTAAACAATGATGTCAGATAAAAGTGTATTTTAAATAATAACTTCAAGAATGATCTCCTGTTCCTACTTATAGAGACCAATAGAACTCTCTCTCTCTCTCTCTCTCTCTTTCTCCCCATCCACATAGAATTAATATTATATCACAAGCAGTGCTAAGATATTTACATTCTTTTGATTGATACCTACATTTCAGAGTCATCAATTCAGTGAGATATGTATGAAATAGAACAAAGTTTTCTTGATGCAAGTTTTTCTGTTACATGTTATTTAAAGTTGTACAGTTTGACTTCAAAATTGAAGTAACGTCTTTGAAATGAAGCCTATAATGCAGATCTGAATCATGAATCTCAAATTAAAAGTGAGCGAGTAAAGGCTGTTTAAATTCAAAGACATCTGAAAGGACATTTAGGGGAGCACCCTCAAAAATTAATGCTTAAACTGTGTTTGTGGTGTCTACATGCCAAAAATTGAATACTTAAGGAGAACTGACAAAAAAGTGTTTCCTCACTTGAATAAGAGAAGCAAAATGAAAACTAATGATAAACCAAATTAGTAAATAACTGATCATAATGGGCTGCAGCCCACCCACAGCAGTCACACACTATAGCATGTGGTCAAGCATAATATCCTCCTTCATCCCCGCAGACATATAAAGAGTGAGGTGACATTATATTTCTGCTTCAGTTCTGCTCTGAACTTTCACTGAAATGTCTACTCTCTTTCTTGAGAACAACCTTGGCTTTGAAGAAAATGCAGACGGAATCCTTGCACTAGTGAAATATCTTCTTTCTTTTTCCAAGAGTGTAATCTCCTCCCCGCATAATCCTCAGCACCTACCTTCCTTCAAAATTTAAATTTGGAGTAAAAATCTTTAAGGTTTCAGCTTAAACACCAGTCATAATTGCTTGTTGTATCAACACAAAAAGACATATTTTATCTCCTGTACAGCATCTGTGATTACAGAAATCCAGTATTAATAAGACAGGCACATACTCCCAGTCATGACTAAAACAAATTGTGCACATTGTAGGGAATATTTTCTTCTGCTGTAGTTACGGAACATTTCAGAGAAGAACTTAAATAAACCATCTTGTCTTTCCCCAGGCTTTGAAATAATTTTATCCAGACACCTCAAATCTTATCCCAAATAACTCAAATAAGATAAATCATCATGAAAACATGCAGAACTTTAAAAGAACCAATTACTAAAAAAATTCCCAAGGAGGATAATGGTCTCCCTGTTGTTCCCATTAATGAAATCTCTGCTGTTCTGCAATATACCGTAAGGCTGGATAAAGCAATCTGACTCTAGTTTCAGCCATTGCTTGATTAGTACATTATCAACATTAATTGTCTACTCTTGTGTAGCTGGGCAGTACATTTTCATATATATAGTCTACCTTCTCAAGTATGATATCATGATGATTCCATAAGTATCTCCAAATGTATAAGTAAACATAAATAGATGGGCAAATTCTGAGGTGTTTTGTAAGATGTACTTCAGAATCTTTCAGTTCTATGTGTTCCTTCCAAAAGATGTGTGAATTTATGAGAGCTTAAATGGGTGTAATTTACAAGCTGAGGAGCTAGAAAAAGTTGCAAGAACACTCAAATTATATGAAGTGGCCTACTTTAGTGTACTGTTTTTAATTTATTTCTTTTTCTTTACAGTTGTGAAATTGTTCTTCTGCTTGTAGTCTTCTTTTTATGATCTCTCAATGCATGAATTATTCTATGATTAAAGAATCAACATTTTTAAATGATTGTGGACAGCATGAATACAAGTCAATTAGCTGAGGACAACTGTATGAGTTTCTTGCTGATGCTCCTTTGTCATCCTTTCAGTTTTTTTTTTTATGCTGGTGCCTGTAAAGACAATGAGAGAGGTAGGCCCAGAGAAAACTCTACCTGAGGAGACAAAGCCATTCTGTAAGAAAAGCTGCAGCTACCCACTGAAGGCTTGGAGGCAAAGAGACAACTTCTTCAGATGTTTGTTACTTAACTCTTGTTATGTAGAGTATGTATATTTTTATCCTAAATACATATTTAGGAGCAGTCCAGCAGAACAGCCTCTTTCACTGTAGCTGTGTCCGCTCGGAAAAAATACCATAGGAGTGAAGTTTTCTTTCCTTTAACTAGATCACAAATGAATACCAACAAAAAATCCTATTTTTCTTGCTAATATTTTGCAGTCGAACTTCAGAAAATATTTATATATATATGTACATATCTCATGCATTTTCACTAATAGAAGAAAATATCTGTTTTCACTTAATATACTTCATTTAGAGATCTAAAAAATGTTGTCTTGTTCTTATTCAGTTTTCACAGCATCTACATAGCTGTTATTTCAAGTATCCATTTTTAGGAGAACGTTAAAGTGCAGAGATTCAGAGACAAACATTCAAAAGCTCCACAGTGAATCAATACCAAAGACAAAATAAAATCCATTCTATCTCCTGTTTTAACTTAACAGTTAATGGGAAATAAAATGTCAGCCACTAAAAGGTATTTTTGGAATGGTGTCATGCTGTTAACCAGTCGGAAGTGGTGAAAAGAAACAATTTAGACACTTTAGTATATATCAATACATGTTTAAAAAGCAGAAATTTAATGTACCTCATTAAATAGGAGATGATTATATGCAGCTCGTAACATACACCCAGCAGTGATGCTTGTTTTTGTTCTGGATGGGTAACAGCAGGATGATTGTGAATATATCCTGATGCTCTGATAAAATTCCTCTTTTAGCAACAAGCTTATAAAGGCTGACTATGAACAACGTGAATGTATAGATGTCTGGCAAAAATCATCAAAGGATAAAAATCAGAATGGTAGCAAAGGATTGGAGCTTTTTATTTGTTTCAGGGTTGCAACATATGCTGTAGATTTGAAAAAAAGCAAAACGGACATAGTTGTCTAAATGGCATTCATAGCAACAATAAACAAAGCAAGATTTTAAGAAATAACTGCTGGCAATCAATGGTACAAGTGGCAATCAATGCTACTATTTGCTCAAGGTTTTAGAAATCTGACTATCTCCAATGACATCAGTTAGCAGCTTGCTCTCAAGCCTCCACCTCACTGTCTGTTACAGCACATTCCTATAACTGTCCTGTAGAAAATCGAACTTAATATTGAATGGGTAACAACATATTGATCTTAGAGTGGTTTTAATCTAGTCATAAAAAATCCTGAAGTATAAAACGAGATATACACATTTCTAACTTTTAACCCTTTCAACCTACTAATCTGAGTGCAAAAGGGAAAAAAGAATAACCTCTTATTTCGGCATCTACAAAACTCCAATGAGAGTTTTGTGTCTTCCCTACATCCACTTTTGTATCCCTCCTCTATACTGTATTGTTTTCCAACAGAATTCATTGTACAGTGCCACACACACTACAGATTTTGCAAAGAAGATCAGCTGTGGCGAATATGTTTCAAAGAAAACAATGAGATTTTATACAAGCCTATGGTTGTCTTTACTACTACTTGAAAATGAATTTACATCATCTGTGTTCCTGAGAAATGAACATGACATTAAGAATACATTTTCTTTTGGCTTGAGTGGCTAGCTGAAAAGATAAATTGATCTAGAAAACTTATATCACCACTGAACTGTGTATATAAAAGCAATTGAAGGCAAGGGATCAGGGTCAAAATTATAATCTACACAGAAGAGTAAATCTATTAGTAACCCACCTTCAACTGGCAGAGAAAACACAGTGAGTCCACAAATAACAGTGGTCCCTAGTAGATCATTTATAAGAAGCATGAGCAAATTCCTGGATGGAAATGAATTACTAGTTTTATGTCTTAAAAATAGCCTAGTGATGCACAAAGCATGAGAATGGAAACATCAGGCATTTTGAGTCCCAAGTCCATTGGAAACCATTCTTCTCTTGCTTCACCAAAACTGAGGACAGTTTCCATATTTCTCTTTCACAAGAAAGGTATACATCAAGCCACACTGCAAACAAACACTGTTTATAATTCAGAAAAGCTGGAAATAGGGTGAAATTGAGCAAGTTATTCTCCTCTGATGTGTGGTGATGCTTCTTAAGTTACTTTGATCTCAGTAGCCAGAGAGCAATTATTTTAACTGTGGGTTATAAGTACAAATTTATCAGATAGCTCCTGGCTCTTCCAACACCAGAGTTTCTTGATAACATTAATAACTTTCCTTTACACTTTTTTTTTTCATATCTTTCAATTTACCTGAAGAGCTTCTGTGTTATTACCTGTACTAAAACTTATGTTTTCTCTTTATCCAGGATAGTGAACATATGCTCAAGTATGTGCTTATATCAAAGTGTAATGTTTTGCGGCCAAAACATTCTCCTCATGCTTTATGTTCACCTGTTGGCTTCTGCACCAGCAGGGAAATTCAAAATACAGGACACTCACATCTCGCCCTACAAACTTGATTCCTAGCTTTACTGTAGTGACCAAAGGTAACAGAGATATATCTTTAGATTAACTGCCCATAGATTCACCAAATTTTTCTGTATTTGTTTTTCAGATGATACTCCTTTACGCCATTCCTCCCTGCTTGTTCTTTTAAACTGCCTTGTTGCTAATATGTACTTATCTGGCTGTCTTCTGTCCTTTCTCACAGGGTCTCACAGACGTTAAGAAAGCCAAAACAAGCAAAGCAAAATGATGACAAAAACAAAACCAAACAAACAACAACAACAACAAAAAAACAAGAAAAAATGTCTTGCTCTTTTGAGAGAAAGGTGACACTAAAAATATGTATATATATTCTCATCAAGGAAAAGCAAATGGTGTCCCACTGCTAGACCACACTTTAATTCCTCCATCACAACTTTCTTTGTAATAACTTTTCCTAGATATGCAAACTAATTTACTGACTGCCATCACATTGTCAAGCACTGGCTGCACTTTTGTATGACTGAGTCTCCTTGACTGTGGTTCTTTCTGTCCTTTTTGTATTTGTCAATCAAAGTTCCTTTGTTGTTCATTTCCTTCAAGCCTTTCAAGAGCCTTTTGAAATGTATTTTCTCCTTCTCCCACAATAATCAAAACATCAGTATATTAAAAACATTGTTACAGGCCATATGAACTCTATTTTCCTGTAAATGTCACAACATTTTTTCCATCTGTTTTCATGCTCACATACATTGAGGAATGCATCTGTTTACTGTGGCCTTAAAATGACATCAAACAACGCAAAAGTTTGACTTCTGGTTGATACTTCCTATCTTTTGAGTTATAAACACACCGCTCTATTATCCTCAGTTTTATCCTCATTTCCAGGTGTTTTTTTCCCTCTGTGCTCCAAAACACTGTATCATATGCTTCATATGCTTTCTTAAAATAGATGAAACCGTATCTCTCTCTTATTCCTGTTTTTTTTTTTTGTTTTGTTTTGTTTTGTTTTTTGTTTTTGTTTTTGGTTAGTTATTAACCAGAAAATATTTTATAAGAAGTGGAAGCTGCTTTTCCATAATTTTTATGCACAAACCTTCCTTCACTTAATTAAGTTTACTGAAAGGATAAAAACTATAATTCTGTGGCCTCTAATCAAGAAGGGTCTCTCTCTCCAAAGAGAATTAGTTTATAAAACTTGTATGCTTTCATACACTTGCTGACAGCTCCATGGAATAGTTTCACATTAATATTATTTCTGTGCTGCTCTCTCTCCCCTTCTAAGCTCTAAATGCTTTGCCTTCTACACTATATCTTGACAATTCTAAGATCTAGGGTTTTGTGGCTTTTTGGAACTGGAGATTTAAAAATTTCATTTATTTATTTTACATGAAACTAATTCAGATTCCAGTAGTCTGTTATTTCTGCCAAATTTAATATTTGTATTTTGGCACTGATTGTTTATAAACTTTACAGTTTCAGTATAGAGACAGAAAACCAAATGGGTGCTGAATATGAATGATCCTTTTGTTCCTACATGACACCATCCTAGGTGTAGAGTAAGCCAACCAGAAGACTTTGTGGTTTTGGTGCTTAAACAATGCTTAGACAGTACTAATTCTATGAAATAAATTACCTTATGCTATATCTGTGTAGCGTATGGGTGAGCAGAACAGTGCACCAGGGTCTATGCCAAAGAGATATCAAAAATTTGTGAGAGGTAGATGTATGAGGAATTTATGTCATGAATGACAACACTATTTTTACAAAGGCCAATTAAAATCAATTACATTAGTTCAGAAATTCCAATTTATTAAAATTAAGCAACCATGCAGAGAAAACACCGTTGCATAGAGATACATTTCTGTGCAATTTGTACAATTTTCTTTCAGTGTCTGTCCTTTACAGACAGTCCGGACAGATCCAAGCATTCTCAACAAAGCCTGTGTAGAGGATTCTATTTTTCAGTACTCATCACAACTAAACTCTGTCCTCCATCTCGTATAAATGCAGAAACAGTAGAGATAGATGTGGTGTTTTTTTTTTTTTTTTTTTTTTTTTAATTTCTGATTCTCCCCCAAAATACCAATACTGCCACTTTTGTACAGTCAACAGGCAATTCTTCCTTGCTGCTCATAATTTCTTTCAAACCATGATTTTCAAAAATACCTTCTGAAAAATAAAATTTAAAACAAACAACCCCAAAAAAGAGACATTGGATCAGCTGAACAGTTTTCACAAAAGAATTTGCATCTCTTTAGGGAATGTGGGTGAAGGAGAAACCTCACATCTATAAGTCTAAAGAATATTTCACAAAAAGAAAAAAAAAAAAGACCAGAGAAAAGTGGAATCATTTTACCTATTTCAAAAATTTCTTTTAGATCAAGTTGAAATAGATTTTTCATTTGCAGAAAATATGACACAAGATGTCATTCAGTACTGTTTTCCCTCCACTAAATAACATGTACAAGATACTGGGAATGAAAAAATACATTGTATACCTTATACATTTAAAAAAAAAACAAAATTCTTCTGTTTGTAGCCATTACACACTGAATATTGCAGTAGCCATTAGCTCAGAGTTCTAAATACATGAGCTCCACTCCAGTCTGCAGAAGAGGCAATAGATGAGATTTTTCCACCAGGACTGGGAGCTGGTGAGACTTAATGAGTGTGACAACTGATCTCATTTGTGCTGCCTCACAGTGGGCCCAGAAGGATGGCTGCCCTTCCACATCTCTGCCTGTGACCTCTGAAGCACATACATGTCCCTCATAATGAGGGGGAGGCCAAAGAAGGGGCTGTTTCCACAGTGAAACAAAGACTGAATGAGCAGCATGTTTGATGCATCCAGAATCTCCAAGTGCTAAGGCAAGAACAGAACATAGGCAGATTTTAAAAGGCTTAAAAAAAAAGTAATTTTTGGAAGAATAATGAGAAAGGGCAAAGAAAGGGAACTTTGACTGCAAAAAACGTGGAAGACTTTCCTAACTATTTTCTGTGTTAGGCTGTCTTGTTTTCTTTTTTCTTCTTTGACTTTCAACCTGTCATTAATGGTACTTCATAAGGACTTCGTCCACGCCACTTCAACTCCTTTGGGAAGATTTTTGATAGCCACTGAAGAAGAGCACTGAGCTTAGGGACTGTTACCTATTACTCTGCTCAAATATCTGATTTCTACATTGGGTTTAGTATACAGGTGTGGGAAAATGACAGTAAAGAGATAAAGTTTGCTCATAGAGAGTGGGAACTGCATCAAAACTGAGACAGCAGTGTAGCTCCTCTTTGGCATTTATGACCTGGTCATCCTTCCCGATGCATCATCTTGAAGGCTCAGTACACTTGATAAATCTCAAGGGCACAGGAGGCAGTTTGGATGTGGATAAGAGTTTGAGAAGTTCCTAGTCACAGAGTCATAGAATCACAGAATCATAGAATGGCTTGTGTTTGAAGGAACCCTAAGAATCACCAAGTTCCAACCCCCCTGACACAGGCAGGGCCACCAACCTCCAGATCTGGTACTAGACCAGGCTGCCCAGGTCCCCGTCCAACAAGGTCTTGAACACCTGCAGGGACAGAGCATCCACAACCCCTCTGGGCAGCCTGTTCCTGTACCTCACCACTTCCTTTGTGAAGAACTTTCCCCTGACATCTAATCTAAATCTTCCCTCCTTGAGCTTAAAATCATTCCCCCTTGTCCTATCACTATCTACCAGAGTAAAAAGTTGATTCCCCTCCTTTTTATAATCCTCTTTTAAATACTGGAAGGCTGCAATTAGGACTCCTCAAGCCTTCTCTTCTCCAGGCTGAACAAGCCCCACTCCCTCAGCCTGTCTTTGTAGGGGAGGTGCTCCATACCTCTAATAATCTTTGTGGTCCTCCTTTGGACCCTCTCAAAGCTCTACATCTTTCCTGTACTGGGGGCCCCACAGAGAAAGAAAAGTCCTCCTCCACTCCTTGACCCATGCATCAAGTTTTACACTGTTGGGATGCTCTGCTGCATGCTGGTTTTGCAGGTCTGGTGGCTCTGTTGCTTCTCAAAAGCTTCCAGCCTGCAAATTGAACCCTCTCATGGGAAAAATGGAGCCATTAGCACAGCGCCATCAGCAAATACAAAATTGGAAGCTTTGGATATATCCGCCTATGCCTGTAATAAGTTTTGAAGAATAAGCTGTTTCTCTTATCTCCTTACACAAGATCAGTAATGAGAAAACAGCTACTGTGAATCACATTCGCAGTTTCTGCTGAAGTAACCAGTCCCTGCAATCAGAAGTACATACTGTTTACACTGTACATGATTTACATCAAAAACAAATCTGGTATTTCACAAAAAGACAAGCAAACAAAAAGAACAAAAAGTTTCCTTTTTTTTTTTTTTTGTCATTTTTTTATCATGTTTTATCTTCAGAGGTCTGTACTAGTGGATTCACTCACCACTTCCAATAAAGAAGTTGAAAAAAACCCTTTTGAGTACATTTTTTATCTCACAATACCAGGGAAACTGAGCTTAAAGCCAACATTTTTGGAGACAGTCTCCGATGTTGGAGTTCCTGTTTAGCAGGGACACCTTGAGGCCACACATTCAGCCGTGCAGCACACGGTTCTACTCTCAGCATGCTCACCCCTTCTGAAAATCAGGTCAAGCATTTAGTTACCCAAAATACGCAATGGAAATCTGCTCATAAACAATCTTCCCCAAGCTCACAAATTCTGTCCTGTTTTTCAAGCCAGTTAAGATTTTGCCTATGGCACGTCTTCTCAGAAAGCCCCAGAATGGACAGGGTCCAGTTTGACCACAGGTTCCCACTGCCATCCCAGCACTGTTTTGTCCGCACATGGTGAGCAATGCTGAGCACAGACCTGGATACTTCACTATCTAACTCCCATATAAACGAATACAGAGAAAAAATACAAATCTACTGTGGCTCAAAACCAATCTTCAAATCTATAAGGCATGGCAGGGAAAAGATTTTCTTCTGGTGTTTTAACAGAGTGAGTGCTTTAGAAAAAGAGAGACTACGAAATGAGTATGGAGGGCAAAACTTTCAAGCAGGAGAGCATACAGATAAATAGATTAAAAAAAAAAAAAAAAAAAGGTCAGGAAATAATCTGAGAGCACCAGTACAAACAAGTGGAGTAGTCTTGGGACGAAGTTTGATGAGATTATGGAAATTCAGATAAAAAGCAGTACAGATATTCCAGTGGCTCACTTACATAGGTCACTCTGAAAGTAATGCCTACTATTTATTTTCATTGATACTACAACAAAGAGCACAATAATGCTATTTGATAGGACAAATTCTGAGCTACAAAACACTATTTTTCAACATCATCACCACCATTAGCTATCCTTTTTTTTTAATGCCAGTGTTGAACAAGAGCCTGCCACAGTTTTAAAAATCTGCACCAGTTGAGGTGACCCACTATTTCATAGCCGCTATAACTGTATTGTTGCTAGAAAAATGTTGCCCATGCAATCCATCTGTCATTGGTGCAAACAAATGGAAATCAGAAGGCACCAAATCTGGACTATATAGTGGGTTTGGTAGGACGGTCCATCCAAGATTGGCAATGTACTCCATCGTCTTCAGGCTGGTGTGAGACCTGATGCTGCAAGAGATAGGCTGTATTCTTCTCTGGTGTGAATCTGAAAGTTCAAGCCTTCAGCTTAGTCAGTGTCACTATGCAGCAGTCAGAATTGATGGTTTGTCCAGGTTCCAGGAAATGCTGAAGGATCTCCCCTTTCTTATCTCAAAAGACAACGCACATGACTTCACATGCTGAGGGCTGCATCCAGAACTTTTTCTTCTATGGGACATTCACATGTTGCCACTCCATGAGCTTCTGTTTTGACTCTGGCTTGTACTGGTGACATCGTGTCTTGTCACTGGTAAGGATGCGATTCAGGAAACTGTCATCTTCAGCCTCATTTCGATTCAATAAATCCTCACAAACTTGCAGACTTTCTGTTCCTGTGTGAGCATTAGTGGGACTCATCTGGCATTAACTTTGCTTATTCCAGTGTTGCCATCATTGTTTCCAGCACGTTGAAGCCAATATTCAGCTCCATACATCCAAACCACAGTTCTTCAAAGCTCTCTAGTGAGAAGAGAATTTATTCTAGAGCAGCACTATCCTGCCCTGGCCTTAATTGATCAATCCATTTTAACAAAGCTATTTGAGAAACTAAAATGAAATAAATGGATTCATGCTCACAAAGAAAAGGGGAAAAAAGCTTCTTTTTTTTTTTTCTAGCCTATCTCTGTCTTCATAATGCTACTGCAGTTATTTCATTATTTGCTCTTATCAATAATAACAAAAAAAAAAATGATGCCTTCTCTACTCACACAGTGTCTGTCTCTCACCTGAGGCTCATGACTTCTGCACCACCTGCAGTTGGCGTGCCTTTCCCCAAAGAGCTGCTTGGTGTCTCAGCATGTGTATCTGCTAAATGCAAACCTGACTCCTACCTAATTTACATTGGATTACAAGGCAGAGATAAAATTTTTGAATTACAACACTGATTGGAAAACTGATATAAAAATACTTTTGATTCTCAATGGGGGTTAAAAATTAACATTTTAATTAGATCTGTGTAGCTAATAAAAGCATATCTGCTTTTTTTTAAAAAAGGTGGGTTGTTCTCTGTAGTTAAATCTAATTTTTAGATTGAGATTAAGGGAGTAATTACACAGGTGCACCTGGCCAAAAACTTCACCAAATATCAACCAGTATATGTCTGGCACAGCTGTCTGGGTGTTACACTACATGTCAGAGATCACTTAAAAGATATTGCCTGATTCAGAGTGAGCATGCCCTCATTAGCACTTGTCAGCCTTTAGGGTGGGCTTTTTAAGAAGCTTCAAAGCAAGGGTTTTGATGGCAGTTTAGTCAGGTAAGGTCTCAAGTGTAATCAAAGGCAGGCCGCACCATGAGGTCATTATGAGACTGCCACAAGATCATTTCTCCAGCACCAGTCTGGCTCATGCCAGGGGTATGGAGTCTGGGGACAGGGAACACTGGAGGGTGCAGCTGGTTGCAATGACAGGAAGGATGTGGCCTTTTCTCCCGGTATCCTCTGAACAGTGTACATCCAGGCTTACATTTTGGGATCTGCTTAGAAGTTGCCATAGAGCATAACAGCAGTAAGCTGTTAGGTAAGCCTCCTAGGTAAGTAGATGAGGTGTAACAGAGGCTAAACATCACGTTTTTCTTATCTGGGGTGACAGTGATAGGACACAAGGAAAAGACAAGGTCCTGCATCAGGTAAGGGTCAAGATGGGTGTTAGGGAAAGGTTCTGCACCAGAGGACAGAGGGCATGGAATAGGTGCCCCAGGGCAGTGGGCATGGCCCCAAGTCTCAGAGTTCATGGTGCATTTGAGCAGCGCTCTCTGACATAGGGTTTAGTTTAGTTTTTGTTTGTCCTGTGTGGGGCCAGAAATTGGACTCCATGATCCTTGTGGGTTTCTTCCACGTCAGGATATTGTATGATTCTATTTTGATATTCCAATGGAGTGGATAAGTGGGTGAAGGACACTGGTCCTGATTGGATCACAGCATGGTTTCTGAACATTAGGATTGAATCTCTCTCCCTTCACTGAAATACAGCAGATACACAGTCTTTTATTATAGTGGCAATTTCTTTATCATGATTTTATTAGTTTTATGATCTAAAATCATGCCCCTGAGCAACTGCATTTTTACATCTTTTAACACTATTTATTTATTTATTTATTTATTTATTTTCTCATATGTCTGTTCTTGTTTAAAACTCAAGGTAAGGACATTCTGTAGGTATCATCAATTTAAAAGCAAATAAGTTTTCACATTCTTCATGAAGCATATTTTCCTTTACTGTTAATTCACTGTTTTGAAAGAACAACAGAAATAAATGTACAAAACGGGAAGAATTCTTTAATAATATTATTTTTACAGGCTTTTAAATGAAAAACTAAACACCATTCAAAAACTACAATATTAGCATTATCTTCTCAGTTCTAGTGGCATGAACATTCTTGTGACTGGCTTAAACCTCTGCCAGGAGTCAATCCTCAGGGCCAAAGAGCAGAATAGCAACAGCGAACATATTTCAAAACAATGTAAAAGTACACTTGAATCATTTATAATCATCAATGTGTTGTTGTTTTCAATTTAATATTTATGGCTCTCATTTATGAAATTACTTACTGAAACATAAAATGTTATGAGCTATAATTTATTTTATTAAAATGAAAATCAGGAACATTCAATTACTGATTTGGATACTCTCATCTGAATTGAATCCCTATTCCTGAGCACTCTCTAATTGTTTTAAGGGAAGGAAGCTGCAGACACATTACTTACAGGACAACTCCTCTTTGTGAAGAATAGAGAGGCCTTGCAGCACCCAGGAGAATGCTTGTTACATTTATTTTATATGGAATAAAGCAGCTGTCTTAAAAACTCTCCGCTGCCCCAACGTGCAAACACTTATAAATATTAATAATCTTAATTAGTGTACTTGACATTAGGAGGACACTCGTATTTTGAAACTAAGACACATGAATAACTATAATTAATTACAATTATTTGAAGATAGGTGAAGCATTCCAGATATTCATCAATGCAAGTTTCTGTAAGTAGACACCAAGATAAAACTCACCTGCCCTACGAAACTTTATGCTATTGTACAATTTAGTGTTTCAGATCCCATGAGCTATGCTCTCGTATTTTGAATGCCTCAGCAGCTAAATACACCCGTGTTATAAAAAGACACTCAGAGATAATGTATTAATCAGAGAGATTCTTCTGCTATCTCAAAACGTGGCACTCATCTGTCAAAGGTAATTCTAAGTTTCACTGAACAACTGCATTCAGTCACTTGCCCCTCTTTGCCCCGTGATGATCTCTGCCTCTAGATGAACATGAAATGAAGTCAAAATTATAATTATAAATAACTGACATCATTTATATTGTCCCTTGTACATTCTGAGCTTCTTATTAAATCATATCATGTTTCAATTCTATCTCTAAAACTATATGGAGAAAAAAAAAGCTAATCTATTTTGCAATCATTAAGTTAAAGGCACTTACGTCTGAAAATAATTAAAAAAAAAAACAAAAACAAAAACACAACACCGTAACTACGAATTCACACATTCATTATCTTTTATAAGCCCTAAGCTCTCATCCACAGCTTCATTCCTAAACCAGGCTAAGTAGACAAATGAACAATCCCACATCATTCCCCAAAGAGACAAACTGGTTTCAACATTTTGGCAAGGTATTTTCACGCACCAACCTGAATCGCTTAGAGCTACTCAGTCAAGATAAATACAGGGATTCAACAAGCACTGAATTTCTATCACTGCAGATCTTTCTTAACAGAAAAATATTGATCCAATCTGCACCAAAAATGAACACAATTGAGCACCATGAATCCTAATATTCTGTTTAACACTATAGCAGAAATTGGTGTGAGGTCAAGATATCATTTAACACCTGTGGAGGTAAATTCCTGCTGAGTATAGTTGCAAAGAAAAGCTATAATCCTCCCCAGGGATTTTCCTGAAGAAGTAAATGAGACTTGTGTACACAGAGAGGTAACGAGAAAAGCCCTGGGAGAGATAAGCTGAATTATTTTATTACCATATATTTCTGAGAGCTAAGAGCTCAACAGAAGTTGCATGGAATAGGAAGAACAATGAAGCTACATCATCTCCCAGACAATCCTTCACTCCTACAACAGGTATGAGGATAAGACTGAAATACTGAGTTCTCCTCTTCTTGGCTCGAGAAAAGGAAGACTCAGCTGTGATTCCTATATGTAAAGCAGAGACAGAGAAGGGTGGCCTCACTGCTTGTACCAGGCCATTGGCTGTGTGTTAGGCCAGTGCATGGGACCTGGGGCTTGTTTGGCTATGGAGATTTGCTAGAACTTATTCAGCTCCAGCAGCAGTTATCACAGAGTCCCAGAAAAACTCAATTCACAGAGACCTCAAAAGGGCCAACCCCCGTCTCAAAGCAGACAACTATGAGGAAGGCTATTCAGTATGTTTATTTGGGTATTAGTTGACTTCCTATCACAGAATCACAGAATCACAGAATTGTAGGGGTTGGAAGGGACCTCAGAGATCATCGAGTCCAACCCCCCTGCC
>JAOWBP010000001.1:117511537-117548981 GCA_028571105.1 Tragopan temminckii | reverse complement strand
TCCTTCCTTCCCTCCTTCCTTCCTTCCTTCCTTCCTTCCTTCCTTCCTTCCTTCCTTCCTTCCTTCCTGGAAAGATCCTCTGTCTGATTTAAGTCAACTGACCTGCAGAGGCTTACACTCTGTAACACTAAAAAAACAAAATAATTACAATTTTACCTTGCTGCAACTTTTTCCTACCGCACAAAATCTTCTGTTACCCCTAGTAGCATCAGAAGTCCTGCTTACAGCTGGCTGCTGATTCACTGGACAAAGGAATTATGGCAGTGGTGATGCTTGTTGCAACACTGTAGTTGAGCACCAAGTTGAGAGACAGGGAAAAATACAAGTCTTTTAACTATCTTTACAATTACAAACAAAATGCGTGTAGAACGGGTATTCAGGTCATTAGCGATGCCCTGCTACTCAGAGACTTGGTAAATAGAGTCATGCTGTGGATCTTTCACAAAGGTTGGAGCAACTGCAGGGTCTGTCATAAGGGCTGGAGTAACGGCAGGCCCTGTCACATTGTTATCAGATCCAGCGACCTTCTCATCCCCTTCACACAGAGACCTGTAGAAACCTCTAGAACCATGTATGTTAATCCCCGTTCATATCACAGCTGCTTCTTTCCATGGAGTCAATTACCCACCCTTCATCAACAATGTAGTTCGCAGAGGCTTCTTAGTTAGTGAAAATGCTGATGCAGGAATTTGTCCCATGTATTACCTTACTATGTGGGAAATTGCATTAATTTATTGTAGCTTGAGGAGTCAGAGATTAATCCTACATTGCACAGATTTTGTGCAGATTGTACTGATATAGAGTATTCACTAAAACATTTTCAAAGAGCAGTTGGAAGCATCTCCCACCCTTCAAAGCTGCACTTAGGACAATGATGAAAGTAAAAAATGGTTAATAGAAACTGAAAAATCACAATTATATACAGATTTATAATTTTTGTGTATGTAGCAGAGTACTTGAATTCTGTTTGCTGCTTATATATTAGATTAAACTATGTGGATTTTAATGTTTACTGTGATTACCAAATTTGATTCAGTTATATTTAATCCATCCTTTATCAAAAAACCACAGGCTACTAATCTGTGTTTTATCATCACTGCAATGATAATTAATTTGAGCTGGCATATAAATATTTTAAATTCTAGTTCTTTTCATTTAAGCTTTTACCTCTACTTATGTTTTTTGGGCTTCTACCCAAATGAGTAATCATTTTGTTTTATTAATTTCAGCATGTTTTAATACTTAAAAGCTGTTACATAAACAAGGAATATGATGATCTTTTTTCACTCTTCTGGATAGACAAGGAATTAGGAGGTTGGTCTGAACAGCCTGCATTTATTTTGTGCTGGTTCCCTTTCATTTCATATCATAGATTCATATATGAATGTGATGCACCATTGATTACCACTTGATAAATATATTTGCAATATGTCATCAACTCAGATGCATCTCAGCCTCATATATATGATGCACTGGCCTTCATTATTGGCATCTTACACTCATTAATTATAGGTGATTGATTTTTGACTGGAGACATCCCAGTAATGTTATGGCCAAGAATGAGTTTTTCTAGTTTTAATAAGGATGCAGATGAATAGTGATTGAATAATAAATAGCCAGTGATCATTTAATAAGCATTTCCAGTAATCAACACACACACAAAAAAGAAAAAAGATAATGATGGATAGAGGGTAAATTATAAGTAGTGTAAATACGTCTTTTAATTTCCTAAGCATTAGTAGTTCAAGAGTGGCAATGGCAACTAAACAAAAGAACAAAAAATAATAGCTCTGAAGAGTCTCATGGGAGGGCATTACAAATATAAGTACAAATGCATTCATTAACACTAATACAGATTTTTCTGAGGTCTCAAATTGAGTGCATAATGATAAGCACTTTTATCTAAATCAAAGCAAGATGCGCAGGAATCTGTAACATGTAGAATTATCTAGTATGTCAAACTTTAAACATTAACTACAGTTTCTTTCTTAGGTCATCTCAGTAAATCTACTGTCAGTAGATCACAGAAATTTCAGAGACAGCTCCTTATTCTTCATGTTTAGCATAGTCAGGTTTAGAAATACCTCAACAAAACCACCAGTCTTTTGGGTAGGAAGCTTGCACTTACACAAATTTGTAAGATGTATTGGTTTCTGTTGAGAACAAGCGGGCTATTTCTCAGATGAGAAATATTCAAGGATGATCTAGTTATCAGATACTCCATAGTAGGGAACAACTAATCTAATGGAGCTCATAGTCCAATTCAGCAGTTTTTTTTGTTTATTTTTTTTTATAAATTCCTAAGATTAAAGTTTATTTTCTTTCTAGCAAAGATTTGTAAAGGAGATGAATTTAAGTTTGCTAAAGTTGGGAATCAACATAAAAACAGTAATAACGCAGATAGTAGCTGAAAACTTAGACAGTGTTATCTAACAACTACATGAAATCTGAGTCTGTTTTAGATGGAAATGATAATTCACACTACCTGACCTTATAGGTAGTGCTTACTGCTATGATGTTGTATGTTGACTGTCATTTTGTGATATAGCAAAAACAGCTGCATTTCTGAAGAGCTGCTTAGGTGGTAAATGTTGTGTTTTTCTAGGAATGAATCATCACAAATTTGAGTTTGTTTTTTTCCATCTTATCTTAAATGTGATGGCTTAGTGTTATACTCTCCAGTGTTACACGTTAACTGAATTAGCTCAGCAAAGTAGCATAATCTTGTCCACATTTACTTAAAAGGTCTGTGGAGCAGTAGTTCTCTTAGATGATAGAGTATGATAATGATTTGGTCTGCTTAAAAACTTCTAAAAAGGAAATTTCTCTGTTTTCAGATGAGTGACTATTTCACAACTACCAGTTCTGAGAGAACTTTCACAAGAGCAAGCCAAGTGGATGACTATAGGCAACACAATTTTTTTGAAGTTTTGAATATACAAATTTAAAACAATTTTCTTTTGTTTGGCTTGAGCCTTTTGAGAATTTGCATCTGGGATCAGCTGACTGAGTGAGATTTCTTTGCACAAATATCTATAGAAAATGAATCTCACATTTAAGATTTTGAAGATTTGCCCAGTAATTGCTATACATTGTTTTATTTTTAAACCTAAAGGACATAGCTTTATTCAGCAGATTGTCAGAATTTTTCCAGTTTCCTTCCAGAGGCAAGTAAATAAATCTTTCAAGGTCCTAATTGCAATATTCACATGGAATTTCTTCATGTCAGTAAGGACTGTACATTGCTAACAGCTTTATATTTTACAGAGAACACATTATGTTTTCTAAAGCTCTTTATCAGAATCCTATATACTTGTGTCTAGCACAGAAAAGTCTACAAAGCTGAAATTTTAGAGTGGTTAATACCCTTGCTGAGTATTTTTAATATAGTTATAGACGTACAAGGCCTCCAGGGAGTTCTTCATTCACTGAAATAAATACTTTGGGGGGATAATTAAATTTACATTTGTTCAAAAACTTTAGTAGAACAATTGCAGTACTAATGATACATTTCTATTACATGATCTGACTAACAGTGGCAGAAATGTCAGTGTAAATCACCATCATCAGTAACAAAAAAAAAAAAAATCATGTAATTTATACACAATTTTTCAATCAGCTTTTTAAAATTCCTTTGGGAAAATTTGGAGCTGAATGCAGAAACATTTATGGCAAGGTGAAGTTGATCCTATTGCAACTGAGTATTTAGATACAGCTCAATAATGAAGTACTAAAAGAAGATGGTAAATTCCAAGTAATGTGAAATTGAATCCAATACAAGAGAATAAAGCTGGGGAAAAAAAAAAAAAAGGGGGGGAGAGCTTCACAGAAGGCCCCTTCCTGTGATGAGAGGTGAGGGCTGCCATATGCCAGACACAGTAGGATCCAGCTAGCCCCACTGCAGGGCACAACTGGATCCAACACCAAAAAAGCTGTCACCAAAGGGAACTGAAGGAACATATTACTTGGCGGTTAAAATCAGCATGAAAGGATATTCTAAATGTTTAGTCTGAAACACTGACACCTGCTCTCACTGCCCATAGTGAGACTGAATAACCTTCCTAATTGCCTGGCACCTAAGTGGAACAAAGAGTAGTTACAAGTGTTATAAAACAAGTATTTCAAAACAACACAAACAAATTAGATTGCACCAGATATTTACTGTTAGTTTCATATTTACTCTGTTTGGAATTATTGACACTACTTCCTATTTTGTATGATTTGGGTTTGCATTTGATGTTATAAAGACTTTCGATGAAGAGAAATACTGGGTACTTCTAGTAATTATGAGAGGCTTTGTAGCTAGATGTGAAATACAACATGGATATCTATCTGACTTTTTTAAATTCACCTCTTGGAAGTTTCTGTCAGCTGCTTCAAAGATTGGGATACATTAAGGAATGGGAATAATTTCAAAAGGAAATGCAAACTCTTGCATAGTTATTTTTCTTAAAGTGCTCTTTGATAGTGATTGAAAGAAAAGTTATCTTCATTTTACAAGTACAAAGTGTAAATGCATCAGTGGCAATGGCCTTTACGGTTCACCTCATGGCATTAGAATACTCAAGATCATATAGCAGATTGCATATTGATGGCTGAGTTCATAAGAGGGCCTATATATTAATGATTGCACTTTCATTCCTAGGTATCAGTAAGAATAAATACCTACACCTCTTTCAACTTATTGGCCATCATTTAAGATACTAAGAATGTTCTTTCTTATCATTGTTTAGTATCCTTTGGGGGCAAAAAATAAAATAAAATAACTTGAGAATAGCACAAGGTAAGGAGTGAAATCTGTTTTGTTTTCATCTAGAAGTTTGTTCTTTTGGTGTCTGGAAGTAAATGGATTTCTCTATACTTCGAGGAAACAAAGAATGGTTGTAATTAATGAATGTTTTGAGCATTTTCTCATTTGACTTTTTCCTGATATTACACCTACTTGTATATCCAAGGCAGTCTTGAACTCCTGGGGAAAGAGAAAAAGAGAGAGCAAAACATATGCATGAATTCCATAATCAAGTTCTGAGCCTATTTATTTAAAATTCTTGTTCCTACTACAGTTACTTTTTTTTTTTTATTATTTTGAATCACTGTGAAATCCACGTTTGTCTTCCTAACCATTTCAGACACACCCTGCAGATACAGCTAATTAGAAACCAGTCACTGGTTGGAGTTTCCCTCAGTGCTTTCTGCTGATTTGTTTTTGTTTATGATGCATTTTGTTTGCTCCATTTCTGTGATACATTTATGCGTTCTTATTTAGCCTTCAGACCATCAAGCTATTGGAGAACCAGTGTGCACAGCATAAGAAGAAGTGAGTCATTCACCCATTTCCAGCATTTTGTTTCTTCAGCTGATTGAAGGGCTCAATAAATTACTGTGGTTCATAATGACTATAAAAGTTAAACACTATTTTTATCTATTCAGCTGTGTTTAAAATACAGCATTGGGATCTATCATTCTGTCATGAAGAGAGGTTCTGGAAGCATTTGACAACTTATAATCTTTCCTCCTTCACATATTCATGAGAGGAAGATTATGCATGCAAGCAATAACTTTACACATTAATTATTGAGTCAGATATCAGGAAGACCATATCTTCATGAAAGACAATGCACAGAAATACTTCAATTTGAAGCAAAGATAAAGTTCAAGGGTAAAAAGGGGCTTGAGTAAAAACAGCTAATTTCCTGTCCTTCTTCCTCTATCCCTTATCTATGTTTCAGTCTAGAATATCTATATTATGAAAAGACCCTAAGGAAGAATAGAAGTGAATAGCTCTTCACGGGGCTCATCAATGGTTTCAAGCTTGATTGTACCTTTAACAGGTGGTGTAATCAGATCCATCTCTTACTGAATCAGTTTTATTTCTTAGCCTGATGCAATGAGTCAGCAGGGCTGTGACCCTGTAACTTTCTGCACTTTGGTGGTATAATACCTTTACTGGAAAGAAGCTGAAACCAGCAAGTTGCCTTGCCCAGAACTACACAGATGGTAGACTTGAGTACACCTATCTTCCTTCTTTATTACCTTCTTGTTTGACTTAATTAATCACTGCTCCTTCTCAGTACATCAAATGATGCTAAGGTGGCCTTTCATTTGCTCATGGCTGTTGGTGACTCATAGTATTAACTCTGCCAAGTAATTGAACTGGCTATAGTTTGGAAGCCCCTATGTTCATTCTTAGACTATTAGTGCGTTTTTAATGCTAGCACTGATATTCCATCCTAGTATTCCACAGGAATAATTCACTGAAAAAATTGGTTTGAAAAAGAGAGTGAAAAATGCTTCCATTACCCCTTCATTCACAAATGGTACCACAGAAACAATACTTGGCAGGAGTTAAACCATGATCTTGAATAATCTTTCAGAGATTTAAAAAAAAAAAAAAAAAAAAAAAAAAAAAAAAAAGACACAATGAGCAATTCTTTTCATTTAAATAACTTCTGGATATGAATCTTTCCACAGCGTCTTTTCAGATAACATAGACTGGATGTCAAATTAATTTAGTGCAGAATGAAAGATTACTGTTGTCTTTAATGTGCAGAGTCTCATGATAAACTCTACAGACTAGATCTCCTACAGTTTAAAATCACAAGTATTCCATATATAGTCACTTTAGCTTGTTCTGTGTTTTGCATAAGATAAACAAAGCAGTTACAGTTATCTAAATGCGTGCAAGTGAATGAACACAGTAGAAGTGACACTTGGCATTGCTGCACAGTTTGTGATATGTATGTTCAGCTATATTATATTCTGCTATGAAAAAGGGCCCAGATCAGGAAATCTGGGATGTGTTACTTGAACATCCCATACTTTTGTGGTTTTGAGACTTCATCCTATTATTATCACACTTGTTTTGCCAGAAATAATGTTAGTGTCTCTTTGAACGCACTTCAGTCTTTTTTTCCCTCACATTAGAGTTCCTCTCTACAAAGCACAGAAAAATGCATTGTTTCAAAGATGTAGAACATTCTATTTTAAAAATTCCAAACATCTCAGGAACTTTTGTTGCTAACTTATCTTCAATCCCTGTCATTTCCTTTATAATTAAACTTATTCTCTTTATGGATTGTGTTGTTTGTGGTCATTTTCTGCTAGAATCTCCCTAATAAGTTCTTTACTTAGGTTTACATGCAATCTGTTGATCTGCTTTTCAGACTTGTTGCCTAACAATATATGGCTTTTTGTCATTTTGAATTTTTTTTAATAACCTTCTACGGTGGTTGGATTTTGTTCCAACCCGTGTGCACAACATTGCCACCACATGCGTTCATCTGCCTGCTAAGAATAAATGCTAATTCTTGAGATTTGCTCTCTCTCTCATTCTTTGCCAGAGGAGAACTTAGTTTTGAAAGGATGAATCACCTATTTATATTAGGAGACACTGATAAAGAACTACACCTTTTACTCGGGGCAGAGAATGGTAATGCTTGTGGAAGTCTTTATGCTCTAATTTTTTTGGTTTTAAATCACAGAACTGCTCCTGAGAATCTCTCACTGTAGTGTAGATCAGATTTTTCTGTTTTGTTTTGGATGGAAAGTTCCACTGTGCCTAATTTGGATTTGAGATCTTACTGTAGATCTTTCACTAGAGCTTAAATCAAACTATGAGATATTATTGTCAGTACTACTGACTGACTCAAAGATAAGAACCCTGATAATTTTACAAACTACTTGATTATTTAATCAAATAAAATAGAAAAATGAGTTGAAATTTCTTGATGGGACATTTAGGAAGATTAATCCTGTCACAGTTTCATTTAAAAAGTTGGCTCATTTCTGATGGGACTTTCTACAAACATTCATGTTGGCTAGGTAATACTCTCAATGTGAAGACCAGTTCTGGTAGCCTGAGACTGAAAAGCAGAGTGCATCTTTCTGCTTTAATGAATGTCCTTTCACTTCTAGCTGAGATACTTTCTGAGACCCCCAGACAGCCGGATGAGAAAACTGATGTACTTTAACTACTTTTATAGAAAATTTGAAATCCACCATTATTTTAAAGGCAGCTGTCAAAAGAACATTGGTATGAATCAATTGCAGCTTAATTTGTTGTTTTTCCCAAAAAATCTCAACAACCTAATTAATCAACCAACTTTATTTTTCTTCTTTCTTTCTTTCTTTTTTTTTTTTTTTTTTCTTCCTCTCCTACATGGGCGGTATTGCAATCATTTATGTTAAACTTCTGTGATTTTTATAGGTAATGGAAATCCATGAACATCCTGGTACCATATTAAATCAGAGGAGGGAAATGACTGGAATGAAGAGAACACTTTTTTACTATAAAAGTTGCTACACAATGACAGAAATTGCCTAGACATCTTATATAGTCCCCATTCTTGGAGTCATTCAAAACCCAATTGGACACAGTCCTGGGCAACTGCCTCTGTGTGTCTTTGCTCTGAGCAGTAGGGCAGGGATAGATGATCTCTGGTGGTGTCTGCTCACCTGTACTACTGTGTCATCCCTATTGATTACACACATCCCTATTGATTATTCACATCAGCCCATCAGCCTTTCTCATAAGGGCACATAAATCTGTTTCATTTTATGGCATCTCTTAATGGCATTAGTTTCATTTTCTCATTAATTCAAATTAATTAATTAATTTCATTTAAATATAAGGCATTACAGTCCTGTCGGTGGAGGAGGCAGCAGTGCTAGACATTTAGTCCATCTCTCTTCCATTTTGAGGTGGTGTGATTTAATGGTACTAGGCCAATGTCTGACAGTAGAATCAGTCCTATATTCTAATGTTAAGAACATGCTAAGACGCAATCTTCATCTGCATGTCTCTGATTTAGAGAGATGCATGGACATTGTTGTTAATATACTTTGTGCTCTGTTCCCTTTTTACCTTGTGTAACAAATGCTCTAGAAGGATGCTCATCACTTAAGTACTTAGCAATCCTCTACCTTGCAGTAGGAAATCCCTGTGACTGGCAAGATAGCATCAGTGGAAGAGGAGAGCTGCAAGGGTGAGTCCTTTTGGAGAGCGGGTCCTTTTGGATTTCAGGTGCTAGAATAGTGTATCTGGCTATTTTGTCTAGGCCACAGTTCACTTCAGCCTCTGTGCTGAATAGCAGGGCAATCCTATGCTGAGATATTTGAAGTCAAAGGTGTCTCCAAAATGAGGTTATTTTCATTTAAAAAAATCTGTCTGAAGCATACAAATATACAACAGTCTGAGTTTCAGCTGCATTTCCCTAGCTACCATAGATCATATCTATTCAGGGCTTTGTATGGCATATACAGATGTTTAGGACTTAATAAAATTCTTCAGACAAATATATCCTTTTGTTAGGAATACAACCTCTCAACATTGCTTAGATTTTGTCCATAGCATCCTCTACAGAAAATTCTGAGTTTGTGTTTCATGTTATGTTTGCTGTACAAGAAGTAGCTCCAGACATGAAACCTCATTACCATAGCAGAATGTTCAGGTTGTTAAACTCAGCTAAAAATCTGTGTGATTGTGTTAATAAATGAATTCTGGATCCTGTCTGTTTAGGAAGGCTGTGCAAACTGATCCTGACGTTTGTAGTGGGGTTTATTTCTTTTTTATCAGTCTTCTGGATGTTGCACCTCTGTTTAGCATTGGTAACGTTTTTTGTAGTAAGCCTAGAATGTCTTTCAGATGTTGGGAGTATTTCTTGCGTGTATTGTTTTATACGTATTTTAAGCACTATATAAACGATTTACTCTGGAGATAGTTTTCACTTTTTTAGTGGCACTTCTTTGGAAAGCACATTTCATTGCCGTTAATTGCAGCTATAAATACAGTGGCAGAGAAGCAGCGAGAGACAAGTGTGATGTTTCCTGTTGTGATCTTTGAGACAGGATAGATGAATGAGTCATTCAAGCAAGCAGCAGAGCTGATCGTGGGGGTTTCAAGAAAAATATTAAATTCTGTCACTGTGATCTTCTCAGGTCCCTGACCCCGTGGGTGAAAACCTCAGGCTGCCTGGGCCTGCTGCTGTGTCTGCTGGCCCCTTCCCCTTTGCAGCCCCTAAAATGCCAACTGCTGCTGTGCGAGGTGGCCAGACCAGTGTCTCCAGCAGTGACTGAGATGCACAGAGTCTCATTGCCGGGCACTGCTTCTCTGGGGAAAGCAGCAAGGGCTGACTGACTTGTCTAATTAATGCTCCATTTCTGTAATTGCATGCGTGCGTATTGCAAGAGTTTTGACGTGTTTTGCATACTACTGATTCCATAGTATCTGGGGTTGCTGCTGATTTGCAGCTGATGTCTCCACTGCTCTTTTTCCTCTCACAACTGAGTATCAGTTCCTGCCTGTGTCTGATCCACAATTACCGCCCCCTGTAACTTATGCCTCCCACTTTTTCTCACAGAAAAAAATGAGTTCTGCTGATTATTTTCCTTATTTCTTCCCACTCCCTCAGCACCAAAACTCACTGCCTATCCCCCTCCAAGAGGGAGAAAATGAAAATAGCAATAAAATTACTAATTCTTCAGCAGCAGCCTCTTATTTGCTGCTCTCAGGGTTCTGCTGTAACTCAGGATCCTGGGGGGAAGGGTTAAAGCCCAAGCAGCTGCTGGGACCTTACAGCTTCCTACATGGGAATTTAATAGCATGGCTTTTCAGTCGCAGAGAACTACTCGGGGGAGGTCTGAACATAATTTTCTTATCCATTATGTTAACAGAGAAGAGCCAATCCACTTTTTTAATGAAATAAATGCTGTTCAATTCATTACTACTTGCTAAAAAAGAAGGCCTTTATTGACTTGAAAACAATTCTGCAGAATTAATTGCTTCTTATTGTTTTTATTAGGCTGAATAATTTTGAGTACTTTTCTCCGAAACAGTAATAAAAATAAATCCTACATTCATGCTGTGTTTAAAGCAATTTTGACAGATTTAAACTCGCAATACCAAGCCTGCTTCGTTTCTCTAATCAGACGTTTATGAGAAGCGTGGAATGCTCCATCTAAGCCTCATTTCCAGCTAAAATCAGGTATGATGGAGCTTGCCAAACTCATTGTGTTCAATTTGCTTGGAAGAAATTGTTGTTGGGGTTTTTTCTTATTTGCTAAACAGAACTCTGACACTTCCTGGAAAAGGGCTGGGATGAATTTTTAATAGTCTTTAAAAATCTACGCAAGCAAACATGATGTTAGTGTTAGTTCATGCAGTGCTAAAATCAGAGATGGCACCCTAGTGCTGGAACAAAGTTTCCCACACTGGGATTTACCTCCTGTCTGCTCTCTTACATTGTTTTAATCCTGCTTAGTGAAAGCCCGGAACAACAAAGGTCACTTCACACTTGCACAAAGCTGCCTGGTTGGTCTTCAGCCCTTGCTGTGGAAGTGCAGCTCCAGGCTCAACACTGGCTCCAGGAGCAGCGGTCCTTCAGCAGGGCTGGATCCTGCTGCAGTCGTAGGATGCACTTGTAGTCAGGGCTCAACAGCAGCCACAAGTGCCCTCTGCTTTGAGCAAGGCCAGCATCAAGGTTGGTGGAATGATCGGTGCCAAGCTCCTGTCAGCCACTACTGCATGAAAACTAACTCTGCAGGTTCCCACAAGGGTGGGAGAACTTTCACAATAGCATGAGAGCTCCTGTCAGATGCTAAAAATATCTTGCAGCTGGAAGAGGTAGTTTCCTCCATGTTGTCTTCCTCCATCTCGAGATACTCTTTGCAGAATTTTCCTTCTGGCAAGGAATAGAGATCTTTGTTTTCCCCTAACATCACTTTGCACACTGACTGTTTCTCTGGGTGCTGTGGTCTTGGGTTCTATCATCCTGCTCCCTGCAAACAGGGAGCTGGGCTATCAGTGATTTGGCTCCAATGAGATTGTACCTTGTAGAATCTGCGGTGAAACTCAGAAGGTGCAATCATATCTTGAGCCCTGATATATTTTCTAATTATAAAGTAAATATATAGGAACAGTTGTTTTTACTGAAGAAAGCTTGATCGAGTACCCAAATGGAAACACTTTTCTCCAGGTCAGTACACACTCTCCAGCTCTGTCACCATGCCTCCCCACTGCTATGGCACTGTTCAGTCCTTATGAGCTATGGTACTTCAGGCATGATATGACGCTGCTATGGAAAAGGAGAGGTGGCCACAGCAGTAACACCAAAAATGTTCCTAGGCAATAAAGTTCAACTGGCAAAGTTTTGAACAATGGTTGTGCAGGAAGTAGTATTTATTTCCCAAGACTGAGCAGTCTGTATAATAATATGTACTACATTTTCCATAGAAAAGGATGTTTTGATCTGGACAGGAGTTAAATTGCTTTGAGAAGAAAACATAGTTTTTTTTCTTTCTTCACACCACTGTTTGTGCTAGCTGTTGTCTTTAGTTCTCTCTTATTGTCACTTCCATTCGGCAGTTTGGAAAAATTTTCCTGCAGTCACCTGGATTTCCACTCTCTGAAGCATATTCCTAAAAACTACTCACATCCTTTTTCTACTTTTGCATACCCATGAATTTTTGAAATTAATCTATTTTATCCTGCTGAGTGGTTTTCTCTCTTCCTTTGTTTTTATTTTTGGTGGATCATCTCACTTTGCTTTTACACTATCTCCCACTTATTCTTCCATGAGTTCTGGTAGTCATCTTCCTCCATTTTCTGTTCCTTATTTGCAGACGTTTTTGTTCTTCCTTCCTTCCATTTCACATCTTCTTTTATTCATTTTCAGGGTGTTTGGAGCACTCCAAACTTATTTCTAATCCACTTTCTTCTCTGTTACCTGTTGTCTTCTTTTTCTTAATTTCATATGTTTCTTACTGGCCTCATCTAGGGATGCTATGTCAAAGACTTCTTGTTTATGGGCTTTACAAGCTGTAAATGCATCCTAACTTGCCTCTTCTCCCATACCTTTCCACCTCGCATCCAAATTTTGATTTCATCTTCAGCTGTGGCTTTAGTCTTGGGATCTTTTATTTTGTGTAACCTGTTAGGTTACACTTTTTATATATACATATTCTAGAATGAGCTTACCAAAATGTTTCAAGTCACTGTAATGCTCTTCTCTTTATGTCCCATTTTCCTTCACTTTGGCAACTATTTAGTTAAATTTTCCTACTCCTACTCTTAATAGCAAAAGCAATAAACTCCTCGCAATATCTCCCACCTTTTAACTCAGATGGAATCTCCACTGTGTTTGTATTCTAGACTTTGTTAGTGGCTGTTTTATCAGGGAGCTTTTGTTATGCTACTGTTATGTTACTTCAAAGTAATCAAATGGGCTTTTATAGGGTTTATTTCACAAGCTTACATTATCTGAAGAGCTAAATTCGTTATTCCTTCTCCACTGGAGTAGCTGTGCTCCTAAGGTGCTGAGAACTGCCCCTACATAGCTGGAGTGGAAGAGCCTCATCCACCTTTAGATTTCTGTAATAGTGATTACTGTCCCTGTGAACGCTGTTTTCCATGTATTTATTGGAGAGGAAAAGGTCGTTTTAACCCGCTATTTATTGGGCCTGTTTAGACATTTATTCCAGAATGAGATGAAGTCTGTGGTAAAATTTTCAGTTTATCTGTGAACTCAAGAGTGCTTGGATGCCTTGAGATACAGAAATAAGTGATGCAGAATCCCATCCTTTGCAGCCACGTCTTCCTTTGGCATTTTTGTTCACCAGAGTCCACATTTATTAATATATCATATATATGTAAATAAATGTGAAAAAATATTTTAATACATACTATCCACAAAAGTATTAACATTCTTGGGTACTTGAAGAGGATTCATAAGCTGAGACTTGATTATTTCCTCTCTGTTTCTGAGTACTGACAAGAATGTAAGATGTAACATGCTTAACATGGGTTTTAGAGTCCAAACTATCTGAGGGGAGAAAAGACACAAAAATTGCTACAGTGGTTGCCTTTGATGTATTTGTTCTGTATCCAGGAAGATAGAACTGCTCACTCTAGTGCCTAGGTTCAGATCTCTTTTCTTAGCTGTTCTTTAGCTTAGCTTATATATTTTGCTATAAACTATTGCAGTGAACATTGCTTTTTTTTTCCTTTAAAGCATTGCTTTTTCAGTTGACAGTTGCATTTTAATAAAATTTTCAGTGTTTAATAAAGCAATTGGTCTGAGAAAGCACTCTTTGCATTGTCATATATGCTTTTGTGATGACCGAGGACGCTGAAAAGTAGCATTTTGCATAATATCTAAACTTATTTCCAAAATAGAAGGGGATAGATGTTTTCAATTTAGCACAAAATTCCCTACAATACTTTTAGGCTTTACCGTCTTAACATTTTAATCAGTTGTAAAAGATCCTCTTACCCTGATTTATATAAGAGACTTCAGCTTTTCTATTTTTGCTTCAACTTCAAAATGTTTCAAAGATTTTAAAAAAGTAGCATTTTCTTTTTCTTATTTTTATATTAGATTTTTCTATTAGTCATATCCTTAAAACAAAACAGACTCAATATGTAATATCAAACATACTGCTGGCATCTTATTTGACGTTATCTTCGCAAAACTCTCTTGTTGAAACTTTCAAGGGACCCATATCATCTCATTTGGTCATGACCCCAAGCTTGCCAGAACTCAGAAAGTGCTTAGACAATGCTCTCAAACGTATGGTCTGATTTTTGGGTGGTCCAGTGTAGCCAGGAGTTGGACTTGATAATCCTTATGGTTACCTTCCAACTCAGGACATTTTATGATTCTATGATTTTATGTATTTTGAATTCTCCATCTGCTGAAGGGCTTTTCATGTTTTCTGGGGAATGCTAAACTCTCTCTTTTCTCCTCCTTCCTCTTTAGAGAGAGGAATTAAAGAAGGAATTGCACATGACAAAAATCTTCCTTAACACTATCAAAAGTTTATATTGTGCAGTAGTATAGCATTCCCCTGGCTGACTTGACAAATACTTTTTTGGTTCTTTGTTCCCATTCATTTTCAAGTATCTCTTGTTCATCAGTGGCATTTCCTCCTCTCCTGTCCAGTGGGTGGTGACTGGGGCTCCTCCACACTCTAACTGACCACTGGATTCAGTAGATTGTCCTTGCGATAGCAAACTTGGAACAGTTCCACTGAAAGCAGAAATCTTGGCAGAAGCATACATCTTAGTGACTACAACCCTTCAGGAAATTCTGGGTGTACTGTGAGCTGTAAACCTGATTTCTTGCTCTGAGAACTAGCATCAGTATTAACATGTAGGTGAATGTTTTAGGCTTAGACTTTTTTCATCAGTTGATCGTGTTTGCCAAAATAAATAAAACAAAATTAAATACCTTAATTACTGTTGTATTTTTTAGGAAGGCCTGGAGACTGATCACAAATCCATTTCCACTGAGGTAGATACTTCAGAAAGAGTGCAGCCTCACTGACAGGCTTTAATTGCTTGTTGCATGTGTTTCAACTAGCTTGAAAACTTCTAACTGCCTTTAAATGCTGGGGTTTGCTCATGTTTCCAAAAGGGAGGCGATTGTAAGTATGTGAAGCTCATAATTACAGCTGTTCTCTCTTAACCCGGTTTTAACAGTGCCTTGCCCTTGTCTAATCACAGGGCAATATCAAGACAAATGAGATATCAAAGGGCATAGTTATCAAGAACTTTAAGCAAGTACACCTGTAGTGTGATAGGTAATGTGCCTAGTTAGTCTTCTTTGGTAACTGTAGGCTCACTGTTCTGTTATTCCATGTACTCTTCCTGAAATACCAGGGCTCAGGAAAATCTGCAATGAAGAATTAACTCCTAATACTTAAAATCAGGGAGAGGAAAAATGGAAGACTGGGAGGTTTTCTACAGATAAATTTTGTATTTAAAAAGATGTTAAAATATTGCCTTCAATTCCCTCAGTATAGATTGCATATTTTTCTCTTTTGGGCATCGGGATGAAGTGTTATTTCATAGAATTCATTATTACACTTAGGGCAAAGATATTCAGAGCCATAAGGCAGTGTTTTTACGACAGATAAAATGGAAAGCCTTGTAACAAGAGGCTAGTGCACAATCTGGCCGGCTGGCAACAAAAAGGACGAATTTGTTTACGAGTGATAGGCAAGAGCATTTTGACTTGGAACAACTTGGTAGATGATGCAGTTGCTAGGTAATGTCTTTCATTTCTAGAAAACGTCTTGAGGTGAAAGCTAATCAATAAGGTAGTTACAGTGTGATGTCATTTGTTGCCATGGTTTCTGAACTTAGCAGTCTGTTATCTGCAAATAATATTGATGGTTGCTATGCAGTTGAATCTCTTCATATTGTTGTTTTGCGATTATACAGCTCTTTAATCTTGGCTAAAGCTTCAAAGAACAGCGTGTATAGGAGTTTAAACACTATAATAGATAGGCTTGTATTACAACCCTAAAATATCTTGAAATTTACTATCTAATAAACAACAGGCATCAGCAGGAAGTGAACAAGGTTAACATTTTGGTGATTAAACTTCCACAAAGCAGTTGACATTTTCTAGTAAATTAATCTGCAAATTAAATATCTCTGTGGAATTAGTGCTATGACTCATTACATGGCAGATCATGTAAAAAGGAGGTAAGCAGTCAGTCCTCTGGATGATAAGGCAGTCAAATGTCTAAAGCTACAGATGGCTCAAAAGCCATCACAGCTTCTTGAACAATGTTCTTATGTTTCATATATCTTTTACCATTAGGTTGTGGATCTTCATTAAGTTTGGAGTTTGATAGAAAACATTTTACAGCAACTTATGTGAATGATCAGACAATTGGGCAGGCTGAAAGGAAAATGGGCCCTATTTTTCCTGATTGTTGCCAAGGTAAAGGAAAAGCATTTTCAAGCCAGGTCCTTTAAATCAAATGCAATATTTTACTTTTCTTTTTTTTTTCTGTAGAGATGTTAGTTTTAGTGGAATGCTGTGTCCTTTACTTGATTTATTGGCATCACTTTACAGTAGTTTTTTTGATAGTTTGAGTTATTGAAAGAATTTTGCAGAGAAAGAGTGAACAAATGAAAAGGCAGAGATCAGTAGTACAAGCTAAGAGCACGATCTAAAAGCTGAAGTGGTTTGTAGAAGGAGAAAATGCATAGTACCCATTGGTGAAGCATTTTTAAGAAAGGGATGGTCCACTGGACTATGTGGAAAGAGAAGAAAATTGACTGAAAAGAAGAAAAGAAAGAGGTTGGTGGAAGAAAGGAACTAATTTATTTGAGAGAGAAGAATGAGGGGAAGGAAGGATAGAAAAAATCAGGTTATATTTTGCTGAATATTACATTTTTGGAGTGACATTTGCCATACTGTTTTTTTCCCACCCCCCCGACTAATTCCTCCTCCTCTTCCATCTCCACTGCCTTAACAACACATTTCTTCAGAAAGTGCTTTGCCACCTTCTATCTTGTCTTCTTCACGCATCTCTCCACTGTGTGGTGACATTGACTATCACATTTCTTTCAAACGTAGAAGTAATTGCCTTCATAATCCTACTCGTCCCCTTAATATAGGGAGTAAATTATCAAGGGCAGGAGAGCAAAGTAAGATGTCACTGGGAGAAGCAAGGCGTTTGTTCTAAAATCCTGATCATGCAAAGTGGGCAGGAGTGTTGTGGATGACTCCTCTCCTGGAGCTCCACTAGAAACTCCCTTTGGCAGTACAGGAACACAATTGCAGCCTTCAGGAAGGGTGTCCTCAAAGCACTCCTAAGGAGAAGAGGCAGATGGAGGAGTCATGCTTCTTGATGATGATAACAGATGTCAACAAGTTAACATTCTGAAAAGGAACCTAGCAGCACAGCAGTGCTTCTTACCCTAATGTTTAAAGAGAGAGGAAGAAGGATAAAATAAAAAGCAAATCAACTTGAAAAAGAAGAAACAAATCAGCAGGGCTGATCAGCTAGAGCTGTAAAAGACTATCTGATGCTAAATCTGTAAAGTGCTGCTGCTGAGTGGATTTGTCTAAAGAAGTATTCACTATTAGGCTGTCACAAAGGAAGAGCATTTACTTCAGATGCCATATGCCAACTGTGCAATTAGGTTTCTAGTTATACATACTGCCTGTACTAAAGCAGGGGGCAAGCCTCAGCCATTTGCAATTGCTATTGTATAATGCTTCCTTTTGCAGTCCTGGATATTCACTTGCTTACACTGCCATGAAGCTTTTGTTGTTTGGGATAAAATGCTTCTGTTCTTTTATTTCCTCAGAGTATTTGTCTTAGAGATATTTCTTCCTGTGTGTTTCCTTTCTTCATATGAAAAACTAAAATGTCAGACCTTTTTTAGTACACTTTCACATAATAAAGTAACTCAATTTTAAAAAAGATTAAAAGATAAAACATTTTCTGTCTTACAAAGAAAGAATAAACACACCGCATATTTTATGATATGAGGTACAGGCTGGTACTTTGTACCAGTGAACAGTCTCTTAAAACATGCATGTAATAGTGGAATGACTGTGGCAGTTTATGAATTTTTCCAAATCCTGATCTCAATAGTCACTGAAGGAAAATGAATGTAGGTGAGCTGCAGACAAGAAACTTTAAATAGTCTTTTCTAATGGAAAAGGTAAGTAAACCTGTGTACAGAGAAGACCCCAGAGTCATCATGACACTCTGTATAGTACTCCTTGCATAGCAAATGCACTGTTCCCAGCACTTACGTAGTGGGACTTTGATGTTTCATGTAGAAGTGAATGGCCCAGCATCACTTAAGTCAGTTTTGGAGTAGGTTTTCCAAGCATGTTTCATCCCTTCAGATAAAAATAAGGACCAGCATTTAGTGAAAGAATCCTGTCCTTGGAGGCTGCATGTGAGGGGAGATAATGCAGTCTGGAACAAGAACACATCAGTTGTAGATATAAGATTTCTAAAAGTGTGTTGCAGCAATGTGATGTAGTTAGTTTACTCTGTTTGCTTCAGACCCTTGAATAGTGCTGAATGTAATTAATACCTGATACAATTTTAGCAGTTGAAAACTGGCTATTTAGGCAAGGGAAAATCTCAGATTGTGCTGCTAGTAGTTTACTTCAGTGTTCTGAATTCATAACGTGAAAAGTACTTCACAAATACCAAGTGTGGAAACTTGACTTTGGATTTATTAAAGCAATTTTCATTTTATTATATGTCTGCATGATTCAGCTGAGCTCATCTCTGGAGCTTTTATAACTTTAACTGAGGTCTTGGGTCAGTCATGCTGCAAATAACCTCTTTTTATGAATAGACGTGAGACATGTGTTTGTTTTTCTGTCTATTGATTTAGAAACAGAGTTAGTTCCCTGCCCAGATCTGAACAAGTAGTTCTTACAATAGTTGCAGCACAGTTTTTCTTGTCTATAAGAAGTCAAACATGCATTTTAATGACTCAAATGATTCAGTGATTTACTGCAGAAAGTACTTGTTGTTTGAATCTTGTGAGGAAAAAACAATTCTCATCAGAAAATCTCCACAAATAAAGTCCCCCAGGTTTCCACTACCCTAATGGAGCAATTCTGTACACAGTAAAGGAAGCAGTCCTGATTCTTGTAGCTTCTGTTGCAGTATCAAAGCATCAGTACTGCAGCCTGATATGTCAAATTCCAGGACGCTGATGTACAAGATGCCATCTCCTGGGCTTTATTTTGCACAAAAATGGGGTGCCAGGGCAATGCACTGCTAATGCATCTCCTGCACAACTGCACTCCTGCCTGGGGTGTACCAAGATTGGCACTTGTTATATGTATACTTGTTGCATACATGCCATCATGGTGAGCAGCACAGTGCACCTTCCTCACTCTACAGCTGCAGCTGAACACTCATTACAGAGAGCAAGTTGCATTTAGAACTCTGATGTTCTTTGTTTCTGGCAGGGGAGGAGGGAGGTAGGCCTTCAGTGCAGAAAGAAGTTTTCAAGTCCAGCAGGAAAATTGTTTGTTCATGTACATGTTGAATCCTTTTTGCAAGATGTTGCTCCAAAATTATGGTAGCCCACCTAGCTACTTTGTCACAATTTGTCAGGTATGTTGGAGCATTTGAGACAAGCAGAATTGTGCTAAGATTTTTCTTTTTTAGAAGAGGAAAAATCTTTTTTTTTCTCCCCCCAGTATTACCACAGAATTGCAGGTGATGTTGCTCAAATGTAACCTGTATTGTTCCTGCCTGTCCAAAATCCTTGCTGGAGATAATCCCCAAGTTTTTATACTTCATGGGAACTCAATTTGAAGAGGCTGTAAGGATACTTTTCCACATATTAAAGGTGTTTCTAAATGTGTCCTTTATCTGGTACCTCAGAAATAATTGTTTAGGTCCAGGAATTATCAACATTTTAAAAGCTGTGGATACCTTCAAGTATAAGGCAGTGCTATTTTTTCCAGGCAGAACAATATTTTTATGCAAACAGTTATTTTTGTTTATGAAAAGCCATTCAAGGTGTGAGAAGCCATTGCAAGACACCTGGGGAATTGGAGATGCCAACGTGTCCATTGTTTTCAACTGGAGTTTATACATTTCTCAACATTGTATAAATTCAACAAAATTAAACTTGCTCTTAATGTTTCAGACTGAGTAGACAGTACGGGATTTTCCACCTCGTTTTTGGCACGTGCTGCATATTTTTACTCATTCTCTTTACCAGTCTCTTTTGCCTCCCTTCCTTCTCTTTTACCAAAGCTGTAACATCCTATGTGTTACTTTCTTAAGTCAAATCTGCTTTCCTCTACCCAGCATGTCCCTCAACACGGATTAATCTGTGCAAATCTCCTCATCTACCATCACTGGTTTGCCATTTCTGAACATTATTTCAGATCATCTGCTCCCATCCAGCATGAAGTGAGTTTTGGCAGCAGAAAGACACAGAAGCTTTGCTGAATGTTCTCATTGCCGGAGATTGCTTGATAGCAAAGTAATTGCAATTCCTGATAGGGAAAGTTTTCAGAGGTTAAACCTAGAACAGCCACAGGGCAGAAAAGTTCTTCCTGAAAGCACATTCCCTTCTGTTTATCACTGATGTGAAACAGCATTCTTTTCATGTGCTGATGAACCTGATTGGCTTTTACTGCAATCTCAGCTTGGGCTGAAAGATAGTGTTGTGGTTTTGTACTGTATTCCTTACACTTCTAAAAACAAAACAAAAAAAGCAACCTGAACAAAAAATCCAAACAATTTATCTTCAGTGAGATTAAAAATCAGCACTGTGTACAAAAAAAATTGTTTATATTTAATAGTTATGGGCAGGAAAGGACAGTGAAACATATTTTATTACATTCATATATTATATTTAATGTTGAAAGCGAAGCTATCACTCTGTCTTCCTGATACTTTTGCTGTCAGTAACAGGGTAAAGGTGTTTTATTACACAAATTATATACTAAAACACAGTGTTTTAAAATGTAAATTACTTGTATAAAAGAGACTGTTGTTCAGTCCATATGGGAAACTGCCAATTGGTTTGAATGCACGTAGCTAATGGTCATAGCAATTTGCATGGCAGAAGATGTAATCTTTAAGTCTGGGCAACATTTACTTTAGCTATGTTTTCAGAAATGCTGGGCAAATAAAAAACAACAAAACAAAACACAAAAACAATGATAGGAAATGGTGGGTAAAATAAAAAGCTAAGCAATCACAGTCCAGTTTTTTTTTTTTTTTTTTTTAATTCCAGAGTAAGTTATCTAACACACTTAAGTGTTTTAATGAGATGTGGCAGTCAAATTCCCTTTAGAAACAAAGAAAACCCTGAGCCAGTCTTTTTTCAGTCTTCAATAACAAGTGTAAGTAATATATTAATACTTTTATTGACATCAATGTCAATAAAAATGGGAGAAATCAATGGGAGAAAAGAGTGCAAGTAAATATGCAGACTGTGGACAAATAAACGTCTTTTATAATTATTCTATTTTTAGAATCCTGCATTGTAATAAGCATAGCTTTCTGATGCTAATAGTTAACATAACATCCCTCAGAAACCTTCCTTCATCTGAAGTCATCAGATTATGACATTTACTGCCTCTGTTGAGTGAGGAGAGAAGAAAACTTGCTCTTAGATGTTGGAGGTAAACTTGCGTCTCTTTACTATTAAGACATAGCTCTGGCTCTGCTAGTTGAATAGATGCCAAATATTATAGTCCTCATGTGTTTAATTGTTTCTGTATGCCTCGGAATTTAAAGAGAATTTAGGATGTGTTTGGCAGTAGCTTTCCCTCTATAATCAGGTTGCTATGGGAAACCTATTATTCCAGACAAAGAAAGGGTATGTTTAGTGAAGTACTGATCCCTCTTCAAGTATAATGTGAGCTTCAAATTACTTTTGAATGACCGAATTTCTATGGTAAGTGTTTTATCATAGTAACTTAGAGAATAACTGTACAGAATAAGGTGTGGCTTCTGCTAATTCTATAGCAACACATTTGGTGAAGTAGCAGTATGATAGGAGCAGGCTTACTCTGAATCAAACACCTTATCCTGCTTTTTCTGGGGAAGAAAATGAAATGTATTGTTCCAGAATGCTAATAACTATTGCATTTACCTATATGGTGAAAAACGAAGTCTTTGGAATTTATATTTACTCCATCCTATGTAGTTAGTTGTTCAGAAGCAAAATGGATTTTTATCCTTTGTTAAATTACCTCCACAGAGTGAGCCCACCTGATACAACCTAATGAAAATTACAGTGCTTTTAAAGGTAAAATATGCTTTTTAAGTCACTTCAAAGTTACAGTTATTTACTGCCACCACTAAATCCCCTTCTCATGTTTCCAGTGCTGATTTTGCCACATTTAGAAAGAGAAGGAATGATGAAGTAATAATCTGACTGCCACTTTCAACAGTGTACTAAGCTGCTATGGATCTATCTTTGAGTATTTCAAAAGAAACAGCTCAGAGAAATCCTTTTCCAGAGCACTGACTGCATAAAGTTTCTGTCTGTTTTCAAGACACATCTGCATTTAGATCAGATGATGTAAAGCAGACACTGGGCTTAGTGGGGATCTAGCCAAAAGCAAACGTGAGGAACAGACATAAAAAAGGAATGTGAGCTATTTGAATGTTGGTGTTTCATTCATTAACTACTATGACAAGAATAAGAAGATAAAAACCCCCTTTCTGCTTGATTTTGCAAAGCCAAGCTGAGCTTGCATTTCTTAAATGCAAAAAACACCTTGTCTGCTTGAAGATGGGATATTCCTCAGTCTTTCCCTGATAGAACTGTTTCACATGAACTAAAATAAATAAATAAATATCAATTGCAGCAGGGACTGTGAGGAATTGTTTCCATTCCTAACACCAGGCTCTCAAGTCATTCTTGCTTATTAATTTACACATTCCAGGAGGCATTTCTTAATTACAGAATGTGCGAGAGCCTCATTATAGAGCCTTCCTTTGCTTATCCCTCTGGAGGATTTTCCATCTCTGCTGACTCCTCTTTTCAAAGCAATCTGTTCAAATAGATTTTACTGTCCTTCAAACATCTTCCTGACTACCGTTAGTTGGCCTGGATGCCAGTGTTAAAGATGGTTCTTTTGTATATTTTCATAGATTTTCCACAACAGGTAGGTCCTGTTCATCTGGTAGGTACCTATCTGCCTAAGGGTTGCCTCTGCTTTGGGAAACTGGGTGAAGTGGTGGTGAAGGAGCTGGTATGTCTTGGATTGATGGATAGAAAGAACCGTGAAATCCCCAAAATGTAACAAGGTGGACACATTAAAAGTCTTTAAAAGTGTTTTTTGTTTTGTTTTGTTTTGTTTTGTTTTGTTTTGTTTTAAGGATTCATTTTATACCAGTTACAAATGCTTTCCTTGTTAAATAATTATGGATTAGACAAGGCATGCAAATAACATCCAATGATTCTGCATCCAATCATATCTTAGATGTTGTCAAGATTATCAAATACAACTTTATGTCATGATTTGGTGAATGAACTTTCTTTTATGATTCTTTCTGCAACTAATATCCTCATACAATTGCCCATGCAATGTAGTTTTAAAATAATATATGTTATAAAGATATCAAGAGTTATTTGCTAATTCTTTCTTATCTTTTAAAAAAGTACTGTACTTTATGATGATCATAAAGCATGATTCTAGATTGAGTCCTGACACATAGAATTTCCATTCAGATGTGCAACGAACATTGGTGCATGGTAGGCTGAAGAGCCGAGCAGCAATAAAAAGTGGGAAATGTTGTCCAGAAGTGACAAGGTCCATCCGACTTCAGTTTATTTAGATTGATTTTGTTGAAAAACAAAAGTAACAAATTTGAGTTAAAAGCTGAAAATGATCTGGTTGAATGTTGACGTAAAAAGTCTTATTGTCATGAAACTTACAGTTTGGAAAGCCCCACTAAGGTTGTCCTTAAGTCCTTTTCTTGTTGCAGAAAATATTTCAGCATGTGCTGAAAAAGTAATACAGAGGCTGAATTTTTTTGATTCATCATGAAAAGCTATGCTTGAGGGCTTTTTGCTTTAGAATGATAGTTGCTCCTACTGTAAATCTGGGTTCTGCAATCAATAGTGTCCAGGCCTGCATTGCTGCTGTAATTAAACTAGATCCAGAGAAACAGGCTGTTCTGCATGTTATGCATATGTCTGGTGGTCCTATTCTTTGTATGTGTTATCTTTTCTGAAGACCATTTATCCCTGATTTGTATCATATTTTGTGCATTCTTACAGTATCATGATGTTTGAATATATATATATATATATAACTATGCAGTCAAATTCTTAGAAGTTAGAAAATCTGTGTTATCTGAATTGAGAGTTTTGCTGAGTCTGTTCACTCCTGAAGCCCTGTGGGGTTTTCCTATGATGAGGTTGATGGAAAGCTGTGACAGAGATTATGCTTTCTACTTCTGTGTCCTGAGATCTAGATCTCATTTTGTTTGTTTTCCAAATGCCCAAGAGAGAATTTAAAGAGTTATGATTCTACATGAATGAAGAAGATAGCATGTTAGATAGTCCAGTGTATAAATGATTTAATTCTAATTTAATTTCTTTCAGAATTTCTGAGATTTGTGCTAAATATATTAGATCAATTACAGAGGTTAATTATGCAGTTAAACATGTGCCATAGCTCTGTTATACAAAACTGATGTATGATGCAGATACAATGCCAATGATTGCCTATTATTGCTGTTTCCATCAGGACATAAAAGCAATATATTTTAGTTCTTGTTGCCATGGAGAAAGGATAATTTTGTGTTTTTTTTCTAATAGAATTTATGTGCATACTTAATAATTAATGCAGAGTGACATGTCTTTGAGAGGTATAGAATAAGTTTGCTATATCATTTAATTTATTTTACTGAAATTTTACCTATAAAAATATTTTCTTCTTACAGGAAAATGTGAGTGTGGCCAATGCACTTGTTTCCCTCCAGGAGACAACAGAGTCTATGGAAAAAACTGTGAATGTGATGATCGGCAGTGTGAAAGTGCGGAGGGCAATGTCTGTGGGGGTATGCATTCACTTAATATAATATAATTAATATAAATCTTGGCCATTTATAATCTTCTATTTCCCCTGATTATATAACATAAGTATTGTAACATAAATAACATAAGCAGTAAAAGTATTGAATTTGTTTAAAAACTCCAGAAGCACTAATAATGGACTGGATTAGAAATAACTGATAGAACGTATGCTAAGTGCTATAGTATATATCAAATTACATCAGTATTCTTTAAAGAAGAACAATGATATTTAAATGAAACTTAAAAAATTAAGTAATCTTACCTTTGCGTTTTGTGTAGTTGACTTACTGAGAACATTGTGTTTTATTTTGTGTAAATAATGACCAGCAACACATTTGAATATTTCATATTCTGTAACAGTGATATTTATGTCTTCTTAGAAAGTAGAACATATTTTGAAATAATCTAAATGCTTGATATACATTGTAATCATACTTGTGCAATCAGATGGTTTATTTAAGTGTTGACTATGAAAACCTCATGTCTTGGTTTTGCAGAGATGAATGTTGGCATTAAGAAATAAGATTTAGATATGTAAATGCATGCATAACATATAGTATTTAAAAACATAGTAATCATATAGTATTTAAAAACATAGTAATCATATTTGTCCCAAATGCTCTCTTTCTATATTTTATTGGCTTTTTAATAATTTTCTTAACATTACAATAGAAAACTATATGAATCATAACATATTTTATTATATCTCTTATTTCTATCTAAAACAAACAAACAAACAAACAAACCATATTGCTTCATAATCTTTATGCACACAAAATTTCTGACAACAGGGAATCTTTCTTCCAGGGCTCTGCCAAGCAGAATGGAAAATTTGAGTTAAAATCTCTAACCAACAATAAAAATAGTTCATAACATTCAGGATAATTCAATAATATGAATGTGTAGAAAGATAATAATTTGAAATTTAACTTAATTTAAAAGACATCAAAGCAGATAAAAGCACTGAAATCCTGGGTCAGATTGGTTGTAAGTTAAATAGCTGGAAACCAAAATTCATCATCTTCCATGATTAAAAATATCCATTCCACTTATGTCATTCATATTTTACATTATTCAGAGACAATGCTTCAGTTTTAATACTGCTAATTGAATTGCACATTTTGGAAATCATAGGCAAAATTTCCATCGTCCATTATTAGTTATAGTGATAATTTTAACTTTCATTGTTGGCTAGAGGACCTCATTCTGCAATTATAATCAGCTCAACACTGTCTATTTTCACTCTTAAAGAAACACTCTAATTCACATTGTTATCTAAATAAACTCTTCCCTTAAGTCTAAACAGTGTTGTTCGTGCCAATGGCAGAAAATAACTAATTCAGTTTAAGGGTGTTGTTTCTTTTTTTTTTCCCCCAATTTTGAAACAATAAATAGAAAGGAAAATCAGTTCATGAAATTATGAATCAGAGGTAGACTTAAGATCAACTCCTTCGCTTTTACTCAAGCTGATAGTTTAATTGGTAATGGTTCTCTTCAGATGAGAAGGAATTGTATGGAAAAAAGCTACTGAAGTTCCAGTGTCCAGCTTTAATTGCAGTGCACAGCATGTTCAGAAGGCCAAGCCTATAATTTTGGTGTTCTAGGGAGCTGAGCTCGTTCTTAATTCTTTCCCCGCAAACTGTAAATAAGCACTGTATCAGGGGTCTTGTCACCCTGATCTCTCTTGGAAGTAAAGGGAGATAAGCAAGCAAAATACAACATGATGATTAAATCCACCAAGATCTGAGCTGGCTTCTGAAATGCCTCAAGAGAGATCAGAACATCTTTTCTCACTTGCAGCTGACTGAACTAAATGAGGCACAGCTGGTCTCTGGAGTTTTAGGCTTCCCAATTAGAAGCCATACTGCAGTTAATAACGCCTGCTAAAAATTGTTGGATTTTTGTGGTATATCTGTTGGGATTCCAGTCGTAAATAATTGGCAGATTATTTTTTCATATTCCCATCATTTTCCTTTTTGTTCTATCTATTGTATTTTAACATATAGAATCACAGAATCACAAGGTTGGAAATGACCTGCGAGATAATCTAGTCCAACCATCCTCTCATTACCATTGCTACCACAAACTACTAAATCGTATCTCGTAGCTCCTCATCCATACGCCTCTTGAACACTGCCAGGGACGACACTCCACCACCTTCCTGGGCAGGCCATTCCTGTGCCTGACCACTGAGAGAAAAAGTTCTTCCTTATGTCTAACCTACACCTCCTCTGGTAGTAACTTGCGGCCATTTCCTGGTCATTTCACATATCTATTAACATATTTTTAGATTACTGTAGATTAGGTTGTAATTTACTTCTTGAAGCATGTCCCTATATCATGGGATATATATAGGTGTCTTACTGATCTCACTAATCTCTCCCATATACCACTTTCTCATGGCTGCTGGAGCTCTGGAGTGCCTTCTTCACTCATGTTCCCTTCACTATATTTTTCTTCTTTTTCTCACTAGTCACGTATTCTGAGACCTCATTTTTTTTATGTCATCCAGTATCTATCTATGCTTCTGATCCACCTGCTCAAGAAACCATTCCTTCACCTCAATAATTGATTTCCTTGCTGCTTCCTTAAGTTTCTAGAACTTGAGCTGTAAGTTCTAAATACAGGAATGTTTATATCTACATTATCTTCAGAGAATCCCCAATGATTGCATCTTTCTCTTATCTCGCCATGTAAGTGAAATCCTCTCACCTTCATGCTCATAATATGAGCTGCTTACTCTACACAGATTTTCTGCTTCCACTCTGGCTTTCAACCAGCCAAATTTGTCTCCCTACAGTTTCTGATGAACTACTTTTGTTGTTATCTTTTTCATCTCTTCAATAGCACCTGATATGACTGACAGCTTTAACCCAACCCTTTAGGAATTGTCCGATGTTTTGTTTGACTCTAACTTTCTATCTTTCTGATAGCGTTTCAAATATTTCTTTTGATACATGGTGTTTCTCATCTCTTCACTTTCATAAGATTTTATCACCTTTAGCCTTGTTTCATTTCTCCTTTTGCAGTTTATTTTTTCACAGAACTTCTCCCACTAATTTTGTGTTAATGGTGCACAAATCTCTCTGTTCCTTATGCGTTTGCCCTGCCTTTTATCTCAACCTGGACCTCTCAAATCTCTTGCTGAACTGCTTATACTTTCCCCTTCTTTTCATGATTATTTTTCTACCACTGTCTCTACCTGTGCAATCACCCTTAGGCCATAAACTCTTGATAGTAACTGTCTGCAGAGAACTATAAGATGGACTCTGAATGTGCAGTCTGACAATGAGCACTGAGAGCCTGTAAGCATTCAGAAAGAAAACCAGTGTTTTGAGATAAAGCACATTCTGAAATGAGAAATGTGAATGACAACCTTAATCATCTGGATAAGAATTTTTACGGGCCTTCTCTGACCAGCAGAGATTGATTAATAGCTTGCTTTCCAGACCAGCTGTGCATGCAATGGTAGAAAGACACGAGGTGAAGGATATGATAAATTAGGGTACAACGAAGTGAGACCTTATTATCATGTTTCTGTGTGATTGTAGTGAGTCATTCACTTAAAAATTCAGCTGCCCATCATTGCAGTACCAGGAATAGAGACGTTTCTTCTCCCCAAAGACAGAAGTTGCTTGAGGACTCGGAAAAGATTCCACAGCCTTCTGTTAGTACATGTGGATTCTCCTTCCTTTGTCCATGCCTCTGCACAGAGACTTACTATGGCTAGAGGAGGAGTCTCATGCAGCCTTTGAGACAGCTATGTTCTACTTACTTAAGGGCCCATTACTTGGAGGCCCGTTTATTTCAGTGATCATCATCAGTATCATGGAATGATTTGAGTTGGAAGGGACCTTAAAGATCATCTAGTTCCAACCCTCCTACTGTGGTCAGGGTTGCTACTGACTAGATCAGGCTGCCCATGGCCCCATCCAACCTGGCCTTGAATACCTCCAGAGATGGGGCATCCAGAACATCTCTGGGCAACATGTTCCAGTGCCTCACCACTCTCTGAGTAAAAAATTTCCTCCTAATATCTAACCTAAATCTTCTCTGTTGTAGTTTAAAATCATTTCCTTTTTTTCCCTATCACTATGTGCCCGTATAAAGAGTAATTTCCCTCCTGTTTATAAACTCAGTTTAAGTACTGGAAGGTTGAAATGAGGTCTGTTCAGAGCCTTCTCTTCTAAACTGGGCTTCTAAACAAGCCCAATTGTCTCAGTCTTTTTTCACAGGAGAGCTGCTCCAGCCCTCTGACTATACTCGTGGCTCTCCTTTGTACCCATTCCAACAGCTACTACGTCTTTCCTGTGCTAGATTCCCGGGCCTGGATGCAGTACTCCACTGGGGCCTTACAAGGGCAGAGTGGGTAATCCCCTTTCTCTCCCTGCTGGCCATCCCACTTTTGATGTAGCCCAAGATACTGTCGGCCTTCTGGGCTGCAAGTGCTTGATGGGTCTCCATCAGCCCATTTGTACACCGAAACCCCAAGTCCTTCTTGGCAGGGCTACTCTCAGTGAGTTCTCCTAGCCTGTTCATGTATCTGGGATCACCCTGACACAAGTGCAACATCTTGTACTCGGCCTTATTGAATCTCATTGAGTTCATCCGGGCCCATTTTTCAAGCTTCTCCAGATCCCTCTGGATGACATCCCTTACTTTTATTGTATCGGTTGCACCACTCTACTTAGTGTCCTTAGCAAACTTGCTGAGGGTGCTCTCAATCCCACTATCTATGTCATTGATAAAGATGTTGAAGAGCACCGGTCCCAAGAGGGACTCCTGGAGGATACCACTAGTCACTGGTCTCCACCTGGATACGGAGCCATTGATTACAAACCTCTGGCTGTGACCATTCTACCAATTCCTTTTCCACTGAACAGTCCATCTTTCAAATCCATGTATATTTTCAATTTAGAGATAGGAATGTGATGTGGGATCATACCAAAAGACTTGAAAGATTATGTAAGATTTGCCCTGAGGTATTTCAGTGCTGCTCCACAACAATATTATACATCATGCTTTCTTTGACTTTACCAAGTTTTTGATTATTTCTAGTGGAAATTAAATACTTCTAGTGCCAACAACAGCACATACATGACTGAAGCCAGCAAGAGTTCTGTCTTGGCACAGCTATGTGCCAATGTAACTGAAGTACAAAAGGCTTAATCTTCATTTATCCTGTGTCCTGGTGAGAGGTATACTTCTCTCTCTCCTTTGAGGTTATGGCTGTCCTACAAACTGCAGATGTGTCCTGATCTCACAAGTGTAATTATTTCCCCTACTGTGTCCAGTAATGTTTTTCAGTGACGTCATTGTTGGCTGCTCCACCTCATTGGGCTGACTGTTGTTCTACATGTTCTGCTCTCTTTCATGATTGAGGGCAGGCAGGCAAAAAGAATTCGGGACAACAGTAAAGATCAATTTGAAATTGATCTGATAATGCTGTTAACTCCATTCATCTTGATTTATTTTATGGATCATGATGGGCCCTAGCTGTGAGTTCTTGTCATAGCAAAACTTAATCTATTGAAGGAATACACCAGAAGCCTTTCTGGGTTTTCAACATGCTACTAGCAGGTGCAGGACTATGCTGCTGAAAAACTCTATGATAAAAACAACAAGAAAAAAAAATTGGTTGAAACTCCACACAAGCTTTGCTGGTGCAAATAGCAAGGACTGATACTCATAATGAGTAACACTTAGCAGGACCTTTACATAGCAATAGGGATGATCCCATACTGTTTTATGTCAGTATTTCAGTCTCTGCTTTATATACTGTGCAAACAAGATAATCAGCTTTGAAGGGGTCTTTTCATATTCAGTCACAGATGCCTGTACTGTCTTTCACATTAAGAAACAACCAAAACTCTGGTCATCCCAGCAAGCCAAATTTTGACTAGTGGCAAAGTCAGACCTCAAGAAGCATGATATGTGTATTTTCAAATGTGCAAATTGACCTTGCTTACTTCTTAACTTTTTGTTTTGGCCACAACACGTCAAAATTTAATCATAAACTGTGTGGAATCCAGTTAGGTAATTGAATTGTTGCCATATCACAGTCTTTTACATCAATGACTACATGCAGCTATCTTCTTTGTCCGTTTTTCCCAATTACTCTAGGCTCATTATTTTGAGATTCTGATTTTGGTTTGGAGGTTTGTAAAAGCTGGAGGAGCTGCTCTGTGCTTTGGAGAAAATACTGAGCTAATAAATAGCACTTCTCTCCTTCTTCACGTCTGCATTCACACCTCTTTCTCCTCTAAGAGCAGGAAATCCATGTAGTGAAACTCTACATAAGAAGGTATTTATATTTTTTAATGAAATGAAATCCCCAAGTAAATTAATTTTCACCTCTTAGACACGGTCTCTCATTGATTAATTCACTCACGCTCTCACACTCACAGACCTGCAAGCACACAAATGTCTGGGTTTAAGTGCTTGGTCAGGATCATTTCTGTGTGACATGGAAGATGGACAAGAGCCACCAGTCATCAAGCTCATAGTAGGTCTTTTCTTTTTGGTGAACAACCACCTGGTGATTGTCTTTTATTTCCCTTAGAACCCACCACTTAAGATGATTTTCTTGACTCAGGATTTTGCTTACTTCCACACAAGCCTTGAACTTTTTGTCTTGACATCCTTAGAACAATACCGTTCCTGTTGGGATCAAAAGGAGAGGCATGACATATATATACTATGCACTATGTTTTGATATCCTTTACTGTGGAGCACTCAGTCTTTTGACAACATCAAGTCATCACGGTCTTGACAACTTAACACATCGCTCAGTTTTCCTGATGTGAATGTGCTGTTGGATGTCAATGCAGCCTAATTCTGGTGTTTCTTCTGGTGCTTTCCTAAACATTTCCATCCATACCTTATTTACACTAGCATTAAGATTTCTAATAGCAGCCTCTATGTATTGGCAGAAAACAAGGGAAAAACTATGATTTACAAGTCTACATTTATTTGAAGCTGCAATTGCCAGCTTTCTGTTTTAAACTTCAGGAACAAACACAGAAACTTCCAAATCACGTTCTTAAAATCACTGAAGGATTATAGGATCACATAAACATTACCTGTATGTACAGTGGATGATGTCCCTCCCAAGAGGCTAGTATAACTTACCCCTAATTGCTATGTTCCTTTGAACATAATTTTTTTCATTACTCTCCAGCTAGACTAAGTAACTTGATTCAGAGGACATGCAGATTTCACTTTTTGGAATATTGCTATGCATTGTTATATGGTAAACAGCAATGGTGAATTCTTTTTAATGAAGATTTCCAGATCCATACCACAGAAATCATGAATGACATTTATTCTCTTATTCTCTCTTACAGTGAGGCAGAAAAACGATATTTTTAGATTGCATGCTCTTATAAGACCAGTAAGTTCATAACCATAATGAGAGAACTGTGATTAATGATACACTTCATTAAGCAAAGCTAACTATTAATATTATGGTGCAGTTGCTGTTAGACAGTTTTCTCATTTCTTGCAGTAATATTGCTTCACAGAAGAAATATATAGGATATAATGTAGCTAAAATACTTAGTAACAACAGTTCGAAAAGAAAAAATATATATATCAGACTATCATCCAATTAAAGACAGCTTTTGATAGTATTTGGCCTGAAAATTCAGAAATATGGATTCAACTCCTGACTTTGCTATGGAGTTCACAGACTATCAGCTGATAATCATCAACCAAAAGTCTTCAGTTATCTAAATGTAGGCACCTCGTATGGTTTCTGATGTCCATATCCAACCACAGTGTGCCTCTAAAAGAACACTGGAATGCTTGTATAGTTACTGCCATCATGAGGAAGTCCTTGATGCTTTAGATTATGTCAATCAGTGCTAGGCGTATAGACTCAACTTGTAATTTCTCTTTTGTTCCTTTTGTGTTCAAATAAAAGTTTTTTCCTCTCCAACATATTTTTCATCTTTTCTACTGAAACCTCTTCAGCACAGGGACCAGTTTCTCTTGACTGAGAAATCTGAAAGCATGCATGGTATATTCTGCATTAAATTTCATTGTTTAGATAATAACTTTTTTTTTTTTTCTTTTAAATTTACTACAGATTTCTGTCCTGGTGACTCAGACATCTGTGCAGAAAAATAAAAAGTTAACACTTCACATAGATACATAAAGCATTTAGTTTGTTCAGCTTTTAAAACAGCATAAAATATGACTTAGGTTTGGATTAAGCTTTCTAACAGAATCTTTCTGTTGAAATAAGCAGTAAAGGACTATTAATGTATCAGTTTTTAAGTTGACTGAGAGGTATTAATTCACAAAGACCAAAAGGGTCTTATACACTGAACTTCATGTATTGGTCTATAAGTAGCCATTATGTTACACATAGGACTCCCTTATATTGAATTCCGTGTACTACGTGCAGCTAAAGCTTGTCTCTGAGAAAGGCATCCAGCCATGCTCTAAAGACTATTGGTCCATACCAATGTCACTAGATAGTTTACTCCAATAATTATCATCCCCGTACCACTGTTTTTTCACTTTTCAGATTGTCTCAATTTGTCAGTACCAGCTTTTCTCTCTGGTTCTTGCTTTGTCTTTCTTTGGTAGTTTGAGAATCCCCATTCCAATACCTTCAAAGAAGAGAGTTCAGATGTTGCTGAAACATTTCTTAGTCTTTTTTTTTTTTTTTTCGTTTTTCTTGTTTTTTTTTTTTTTCTTTCTTTGTTTAGCTTTTTCCACAGTAAAGTGAATAGATACAGATCTTTGAAGGTCTTTCAACAAGTCATTTTCTTTGCCCTTTGAATCCTTTCTTTAGAACTTTTTGTGACTCTTCCAAGTTTCTCAAAATCTTTTCAAACATGGATTATCACAGTGTGTTTCCATCTCCTCAGTGCTCTAAATGTTCCTATTTACTTCTGTTTCTATTAATTTCTCTCCTTTTACATACATATGAAGATTGCATTAGATCTCTTCATGGAAATTTCAGTTGAGTTGCCTGTCTGTTCCATACCTCAAGCTGGAGCCACAGTCCACCTTCGTTAGACTTGGACAAAACTTATAATGGAAGCATAATGGAAAATAAGTATTTTGCTTTCAGTTTCTGCTTGGTTTCTCTGACTTCATTTTTCATAGCTGGCATTCTCCTGGTACTCCGATATTCAAAAGAATAAAAAACAGTGATCCACTATTTTTTTTTTTAACCAATTGTTTTAGTATATTTGAGCAGGTTAATAAAGCCTGCTCATTTAGAAATATTTCTCCCAGATATATGTTTTTTAATATTCTTTTATGTTAATAATATAATAGAAGGTACTTTACTATTCTTAGGCAATGAAGAGAAAATCCTGTTTATACTTAAATATAGAGAGAAATATTTGTCTCATTTAATATTTTGTTCTAAACTGGGGATCCTGCATTATGCTGAGATTTTTCCTGTTCATAATACACATTTAAAATTTATTGTCCATTTGCTTTTTATTTTCTGGTCTCTCTTTCTTTCTTCTTCCCTCCCCCCCTCCTCCCCCAGTTATGTCAGTTTTATTCAGAACTAAATTTCTCATTTATATGTGTTGCTTTGGCTGTACATCTTTCTCACTCCTAGCTAGTAAAGCCTCTCCACTATTAGTGGACTTCTCTCTTATATGGTGTAGTTATTGGACTATCAGACCAAATTCTTCATACAGGACAGTTAAATTCATATTTTAAAAGCTGATGGTTTATCTCCCTCATTTATGGTCAATGTTGACTTTATTGTATTCATATATATTTTGTTAGTTTGAGAAATTTGTTCTCTGGAGATGTCAGATTTTCTTTACAGCTGCTCTCAATTTGCTGTTTTTGAACATTATCTAATTATCATTTGTTAGTCCATAAATAAGAATGATCTTCATCTGAAATGATTAACTTACTGTTTTCATCAAAATAAATTCACACATAGTGGTGCCTTTTGTGTTAGAAAATTATCATGTATTATTTTTATGAATGAAGATTTATTACAGTAAGAAATTTGTGATTTTAACTGTTTCATTTTAAATCTGAATTTTTTATCTGATAACAGGCCAGCACATTCCAGTTGATTTGTTTATTTTGAGCAGTTAAATTGGTATCTCATTACTTTAGCCAACTCAGTACCATTGAACTTTACATCTTCAAATAGAGACTTTTCTTTTCTATTTTGCTATATTCTTGAGTCTTAAACTCCTCCTTGAAGGAAATTATCTTCAGAACAAAAACTTCCATGCTTTCTGTTGCTACTGCTGCTCGTAATTTTGAGAGTCTGAGACTCACTGGAATGAAACAGGGTCAGTTTTAAAATAATTTGAATATTACCTTCAACTGAGAAGCAGTGTTTATAATGTTTTGGCTCTTCTGTTTAGGTTGGCTTGTTTGAACATCTTCAAACAAATGCAAAGAGCATCTGCAAGTAGGATATAAATAACTAATCCAAATAAAACAGGTTTTCATAGGCTCTTTCCTCATTTCATCTCATAATATAGTAAATGCTATTTTGGTAGATGCTATTTTGGTAAAATAGATTCCTCAGAGAAAAAACAGATGAGACCTTTATGCTCTGGGGATTTATACGGTTGTATTGCGTTTAAGCAGTGGGGTCTGCAGAGGTGGCTTCTGGGAGATGAGAAGCTGCCCCAAGATGGACACAGACAGTTCCATTTGGCTCCAGAAGAAAGGATAGGGATGACCAATGCAATGTATGTCAAAATTTTATGTGGGAATTTCTTACCTTTGTTTCCTGTAAATAGATGCTTATTTGTTACTTTTTTATTTGACTTACATGAAGGCTTTACAAGCATGATCATTCTCTGCATTCTTTAGATCATAATGACTGTACAAGAAAAATGAAGCAAAATTACTTGGTGAAATCAGCACATCTTTCTTTCTTTTCTTTCCTAAAATGAGTAAAAGTATTTGTAACTCTACAACTAGTTTTCTGGCACCTAAATCATGTTAAGCATCTTGCTTATCAGTAGTCGACATATTCTTAAATGTAATCTGTATGTTGCTACGAAAAAAATAGATAAGGCAGATAAAAATACTCTGAGAGAAGCTTATCCATAGTAAGTTTATGTAGACAATGAATGGCATCTAATTGGGAGCTGCATATGGGACAGCATATCCAGTTGTTTACTTCCTCTTTTGTTTTTGTTTGTGGTATCACTGTGTTTTCCAAACATAACAAAGAATCTATGGCAGCATTACATTTCACTTATTGCTCGTTCAATCCATAATATTTGATATATATTAAATGTACGTATGTAAATTTGTAATTGCTGAATCTCACTTGCAAAATTGTTAATAAAGCTGTGTTCTTTGTTACTGAACATTTACATTTGTGTAGAAAATAAGACCAAAAAGAATTAAGAACAATCAATACATGATCTGAGCTGCAAAAATTCTTTTGAACATTTAGATGTCTGTGAATATGGACAGCTCCAAGACTTTGGAGCTTCCAGTATTTTGTAATACAAATTAGTGAAGTATTTGGCTGTCAACACTTGTAGTAAACTACAATAGTTGTGTCTCCTTTGGGCTGCTGACAGTGCTGACTCTTGGTTTGTAAAGTCAAGTTATGTTGTTTCACAAGAAGTACACAAATTAGAAAAGTAAAATTGCTGATTTTAGTCTCTGCATCCTACAGTTTAGTGCTTTGCCAGATACTCCTACGACTTGTTCCCAACTTCCCAGCTCCCAAATTATCTCAGTTCCCTCATTTCCACCTGTGTTCTACATAGGAGGTGGGATATGACAAAATTCACTGATATATATAATTCATTTCTTTTAAGCCCAGTAAACTAATTAACTAGCTATAGATTGATTTTTTTTTTTCTTTTTTTTTTTTTTTCCCAAGGCGAACTACAATTCTGTGATGAAAAGTGAAGTACTGGCTAGGATATATTTCTTATTTCTTTTTCCCATTTTCCATTTCTGTATTCTTGTCTGTATTTGTTGACATTTTTTCCTCTTCCTGCTTCCTTTTTTCCTTTTCCTTTTCCTTTTCCTTTTCCTTTTCCTTTTCCTTTTCCTTTTCCTTTTTCTTTTTCTTTTCCTTTTCCTTTTCCTTTTCCTTTTCCTTTTCCTTTTCCTTTTCCTTTTCCTTTT
>JAOWBP010000001.1:117496849-117511437 GCA_028571105.1 Tragopan temminckii | reverse complement strand
GCTTTGGCAGGGGGGTTGGACTCGATGATCTCTGAGGTCCCTTCCAACCCCTACAATTCTGTGATTCTGTGATTCTAACTACTTGGCTGTCATCCTTATTTAAAGAAACTATCTGTAAAAGCTTTTGTTTCAATTGTTTGCTTTTCCTGAACTCAGTATGCACAGTGAAATTTGCATTTATGTTGTTATGTTCAGACATGGCCAGGAAGAGTTGAGTTAGCTAGGGAGATTCCAAAACTACATCCCTCCATATGGAGATGAGGATTGATTATGTCAAGAATTTTGTTATTTGCACATTGTTAGATAGTAGAATGCAATAGGTTGAGACTTGGGATTGGTGTAGAATTGCTTGTATCAAGCAGATCACATTGATTGAAGTGTATGAAAGATGTACTGGCACAGTACTTGGAGACTATGCTGCAACTGCAGTAGAAAAACAAACAAAAAAGAAGGTAAGTGAAATATTGCTTTTGATGGCCCTATGTCTCCAGACAATGAGATGCATATCTGTAACCTCCTTTACACCTTTTTGTATGAGAAGTCTGTGACAAGTGGCAAAACATCCCTTAAGAAAAACAAATAAAGGAAATACAGCTCAGATGACATGATACGCAAGTTACTATGAGGAAAAAAAGTAGATCTATTGAGTTGATTGCATTTTTGCCAGACTGACTCTTTAATGAAACTTAATGAAACTTGATAGAGTTCATTTCATCGTCAGGTTTTAATGCCTATCATCAGCTTGGAGGCTAATCTTTAGCTATATTCATTGCAAAGGTCACGGACAGTGTAATTGCGGAAAGTGTGACTGTAAAGAAGGATGGACAGGGAAGAAGTGTGAACATCCACGGTCTTGTCCATTGTCAGCTGAGGAAAGTGCGAAGAAATGCAAAGGAAATTCTAATTTACCTTGCTCTGGAAGAGGTAAGAACGTTCCTGGTAGAATTTTCATGCTCTCAAATTATACTCCCAATAAAATAATTTTCACAAATATCTAACATTGCTAGTACTGAAAAATGTGAACTTTCTTGGCTCAGTGTGCATAAGTAAAACATGCATAACTGTTCAGTTTTTTGAAGGAAGTAGAGAATATGAAGGTAGAAGTGGAGTTGGAACTAGATGATCTTTAAGATCCCTTCCAATCCAAACTATTCTATGATTCTTCAGTGAATGAACATTTGTTTTGTGATTATTCAAGATTTTGAAGATATTGAAAATTTGAAGATTGCTGCAGTTAAGTCTTGATAAGGGCATATTAAAAACGTGAAGCTGTTCTTTGCAGTGTTTGATGGAAACTGTTTTCAGTCTGTGTAAAATTGCTGTGGCTAATTTTCATCTGTCAAAGCATGAAATGTGTTTCTCATAAATAGAAGAAAAAAAAGTAAATATAACACTAACTTTTACTAGAACTGATAATTGAAATTTTTATGAATTCTGCCCACTTAAGTATTTGCTGGGAAAGGTCTAAAGCTGGTCTTGAATTATTGCATTTGACCCTAAATGTCATTTCTTTTGCAATTTCTTCTTCCACAAATATTATTTAACATAACCAGAAATTAGGCTGTCTACCTAAGTTAGCACAGTAATAATCATATTTTTAATCTTCCTGTAAATGTAGAACAACTCATAAATTAGTAAATGCAGCATTAACTATTTCCTAAAAGAAACACATAGCAGCAGTTGTTGCTGTCTTTTTCTTAATTAATTGTGTTGGAATTTTCCACAGGATTAAGTCACTCTACTATCGCTAAAAATTATCAAAGGAATTATTGGGTACAAATTAGATGGAACGTGTACATCTGAACATTTTATTGTTCATGATTGCATTAGTTATAACTAAAAGAAACAAGACTGGAATTTATTACATTTTTATATGTATGTTTTAATACAGACACACTGTTGTCCTGTTCTTATTGGATGCTGAATGTTTATTTCCTCATCTGCTGTGTTGTGTATGTTGAGCATTTGGAGACAGTTATATGATTTGCATAACAAAGCCTGGAATATGTATTCTCAGTTTAAAAAAAAAAAGCATCATGCACTTTGAGACAAATGACAGAGAAAAAAAGACCGTCATAATGACAAGTTTAATATGAATAAAAATTCACTTCTAAATCATAATTCGTATTTTTCTGTTTATGTTTTAATTTTTTTTTAAATTCTAAATATAGTTTCAAAAAATGCAATTTTAAAATGGAATTTGTTATCTTGATTTAATTCTATGAATCATTTTGTTTAGGATATTAGAAGGGAAAAAGAGGAAGGCAATCATTTAGCCTAATCATCTGTATTTTACTGTGTTGTGTGATTGTTTTGTTTTGTTTTTCTTTGTTGTTGTTGCTGTTGTTTGTAAGCCCTTCAGGTTTTGTTTTGGTCTTTTTTTGAGGCTGACCTTCCTGAATTTCCCTTTTTCCCACAGTATTCTGAATATTAAAAAAAAAAAAAAATAAATAAAAAAATTAAGAAAGTTCCTGTACAGCTGAAAGAATATATATGTTTAATTCCTATGAAAACTTATCACTGAGCCTGTATATTTATATTTCTTGGGCCAATATGCAAATCGTACTGCTTGTCACTATGTCTTGCCATGGACAGAAGTTACACAAGCAAAGAAAACAACTTAAGGATTTCCATTCAACCTCAGCTTCTGTCAAGTCTTCTGGGAGGGGAAAAGGCCATGGACTTGCAAAACAAGCCTCAGTTTTTCTGAAGTCAGTAGGGAGCATTCTGTGACAAGGAAGAGGAAATTCCAAAGAAAATGGAAACATTTTCTTCCCATTTCAACATTGGTATTTTGATCACTTTCTTGTAATATTTTTCTGTTGACTATGGCACAAGGACAGTAGGAGTAAATCTACTGTGCTTCTGGAGAGGTACACAATGTACATATTTAACAGGATCTTGTAGAAAGGCTGGTCATGTATGGAGCAGAATGTAGAATGGAAAGCCTAGAGATGTAGCAGTAGCTTATTACTTTGCTTTGTATTTTGTGTCCTTGAGGAATGATTTCTGCTCATCTGTATCTTTTGTTTCTGAGTTAGCCAACAGTGATTCTGACAGCTGATGCTCTTTTGCAATCACATTTATGTTCTTGAAGACATTACAGACAAAGCACCCTTAGGATATTTAATATCATTATAGGTAGCCATAATTTTGAGGGAAACATAGTAGAAACCTATACTTCATAGTCATTGTTTATAGCTATTGACTAACTGCTGAGTTATGCTCAGATTTTCAGGTATGGGAGGTTGAAACTTCCGTTGTAGTACTCTTTTGCCAAGATCAGCGTAATTTGTATTTTTGTTTATAGCATTTTCTTAATGAAATGTTAAGTATGATTTCAAAATATGATAATTCTTCATTCAAACAGTACACAAATGAAGTTCTCTTCTGTATTATGAGGTATAAAAGAAAGCTTTGGTGGGTTGTTTTCAGTTCTTTGTGCATTTTGAAATATATTTCTGATTCTGAAGACTATAAAACTCTCAATGATTCAGTCCTTAAAATCTCCAATAATATTTACAGAAGGCAAACCATTAAAAATAAATTAAAAAAAAGAAAAAATGAAAACCACAAATCCTCTATATTCTTCATGAATATAGTATGGGGTTTGCATGTTTTGTGTCAAAGGTTTGAGGCATTGGAAGCTACATAAAAACCTTATATTTTGTTTTACTTGGTAATATTTTATAACATTAATACAAAATTCATGGCAAAATTATGCTCTTCAAAAATTGTTGTTCAGTCTGAGGAACCAAAAGCTTCCATCTTCGAACTTCATTATGGGAAAATTCTTATTTTATACCCTATGCTTTCTTTTCAACTGCAGTAATGACTGGAAAAGGGCAGAGAATATTAATCTAATCTCACTCTTTCTTATGAGTCAGTGACTCAACATTTTTCTAGTATTAATTATTCCTATAAGGATCCAGATTATTCATAGCTATTCAGTGTCTTTATAGAATGTCCTGGGTTGAAAAGGACCACAATGATCATCTAGTTCCAACCCCCTGCTATGTGCAGGGTCACCAAACACTAGACCAGGCTGCCCAGAGCCGGATCCAGCCTGGCCTTGAATGCCTCCAGGGATGGGGCATCCACAACCAACTTGGGCAACCTGTTCCAGTGTGTCACCACTCTCTGTATGAAAAACTTCCTCCTAATATCTAACCTAAACCTCTCTGTCTCAGTTTAAAACCATTCCCCCTTGTTGTATCACTATCCACCCTCATAAACAGCCATTCCCCCTCCTATTTATACATGCCTTCAAGTACTGGAAGGCCGCAATGAGGTCTCCCCAGGTCCTTCTCTTCTCCAAGCTAAACGAGCCCAGTTCCCTCAACTTTTCTTCATAGGAGAACTATGTTAACTGTGTTCCCAAATTTTTACTATTCACCTAGAACACAAGTAATATTCTTCAATCAACTGGAATATAGAAGGCGTCAGCAATGCAAACTAAGAAAGTTAATTGCTGTATGTGATACCTAGATTTTGAGAATCTTATGTTCCATTAACTATAAGTCACAGAACCTCAATAAGGGGAATAAAAGATAAAGAGAGATTAAAAATAAAAGCACTGTAAAAGAAAGCTTTCTAAAATAAATTGTTTAATAATTCACTCACAGGAAAAACAAGCTGTTTCATGGGTGCTGGTCAGCATGTGGAGAGAGCAGAGAAGCTGCCAAAAATATACATGGTCTTTTATTTTTAAGTTGTTTTAAGTAGATAGAGATAGGTTTTGTATTGACATACTGAGCTGTAAGTGGGAATTCCTATACACTAAAATGATGTAGTAAAGACAGAGGAAATACATATGCTTTCAGTTACATTGATCAGCAGTAGTTTCAGTTATATGTGTAATGGAGAAAGGTTACTGAAGGATCAGATGACAATTTTGGGAATATAAATATGCTATCACTAGGTATTTCCAAAAATTACTTTTCTTAAAACATCATATTGAAGAGGAGGATTTAAGGTGGATTCATTCATATAAAATGGGTATTACCTTTTGTTCCTAAGAGTGTTTTTTAATCACTTGCTCCAGGACATTTCACTACAGATATAAAATTATAATAATAAAATACTGTGCCTTTTAAGGATATACTGTACAATAAGACCAGTCAGAGATAAAAGGGAAGACATAGTAAAAAAATCTTATGTTAAGGAACAAAGAGACAGTTTATTGTTATCAGGATTAAGGGACAAGGCAAAACACTTTTCTATCTTTATAGTGCACATCACTCATTTGAATATCCCCCCAGGGCAAAAGTCAGATGTCAAAATAATTATTACAGAAAAGCTTTGAGGAAGAGAAATGAAAATAATAAGAGTAGGTTTTGAGAATACTAGATGAAAGCTTTCTTTTTTTTTTTAATGATCTTGTAATTGACACTTATCTTGAGTGAAGGCAGCCATACCGTGGCAATGATCCAAAGACAGATAAATGACAAATCTCTATGTTGGTACTGTCTTTTGCCATTTTAATCTTCTTTCTATAATGGTTTTTATTTATTTTTCATATGGAGAGAATAAGACTATTTCTTTATCCATGAAATTTTCCTTTATACTTGTGCTCTAGCATTGAATATCTGAAACACAATTCTTTTATTCTGAAAAATATGTTATTTTTGCAAACTCTCTAAAGTCTCATTTTCAAAAGACTAATTTTATGATCTCATAAGTTACACAGCACTTTGAAAGTTTTATGACCATTGTCACTTTTCAGTAACTTTGCTGTTTCTTCTCTATGTAGAGTTATGAGTGGGTGTCTGACTTACTGAAAGAGTAAGAATGCTCAAGGCATTATTACAGGCTCCTAATGACATGGGTTTCAAACCTTGTGGCTTACCTGGGTCACACTGAGTGAAAAGGAATTGTTCTAGGCCACATATATGTAGGTCGCAATGAAAGTAATGCCTCCTATTTATTTCCATGAGAACTACAACAGATACAAAGAGCACAATAACACTATTTGATAGAACAAATTCTCAGCTGCAAAAAAGCTATTTTTCAACACAGTCACCACCATGAGCTATGTATTTCCACCAGCAATGTATAAGAGCATGCATACTGCACCAGCAGAGGTGATCCAACGCCGCTGTCGCCTCTGCTGAAATGCACCACCAACCACCTCACTGTGCTCACATTCACTGTTTGGTCTTCATCAGCGTTCAGTAAGCATTGAGGAATGTTAATGGGTGCCATTTTTTCTGCACGGAGGAATTCAGTAACACCTTTTCTTCATATGTACTTCCGTGTCAGACAGCAGTTGGTCGGACTGTCCCTCTGCTGTTGTCTGTCACACAGCAACAAAATGTAATGGAATGCTGATAGGAAAGTTCATCCTTTGCTGCCGCACTAGTATTTCTCTCTGGCGACAGAGGGCTTGTGAAAGTCTGGTAAAGACTCAAATATTTGAATTGGTCATCTGATTGTAACACCATGCATTCAATTTGAAAATTTGCAGCTCATGTATTTATGCTGAAGGAATATGGAGTTGCAAATATATTAAAAAAAATGATTTTTTCAGCAGTATTGAAATCTATTCTCGAATTTCTTTATCACAACAGAAAGCACAACTGCAGGTTTTTTGCTGTTCATGGAACAGTATTTAGCCAGTGCATCAAAATGTATACAGTTATTTGCCATTACTTGAGCTGGTTTCAGCTCAGACAACATTGATAGCACACTGACGGTTTGTTCGTTGCTGAGTGATGGGTGTGTGCCCAGGCCAAGTGTATGTGATCTACGGGCTACTTGTTGGACATGCCTGCCTTACGGTAAACAGGATACCATCTCCTGAAGTCTAGAAACAAATCCTGGGGATAAGGGACACTAAGATAACCCCAAAGAGTGGTGCCGCTGCCCACTGTCTGCTACAAATTCCTAATCATTTTTGGTTCATCCTGGCTTTACTGTTGTATATTATACGTTTTGTGTTGCTCTCAAACATAAGTCATCAAAGCCTTGGCTGACACAGCAAATATCGTAAATTCTAATTGATGCAACATACTGTGTTATGTAGAAGGAAAGAGAAGCCTTCATGCAGTTAATTACATCTGTATACCAACAGGAGTGAGTGGAAACTAGATACAGAGACATGTGCTAAATAGCAGCCTAAAAGCAGAAGGAACTATGCCATTCCTTTCCGCCCTTTGTGATGTTTTACAGGACTGGTCATAAATAGCATTCAGCTTGTAAATAATTTGGAGTTTTAGATCTTGAACTACTATAGCTTCATAGAAACATATGAAGGACATTGTTCAGTAGACCTTCAACATTTTTGAACTTGTAGAAGCTGTAATATGGTAACGCACACCTGATTACCTCTCTGGCTCATAAATCTCTGCAGAGATGATGCTTTAGAAAGGCTGCTGTTGGAACGTGTGAGATCATGGGAACCACTTCTGTGCTTTTAACACTGGAGCCTTCTTTACCAAAATGTTATGACCTCACGGCTTCTTTTCTTCTAAGTGTAGATATCAATTGAAGACCTTGGGGTTCCTCTCCAGCACGGTGCTACTAAAACTAACAAAAAAAAATTTCTTGTATTTCTATTAAGTACGTATAGAAAAACATGATTTTTAATAATTATTGCTTATTGATTTGGCAAAGAAAGGTGGTAGGGGAAGTTGCCATTTGAGTAATTCAATGTATATGCTGCGCCGGGGGATGGTTTAGGCTGGACGTTAGGAAATACTACGGTTCTGAAAGAGTGGTCAGGCACTGCAATAGGCTGCCCAGAGAGGTAGTGGAGTCACCGACTCTGGAGGTGTTCAAGGAATGTTTGGATTTTGTGTTGAGGGACATGGTTTAGTGAGTACTATTGGTGATAGGTGGATGGTTGGACTGAATGATCTTGAAGGTCTTTTCCAACCTTGGTGATTCTGTGATTCTGTGATTCTGTTATATGTTATGTTACATATGACAGGATAGAGTTAGAGTAGAACAGTAAACAGTCCTAAGGTAAAATCTGGGTTACCATCCCTGTTACTAGCTCTTTATTGCAGCCTCTTTGAAAATTGTACTGTTTAATTGAAGTGCAAATTACTTTAATATACATCATCTCTGAATTTGGCCTGCTGTTTTCATTCATTTTGCATGACCTCTACATTCTGAAGGAGGTCTTAATTAAAACACTGTAGTAGCCAGTTTGGCAGCATGTTATGCTATTAGCTGGTGTAACAAGAACAGAACTTAAATGCAAGTCATGAGTCCCAATAAGCATCTGTATTTTTCACCTCATCAGTTTTGAGACTGAGCTCTGTTATTCATTTGCACGCTTCAAGCAGAGAGGCACTCTTTCTATACTAGCGCTTTAATGCCAGATGAGCTGTCATGACAGTGGTTGTTATACCATTTCATATATTCTTATGTACTGGGCTGACACGCCAAAGTCCTCTTGTATAGTCTGTTGACGTCAAAGAAAAAATTATGGGCAAATTGTAGTTGTTGGTTTTTTTGTTTTTCTTTTTTTGAAGGAGTAGGAAAGGTTTGTCTATAAGTAGTTCAGATCACTGATTTTAAACTGTTTTTCTGATTCGGGCTCTTCAGGTTCTGTATGAGCCTTTCTTCTTTATTTGAAGCAAGATCCTCATGAAGCTGCCTTTACTTAGGAAAGCCAATCTGGACATGCTAAGAATATTTTATCTTTTCCCATTTCCATTTTTTTTTTTAAATGCAATTGCCCTTTCGTAAGAATATTTTTTCAAGATCCCAACACTGCACTACTCCTCTAAAGGATACTGCCTATTTGTCAGTGACTCACCTTCAGCACTGGTTGCTATTCTTTTTGCCTTTTACTGTTGCCTTTTCAGGAGACAGGAAGTAGGGGCAGAGGAACCAAGGGAGGATTGTAGGTCAAGAGAACATTTCATTTCTGCAGTGAACCCATTCATACAGTGCTTATAGCTCAAAAATAAATACGTACTTCAGGAAGTACTTTATCTCCACTTAAGGGCTTTTTTAATCTGTTCTGGTAGAAGCAGGATGTGATGGAAGTTGCCAGTGTCTGAGATGTGTATGATATTACAAGAGTAAAGTGGTTCTCAAAAAAAATTGTAATAGAATGTATGAATACACTGAAGTTTCCCACTGGTTTTCAGAGTGGAAGTCTGAGAAGAGGCAAAGAACAGAGGAAAAGTGATATGTCTCCTTTAGGATGATACTTAAGAATTAGGACTGTGAAATAAAAGAAGCAGAATAATATTTATGTCTGGCAGAGTAACTGCCATGGATGCCTCTTTGCAATGAAAATAACTTGACTTGCTCTTTTCCATGATTCAAATATCTTTCATTTTATTCTTGACTGTAAGAAAGACAGTGCAGGACAAAATAAATTCTGCTGTTTCAATGGTTATGAAATATGCAGGCATAATTATTTATATATGATATGTTTATGTAATGACATGACTATATGAGTGTTTATTTATGTTTATTATGAGTAAGGATCAGAAAGCAGACTAACAAATGTTACATGGTCTCTACAGACCATGTGATCAAGAAATGATCTAAATAAAGCCTTTTGCAGAGAGATGAAAGAAATCTCAGTATTGTTAGCTTCGTTACTTAGTGGCAAATTTAGTCACTGACATATCTCCTGGATAATCAAGAGAGTACAACTCAAGTAATCCAGGAGATTTCTGGCATAATCGAAAGACACATTCATGACACGTGTAGGCCACCATGGAGGACATGTTTTGCTGGACTTGTTACTCCTGAACAAGGATACAGAGATGTGATGGCTGCTTACAGCATTGGCAACAGAGGTAGTGGAGTTTAAAAGCATTGAAAAGAATTGAGAAAAATTGCATTGCTAGAGTACAGGAGAGCTAATCTTCACTGCTTTAGGGAGCAACTTCACAGAACACTGTGCCCTGTAGGATAAAAGGACTCAGTACAGATGGTGATATTCAGGACAAGCTTCTCGAAGTATGAATACAGTCTATTTCGGTCAAGTACATATGAACTACTGAACATGTCTGAGTTGGAATATGAAAAGAAATAAGCAGAAGGATGAAACAAGGATAAATTACTTGGGAGAAACATATACTCTCTGAGAAAGCAAGAATGGAGTTAGGAAAACCAAAACTCAGGTAGAGCTGGAGCAGCAAGAGACATGAAGGGCTGAAAGAAGTGTGTCTATGAACCTATCAGCAAAAGGAAGACAAAGGAAGATGTGGGAATGCTGCTCAGTGGATCAGGAACCTTAGTAACTAAGAGTTTGGAAAATACTGGGGTACTTTTTTCATGTTTGTAATTGGTTAGATCTGGCCTCCCAGGCTACTAGCAGCCTCAACGTAGGTCCCTCCAAAAATAATGCCTCCCATTTACTTCCATGGGAACTACAACAGATACAAAGAGCACAATAATGCTATTTGACAGAGCAAATTCTCACTACAAAACTTTATTTTTCAACACAGTCACCACCATTAGCTATGCATTTTTGCCAGTGATGAACAAGAGCCTGCACTCGTAAAAATCAGCACCAGCATAAATGACACCTTCACTGCCACCTCTGCTGAAATGCACTACCCACTCGCTCTTTTCCAGTATAGCACTGTGCTCACATCCATTGTTTGGTCTCCATAAATGTTCAGAAAGTGTTGACGAATGTCAATGGGTGCCATTTTTTCTGCATGGAGGAATTCAATTACTCCCCATTGTTTCATATGCACTTTCATGTCAGATGTAATTTTGTCAGTATGCCCCTGTGCTGCCATCTGTCACATGGCAACAAAATGTAATGGAATATTGGTAGGAAGATTCAACCTCCACTGCCGTACCACCAACAACCAACTCTGACATCGTGGGCCAACGTAATAAAGGAGGAAACTCGGGCTTTAGGAGCAGCCCTCAGCCCTACTGAGGAAGGCAGAGTTTGGGGAAATTCCAGTCAGCTGAACATAAAGAAGTTTACGGGACCAGATGGAATGAACATAAAGATGCTGAAGAATTTGGCCAATGTCATTGTCAAACTGTTCTCTTTCACCTTTGAAAAACTATGACAATTGGAGAAGGTTAATGATTATTGAAGAAATACGAAAATACAAGGAACTATGGGTCATTTAGTTTAGCCTAACCTTTGTCTCTAGTAAGGTGAGAGAGAAAACCCTCCTGGAAACTATTTCCGAGTGTGTGAAGGATAAAATACTGTCTATAAGCTGAGAACATGGAGATTTACTGTGGGCAGACAGTGCTTGAGTAACCTGATATTCTTCTGTGATGAGCTGACTTCTGTGTGCATAAGAGGAAAGCAGTGGATGTTGTATAACTTGACTTTAACAAGGTCTTTGACATAGACTCCCAGAGTATCCTTATAGTCAAATTGATGAAGTGTGGGCAAGCTGAGTGGATTATTACATAGGTGGAAAACTGACTGGTCTGCTGTTCAGGAAGAATGGTGATCAGCAGAATAAACTCCCTCTGGTAAGCACTCTGGTAAACAACCCTCTCAGGGGTTAACAGGGGGGGCAAGAATTGTTCAACATCTTAGTTATCCTGAGTTATGTGATAAAGTGCACTGTAGGCAAGTTCATGTATGACAGGAAATTGGGAATATAAGATAATGCACTGAAGGCTGAAACTGCTATTCAATGGACACGGACATGCTTGAAATGACAGTCTGACAAGAATTTCAACAAGGATAAATGGAATATTCTATATCTAGGATTTAATAGATTATTGGCAGACATCCTGTTTCAGAATTTTGAAAGCTGGAATATGTGGTGTAGTTCAGCCTCACATTCTTTCTGCTTACTGGTTAGAAAAGTAAAGATGTACTACCTTGATTTTTTCATTCTTTCAGCTTGGGTATAGTTTTTCTCTCTGTCAACTCCAGAAAAAATTAAATCAGTGACAATGATTAATTGGCAACTGTTTAGAGATTTAAGCCTCCACAGGGGGAAAGGGAGACAAAATACAGCAGTACATTTTTGTGCTTGTAGGATCAAACTGCACAAGCCACCTAGCAAGTTGGCTTGCACGTTTTTGAACCACATGCCTTTTGGCGTGTGCATAGGATCATGTGTTTGGTCATTATTCCTTTAATTTCTCATGGAACAATGCATTTTTTTCTGATGGCTGTAAGCATGATCCCATGAAAGGTCCCCCTTATTCTCTCAGTCAGTGCTTCTGAAATGCTACAGTCTATGGACACATTGAAATTTACCTCTTGTATGTGAAATGATCTTCCTTGTTCTTGTTCATTTCCTTGACTGTAATTTTTCCTTCTGCAAACAAAGATGACCTCTTTCACCTGTGAAAGATGTCTGTGAAAGAGCATGATGGCCTTCAATCTGATAGCTGTCTTCTGTATATTGTCTCTTCTGTAGTCCAGTCTTGTTGAGTGATTTAGCCTATGTCTTCCAATTTCAGATTGGTGGAATTCTGCTTTTTTCTAAACAGTGTATCTTCTGACATAGATGACAATTTTTGTTCAGGGACCTCTTTTACTTCAAACTGTTGGACCATGTCTAGACCAACAGCAAGTCAATACCTTTGATGGATTGTATGTGCTGGTAGAGTCTAGAAAATCAGTGGATAATGAATGCTAGATGGAAGAACTGCATATGCTGAAGTATGATAGTCAGAGGTTTGCAGAAAAATTTCATTAATTTCTGCTGAAGAATGTCTAAGAAACATCAAACATACTTGCCCTTTTAATATACCAGCATCATTTGTAAGAGTAAGCTATAACGTAAGCTATTTGCTCTACTCTGAGAAGTTAGAATCAATTAAAATTAATAATAATTTTAGGAGTAGATTAGATTTTTACTGTTCCAAAAGTGTCATTCTGTCTTGGTTCACTTCAAAAATGATTTCTTATCTAAACTGAAAACAAGATTTATCAATGTCTTGAATATTTCCAGAAATATGGGGATGATTCACACTTCAGACAAAGTTGCTCATTGTAATATGCAAGGCCAATTGTCTGAAGGAATGTTTGTGCAATGTGAATAGCACAACAGGGAAATGCAAGTTCATCTTGCATTTTTGGAAACATAGCAGGTGTTTGAAACAAAAGTACCTATCAGTATCATCTCTTTGATAGCTTTGATGCATGAAGTATTTGTGTTGTGTTTTTTCACAGTAACAGGAGATATTTCAAAAGAATCTCTGTTTAAATTAAAAAGAAAAAAGAAAAAAGAGTAATTGATATGTTTATGTGTGAGAGCTGATTAAATTTCACAGCTTGTTGACCTGTAAAAAATCTGACTGTAAGTCATGAGGTTGCTTATAGCCACAAAATTTGAAAAGAAGATCTGTATTGTCCGAAATTTTTGGACATAATAAGTATATGTATACTGTAACATCCCTACATGAGTCAGATTTCATTTGAAAATGCAGAGCTGTCTGGTGTATGCACACCAGTGCATTTCTGTTTACCTGCACAGTAGGTAAAACCAAAGTCAAGTCTTCATGTTAAACATATGTTAGCTATTGTAAATACAGTAGAATATTCTAGATTAGGTTCATCTCTCAAATTTATCTAGACATCCAAATCTGAGATATTTCAGCCTTTGTTTTCAGTGGAAAGAGAGTACCTTCAGGTCGGAGGCAATATTTCCATTTATTTTATATTTCTGTGTTGTTAATGATGAATTGTCATTGTTTCTACTTTTCCCTACTGTCCTTAATGAGTGACTATCAGGCTAACCTTTAGACGCCGTCATCTGTGTTCTATAAATCTCACCAGTTTATGAAATCATCTACCCCAAGTATAATGTTGTATTACACTATAAATAAAATTAATAGATATCTGTGTGGGCTGGGGCAAAGTACCTCTGCTGTTGATAACTAAATATGAGCCCTTGTTCTGAATATGTTATTGTAGTTTATGACTGTTTCAAGCTGCCTTAGCCAGTGATGTCTAGACTAGAAAATTAAACAGCGCTATGGATCATCCCCAGATACTGCAGCTTGCTTGCCTTTAATGTCAAATGGTTAGAACAGTAGCTGGTCTACTTCTGCCTGTGCCAGCTAGCATCCTTTCCAAACAATTCCTGCTTATAGTTCAGGAATTAGCATGGGCTAGTGACTGGCTTCAGTAGGCAGAATGGATGAGGCTACCTTTGAGAAAGAGAGCTTGGCAGTACGGATGCCAGTTCTTTTGTGCCAAATGGCCCTGGAGCCAGGGAACATTTCCAATCCTGTTTAACTGACTAGTTAAGAGATATCTATCAAATACTGTGGTGTTGTTACAACAAAGAAGACTGACCTCCTTTCTGCACTGTGGTTGGTAGGGGATCTGTGGAGCCCACAGGAAAAGATAAAAAAGAAAAGAAGCCTGTGCAACTTTCCAAAGACTCACTGCAGCTATTACCTGCTCTGTGCCTTCTCCAAGATAGCAACTTGTGTAAAACAAATGGGTCAGTGCTGTCCCAAAATTTATTTTGCATAGTGTAACAGAAAACTAATAGATTCCCAGATTGACTGAGTAGTTTGTTTCCTTCTTTTTGTGCTTCTTTTAGAAAATTTTCACTTAAAAATATTGTAAGAAAAATCAAATTGAAGCAATCTTTTGAGCTGAGTCATAGAATCATAGAATCACAGAATGGTCTTGGTTGAAAAGGACCTCAAAAATTGTC
>JAOWBP010000001.1:117467572-117496749 GCA_028571105.1 Tragopan temminckii | reverse complement strand
CTCCTCTCCTCTCCTCTCCTCTCCTCTCCTCTCCTCTCCTCTCCTTCTTTTAGTCTATCCTTTTGGTCAGTGGTTTATGGGCTGGTTTGACCTGGTTCCATGACTAGCAGCGTGGAGGGACCCGCAGATCCTCTTCCCTGAAAGAGATAATGTATAAAGGATAGAGAGATGGCTCCCAAAATAAAAGAACAGTAATGATCTGAGGAGAAACAAACTAATTTACTAAATAAGACATTGAATTGCAAGTTAACACACCATAATACAATATAATTAATAAAATATAATTAGAATTGGAGCTAATAAATCAAATAGAATGAGAGTGTCCAAAAACTGAAGACCTTACACTAAAGCTGAAGTGAGATGTGCAGTCAGGTCGAGCAGCAAGGAGGAGAGCCCAGTCTCATGACCTTGCCAGGGGCTTTGTCTCCTCTCTGAACGCAAAGTCCTCTGGGCTTTGGGTATGTAGTTCTTCTTCTCTTCTAGGACAGGTACCCAGAACTGGCGCATTAACTATTTAACTCCCAGTGCACAACATGATGTTATGATGTGGAATACCAATAGTCCAAAATCATAAAACCGTGAAACTTTTATTTCTTCTTCTTCTTCTTTTTTTTTTTTTTTCCTCTATGGAGGATATGTTAATGAGATCATTAAATACTTAAGGAAAAATACGATTGTCCTACATTTTATTACGTCAGGTATACTTTGCAAACTCTGTTGATCTGTCATTCACTTTTGTTGGTCTAAGCCATCACAGTCAGTCTTACATTTATCCATATTCATAAGTTTCAGCATGTTGGCATGAATTTGTTGACCTTGTCCAGTCTGTCTTTCAAATTTATCTACTTCCTAGAACAAATAACACATCCATAATAAGTAGACATTATTAATTTCTGTGATAACTGATTTTCCACAGAATATGAATGATTGTGAAGGTTGCATATTTGAAAATGTTATGAAATAAAGCTATGCCACCTAAGGGGTGAAAGGAAAGCTTAGAGTTGTTTTAGTCTTTCCAAACGCCATTTTAACAATTATTGATTATATATATATATTTTTTTTTTTTCTGTGACCAGCACGTTCTTGTTTCAAATTACTTTCTTTTTGCCTTTTATTTAAAACTCTATCAACAACCATTCAATTCTCTGACTAGTCAAGGTCTCGCTGTAACTAGGTTTGTTTGTGATTATGTTGCATTTGAAAAGCTGTGAGTAAACAGCATGAACAAAATTATGAGTGCAGTATATATTGTGTTAGAGTTCCTATTAGTATATCTCAGTAAGAAGCTGAAATGAAAATCTTTTTATTCTTGATTTCTGAACTTCCTTTATTGGATATTTTTCATTTTACTAGATCTCCTACCTCCACATTTTCCCTCAAAAAGTTTCCAGAGTGGACAACTAAGAGAAGGACTACAGAAGAAAAAAAAAAAAAAAAGACAACACCAATGAAATACTGTTCTATTACCAAGCTATCTTGGTGACACTTCTTTAACTGCTTTACTCCTTTTTTCTTCTGTCTTCTTTAAAAGATTTATCATCTTCATCTCAGAGGAACAATACAAATCTTATCTGCTGGATTCTTAATTTGAAAACGATGTTTTTGTTCTTCCTTTTCATTCACTGCCACTGAAGTTCTTAGGAATCTTATTTTTCCAACGTTGTCAGAGAGTCTGCCTTTTTGTCTGTGTATGTGAAAGATTTCTTAATAAAAGCTATCCATATCCTTTGTTAAATCAACTTTACTTTCAGCTGCCATAATTGAGGTTTTGAAGATCCCTTGATCATTTCATTTGATGAAAAGACTTCCTTGTCATGAGCAGAATGATTAGACTTGAGAATGAAATCAGACAAGTAAAAATCAATATGAGCATTGCCTTTGACTTTAGCAGGCCAGTCTCTTCTGTTTACTTCTTTCTTTTCAGGATGGATTCTGTATATTCTCTATGAGAAAAATGCAAGGTGTAGGGACAAGACAACTGAATGACACGAAATGAGTGTGGAGACAAAGGCCGTCCCATCCTGTTGTATGAATATCTTGGGCACATTAACTAAACTTTGTTGTCTTATATTTTTTTCCATCATTTTTTATTCCTATCCGTGAAGCATGGGTAATTTTTTTTCCCCACAGTTTTTGGGCACTGTGAATGTAAGTGGCTACGTGAACACCTGCTGGTACATAATGATATGCTAAGACAACATGATAATACAACTATATATCTATGTGAAATGGAGGGAATTCAGGGTTCACATGAAAATACTTCAGAACACTTAGATATACTTTTCTCAGTTCTTCATACTTTGTCAGGAATGGAAAATGTCATTCAATTGTTTGATTTTTTTCCCCCATACATTAATTACTTATTAGCTCTACAATTAAATGTGAATCAAGGAGAATAACATCATAAAGTGATTGATTAGTTCAATTATACCACCCACACCAAGAAATAGTTTTCTTAATCTGGCAACTGAAACATAATGTTTTAAGAGCAAATAAAGCAATCCCTTCACCTTTTTATGTTCTTCTTGTTTAAAAGATTTCTCTAATTTATTTCAAACCAAGGAATAAAAATATAATTAATTTCAGTTTGCCATGAATTATAGTCTGTGGTATCTTAAAAACATATAATAGTGTGCTGATTACTCTTTGTTTAAAAGGATGGAAATCTGTACATGTATTACAGTTGGAGCCTTGTTCCCACCTGCCAGCAATTTTCTCCTTGTGTCTCTAGACAAGTAGTTTTTCATTTTTCTCTTCTGTAAGTTACCTTATGTAAACAATAAATAGCACAATAGTGTCTACCCTGCCAATTATGTGCATTAGTTTGCCTCTCTCTATATTGTTTGACCTTACTTTCTACAGAAAGTTCTGAACATATTCACCCACTGTTTTGGTGCTGAAGCAGAGGTAACCTATTTAGGAACCCAGCGAACTTTGTTAAAATGCTTGCATAGGTTTTCAGGCTGTACTGTTCAGATCTGCAAGGGGATAGTACTATACATAAAGTTTTCACAGAAGGCAACTGAAGAAATAGCGTTCAAAAACATATTTGACAAAATAGATGAATTTTCTTGAATAGGGTAATGCATCAGCTAGAAAATGTGTAGGGGTATGAAAGCAAGAACAATGTACATCCTGGTGTGGTTAGCAGAAAGCGAGATCCTTTCTACAGAAAATAAGTAGGCCTACTTCTAATGTGAATTAAATCCAACCTCTTACTGGAACCACCTATCTCTCTCCCTTTCAGTATAAACGAGCTTGGGATTATCCAGGTCAAACTTCACTTTCCATGGGAAGAACTGAAGGGCTGTGTATTAAAAATATCCAGATCCCAGACTAGTCTATGTTTTCATAATCCTTTCTCAATAAATAACTGAAAAAAAGGTGAAATTTTATTTTTAATTCCCTCCCCCTCCTTTTCCCTGCCAGCATTCCTATTTGCAAAGAAGATGCAATGATTTGTTAAGGAATCTTCTTTTGAACTTATTTTTTTCTACAGTGCCTTCTCTGATGCTCCCATTATTCGACTTGCTGAACTCATCTGATCAAATTGAGTCACTGATTTTTGAACATTCTTAGAAGGCAGGATGCTACAAATCCGAATCAGGCCTTTGTAACAGATTAATTGTAAAATACTTTAGTTTTCTGTTTCTGTTAGCACAGGGGTAAAATTTCCCAAATATTATATATAATTTTTTTTGAAAGTCAAGTCTCTATTAGTTTCATCAGGGTGCCAGTGTACACCTTCGTAAATTGGGAACTCCGTACTTTGGAGACAGAGAAAAAAACAGGATGTGCTTCAGGTGGTTTGGCTTGACTGGAGGCATGTTCTAGGAAGTGGTATCAGCCTTATTTTGCTGAATTTCAGACTTTTCAAAAAAATGTACAAAAAACCCTATAATCTCTGAATCTCTGAATAGGGTGAAAGTTTGCAAATGTTTATGTTTTCTAAGAGCATAGTGAAAAAATAGACTGTCTTACGGGATGATTAGTTTTCAAAAAGCAAGAGAAGCAAAACCTAATTATCTAGCAATACACTGGGGGAAGAATGTAGCCAAAATAAATCCTGACAATCTTTTGTTTAACGTTTGGCATTGCTGAAAAGAGTGGATAAAAGTGGGCATAAATTAATATGTTCAGAGTTATATTTCAGATTTGACCCATGCTCTTCACTGGATTGCTGGTGTGTGCCCCTGTTATGCGTTTGCAGTGATCTAGTCAAAATTATGTCCAGTGCTCAAGTTTTTGGTTTTTTTTTCAATATTACTGCAAGCTAGTACACACTTCAATAATCTAGTTTTATACATCTCTTCCTTTATAATGAATTCTCCTCATGTGCTAATAGAAGTTTCAGAGAGGCAAGTGACTCAGTAATAGCTGGTATTTACAAATTTAAATCTGTGGTGTGACAAGGTATTGAACTGTTACTTCCCATTTATATTTTCTACATCAAGTGTGAATAAGCATTGTTTTGGAGAGAGAAGAACCAAATTTCCTACTAGGCACAACTCTCCAGGGGATAGTTAATGATTCAGCTTAGGGATTCATAAATTGCTAGAAAAATTTCCTGTTTAATAGTACACAGAAAAATAATTTCTTGCTTTAAAATGGAGGAAACCCATTAATTTCATTTATGTTTCTCTTTGAGATGCTGCTGTGTAAAACATGCCCACAAAGAATTTATTTTAAACTAACTTTTTAATAAAAGCAGTAGGAAGAATGTACAAACACATCCCGTAGTTCACTACTTACATATAACCACCACTAAATAAAATTATTTTCCATTTCTTTTAACCAGTATAGTTGTCATTAAGAGTTACGTAGAAATGATGTTTGATAAAGCATAGACACAAATTTGATAGCAAATATTAATACATATTAATTATTAATAGGTAGCATTAAATGTATTTACTCCGAATAGGAAAGTGCATCCTTTAGAAGATCCTTGGCTTGAAGAAAGTCCTTGAATCAGCAGTCAATTATTCCTCAAGAACAATTATTGAGTACTGATAACTCTTCATGATGCTGCTAAATTTTACTTATGCATTATCACTGTCAGAGGCTTATATTCATTTTATGGTGATGTGTCCTCTATTCTTCCCTCTAGATCAACACTGGAAGGAGAAGTAGCATAAATGTATTAGTTTCTGACTTGATGGTGACTATACAGCCATCAAATAGGCTTTGTGCGGTGATTTGGCTTGAGTTAGGTGTATGTTTTTTGTGTACACGTCGTTTTGCCATGCTTGTCATTTCGACTTTTTTGACATCAGGTTTACCATGCTGTGAATAATTTCTAAGACTCATTTTTGTTCTGTATGGAACTATCTTACCCAGTTGATGTTTATCGACAGCTTGTTGGATTAGTTGCTTACCAGCAAACTGTAGATCTGATTTTTTTTTGTAATGCTATGAAGAACTGTAACACACCTGAGCTAGTGTTTGTTATAGATCCCAGTAAGAAAGGCACTCAGGCTGTAGATTTATTAAAATACCTCTTACCGAAGATAGCATGAGGAAAAAAGGGCATATCACAGATAAATCTTAAGTACCTTGAGACCCTGGAAGCCCCAGGCTTTGCAGCATTTACTAAAACTTTAATCAAGGCGTGGAAGTTTGCATGGATCCTGCTAAGGTGCACCATTGTTATATCTCTTACATCTCAAGAATTATCTTAGAAATAAACATAATGGGTCATTTTTAGTGCCAAGCATGAGGATACTGTCAAGAGAACATGGTGTTCATACAGCTTTATTTTGAGATAAAAGGAAAGACTCGTGGGTGACACCCTCACCAGACACTGAGTGCAGTAGTAGCTACATCTCATAAGTAATAAATCAAATATTGCTACAACCAATACGAGCTCACCCATTCCTTAAGTAAAGTTTGTGGTGTGGACCCATGCTCTACTTAGTCTGCAATACTAGCTGAATTTGATTTGAATATATAAAGTGCATAACATAATTTTCTTTTTAAAAGACTTGCTGAAAAAATATTTTTCAGAGTGATCAGATACACTGGTTACTTTTAAAATCAGTTTGTACTTAACTGGATATAGAGCTATGGGATCATAGAATATCCCGAGTTGGAAGGGACCTATACAGAGTCTAGCTCCGGGCTCCACACCGAACCACCCATAAATCAAACCATATTTCTGAAAGCACTGTCCCAATGACTCCTTGAACTTCAGCAAACTTTTTGCAATGACTGCCAATTATAACTTTTTTTGTGGTCATAACTTTTCTAACCCTTGAGTTTAGTGATTAAGCTCTTAAGGTTTAGCTATAAACTTCACATTAATAATACTTTCAGATATCATAGAATCATAGAATCACAGCCTGGGTTGAAAAGGACCATAACAATCATCTAGTTTCAACCCCCTTGCTATGTGCAGGGTCACCAACCACTAGACCAGGCTGTCCAGAGCTACATCCAGCCTGGCCTTGAATGCGCCTCCAGGTATGCACAGCCTCCTTGGGCAACCTGTTCCTGGGCATAACCACCCTCTTAATATCTAACCTAAAATTCCCCTGTTTAAGACCATTCCCCCTTGTCCTATCACAATCCACCCAAGAAAACAGACGTTCCGCCTCCTGTTTGTAAGCTTTCTTCAAGTATTGGAAGGCCACAATGAGGTCTCCCTGGAGCCTTCTCTTCTCCAAGCTAAACAAGCCTGGTTCCCTCAACCTTTCCTCATAGGAGAGGTGCTCCAGCCCTCTGATCATCTTAGTGACCCTCCTCTAAGGGCCACTATTCATTCTCACTCACTATTCATTCCCATTCACTTCTCACTTTTCATGACCTTGCTTCACTAATCACGATTTAAGACTTGTTTGACGTGTGGGCAAAGCTGGTAATCACCCTGGGTGATGGAAAGAGTTAGAAAAACTAAAACCTCAGCTGTGGTAGGTGGTAGCCACCCACATCCTTTCTGTGGGTCAGGCCCCAGGCCCCAGGTCTGGACACTGTGCTCCAGATGGGGCCTCACAAGAGCTGAGTAGAGGGGGACGATCACCTCTGTCTCCCCGTTGGCCACTCCTCTTTTAATGCAGTCCAGGACATAGTTGGCCTTCAGGGCTGCAAGGACATGCTGCTGGCTCATGTCCAGGACCACCAAGTCCTTCTCCACAGGGTTGCTCTCAAAGGGTTCTTCATCCAGTCTGTATAAACAGCCCCGGTATCCAGTGATGAACTAAGAGTAGATCTTCCCAGAAAATGTCTTGCAGTACCCAGGGTTTAGAACTTTGATTTTACTGCAGCAAGTGACTGTTGATGCTTCATAGCTCTTTTCTTCAACAAGCTGTTCCCAGTCTCTGCACCTCTGTTGTTGAGAGCAATGACAGAATCACAGACTCATAGGGATTGAAAGGGACCTCTGGAGGTCATCTAGCCCAATCCCTCTGCTAAAGCTGAGGGAAGTCCTGTCAAGCTATGGGAGTCCTTCCTCTCTTGAGAGGAGACATTCTGGTGTAGAAACAATGTTGTTTAGTTGGATGGAGAATGGGACGATCCCTGGCACCATCATCTTGCCATGGCTCTGCAGACCACATAGCAGCAGGCACTAAGTTTTGGTGTTGCTGTCAGTAGGCATGCAGGGAAACAGGGAATGAAATCAGACTTCATTGTAAACTTCTCATTTGTTGAATGCAGAAGGAAAATAGCTTTTCTCAAATTTCTTTTCAATTGTGCCTTTAGAAAGAGATTTTCTGAAACAGTAGTCACTGCGTCTTAGATTTTCAGGTCACCATTGTAGCTTTCTGAAACTGGAAACATTAATGATTATAGCTCTCTCTTGAGACAAAGATCCATGTTTGGAAAACTTGAGAGCTCTAGTAAAAACAAGGCTTCCAAGATTTCCAGTCTTGCTGACAAGCATGTTTTCACAGTTCTTTTTCGTGCATATGGGAGTCTGGAAATCCTTTGATGGTTTGAATTAAGTTAACTAGATGCTGGACAGGCTTTTGGGGGACCAATAATTTTTATTTTTATTTTTATTTTTTAATAAAAATGCAATAGTATTTGAGGTTGGTTTTTTTGTTTATTTATTTTAGAGAGGGGGAGCCAAATATTACCATTTAATCTCATGGAAAGTCAAGAATTCTGCCTCATTCCATTTTGGATCAGAATTTTTGGGCTCATGGAGACAAAAGTTCCATGTGTAGTGAAAGAAGCCAGTGAAGACTATCTGAGCCAGCTGGCATTGCCTGAGCTGCCATTTTTTAGAGAACCCAGAATGCACAACAAACCAGCTCAGACTCAGGAAACAGGGTTTATTTAACTCAGTTATTTCTGATCTTGAGCACAATAACACAAATATGAACCTGCTGGGTTTTTAATTCTTTTTCCCACAGGAATGCAGTTTTTACAATGTCAAATGGTTTTAAAGTGTCTACATATCTGAGTATGTGAAGCACTTTTGTATTTATTCCTTCTCTGCAAACTATTTTAAGGAAATGAATAGTTCATGTCTCAGTATAATTTTATTTGTTATGTAGAATACTTGCACAAAACTCAACATTGCAAAAGTATGTGACTAAAAAGCACTATTCTAGAGAAGAAAAAGTATATTGGTTCAGCCTATTAAAAGATCTTCCTACTTAAAAGTTGATTATTTTTGTTCTTCAAAAAATGAGAAACCATTTGGTTAAAAATAAGTAAGGAATCTTTCAAGAAACCCTTGAATTATTAACAGAAACCTAGACTCTAGACTGTTTTGATTGATAAAACTAAATTATCTCTGTCTCCCTGAGATATTTATATCATCTGTCTAAACAGCATGAATCACATTTAAAATTATATCAACTTGTGCCACCTCCAGGGTAAAAAACTGGAACAGATTCAACTGAGTGTTTCTTTCCTTTATTTTATTCATTCACAATATCTAATTGATTTTTATTACAGTTGAGTCTATTCACTTTATAGGGAATTTGAATTCATAGCCAAAAGGGAGAAAAAGGAAATGGCAGTAATCAGCAGTACCTTTTTTTTTTTTTTTTTGGTTATATAATATACCTGTACTAAAAGGCACAGCTAGAGGAAAAATGCATATTGTCTTTTATTCTGGAGGCAGGTATATGTACACATAGGTACAAATTTATTTATAATAATTACTTGTGCAGTGTAATTCAATACATCGTTCTTCACATATATAAATGTGCAGTTTACATAATCTTCAAGTAAAAGACTTAAGTTGTGAAAGACAATTAGGTCTCAGAACACTGCCTATAAAATGATAGCGCAAAACCATACATTAAACTTGCTGTATGCTGCAACTGGCAACAAAATAAAATTTGAATAGCAACCTTTAGGAAATCTGGAAATGTCTTGCACATTAATTTGCTTAAATGATGATTAAAAAAGATTTCAGAATTTGCCACAAAATGTAATTCCAAAAAATCTTTTTGACTTTAAAAAGCAAATAAACAAACTAAAAGAAAACAAACCAACATGCCGTATGTTTTATTTTGTCATTTTGGAAACAATCTAATGAAACAATATAGAAGAGTACATATAAATCAAGCAATTGGAATGAAAATATTTTATTCTTTTCAGTTTTGTTTCCTATTGATGTGATCTCTCAAAACCTTGTTTACATTAAAATAAATTAATTAGAATTTCATTACAGTTTAAATTTTCTTTTTTTGTAAGTAACCTGTAAAAAGTGTTCTGATTTACTGTGTTCTATTCTGGTCTCTGGATGCAAGAGGGAGATGATGCTTAAGAGTCTATTCTATAGCCTCTAAGATGATTAAGAAATGAGGGCGTATTTTGTTTGAGGAGAGGCTGAGGGAGCAGGGACTTCTCAGTCTGGAGAAGGGAAGACACAGGAAGGATCTCAATAATGTCTGTAAATACCTAAAGGGAGGGTACAAAGACAGCAGAACCAGGTTTATTTGGCGTTTCTCATGACAGGAAAAGAGTGGAATCAAACTGAAACACAAGATGTCTAAACATCAGGAAACACTACTTGTGAGGATAATCAAGCACTGCCATGAGTTGTCCAAGACAAAGTCTTCCTGCTTGGAGATATTCTACCACATGGAGTGGTGACGTGAGTTCCTCATTAAAGAAAAAGTTCAGTCACAGTCTTTAGCAAGTAAAGTGATGTGCACTGTCTTTCGGGATGGAAAAGGGGTGATCCTTCTGGATTTCCTGGAACCTGGGCAAACTATCAAGTCTGACTGCTATGTCATGACACTGATGCAGTTCAGGACTGGAACTTCCAGAGTTTTTATTTAGTCAACCATTCTCACTGGATAGTAATGGGATACTTACCCACCGTCATATGAGTTTAGAATGCCTTCAAATTCATCATGTGTGATCTGTGTGCAAAACCTGCAGCGTAGCAGGCCAGAGAAGAAGACAGCCTTTCTCTTGTGGCACAATAATGCTAGTCCCTGTATCAGTTTGAAGACTGTGCAGCACATCGTCAGTCTTGGCTGAACTGTCCTCCCTCACCTACTTATAGTCCTGATTTGACACCTTCTGACTTCCATCTGTTTGGACCAATAAAAAGATAGACTGTGTGGGCAAGACTTTCTAGCAGTGATGCTGTCATAGCAGCTGTGAAAAATGGAATCACCTCCACTGGTGCAGATATTTACAAGTACAGCATGCAGGCTTTTATTCATTGCTGGTGAAAAGGCAGAAGTAATGGTGACTATGTTGAGAAATAGTGTTTTGTAGCTGAGAATTTTCTCTATCAAATAGCGTTATTGTGCTCTTTTTATCTGTTATAATTTACAAGGAAATAAATAGGAGACGCTATTTTTGCAGTAACCTACATAGTCCTACTGGCATTATGATTTAACCCAATTTATGATTATATTTTTGAAGCGCATCCAACAGTAACTAAATTGAAATTGTCACTACTTCTGTTTTACTTCTGAAAGTCCACTTTAAATGGTCTTGAAGAGGGGGAGGGGAATCCAATCACTAAATAAAGCTGAGAGAGAAACTGTTACAAACCCTCTGATCACAGTGACTCATTTGCTCTGCGAAAGGACAGTGCTGAATGCTCATGTCTGTTACTCTGAGCTACTTCAAGATCTGGATACTCTAAATAAGCAGAAAAAAAAAAAGGCTTAACATAAGAACTTCCAAGTTCAAAGTTTCTTGCATTTTTAGAAGCCTTTTGTGACTACTTAAATGTTTGGTTTCTTTTATTTCCTACAGCCCTCTAGGCTTACAGTCTTCCTTTGAAAATCTTTGATGCAGTTCTTATCAGGGCTGTAGTTTGATGATGAAGGGGCTTCAGTCACAAAACTGGCTTGAAAAATCCCACTTTCATCAGGCACTATCATAATCTATTTTTTTGGAGATCTTTTTCTAAATTCAAATCGGTTCCCTTAATCAATCTATAGTTTAGCCTCATGGGGCAATTGTGTCAACATAGAGAGAGAAACAAATCAGCTGCGAGGAGAAGGAGAAGTCAGTATTTTTGTGAAAAACCCTGCCTTACTGGAAGTAATTTATTTCAGTATGGTTAGAATTTCTATGGTATACTGGAAAGCAGTTGGGTTTTGTTGAAATTAATACAACTTAAGCAACCAAGACCCAAGACATAAAGAGAGATTCATCTGAAATGTATTGATACAAGAGAAAAAAAAGGTGGTGTTACCTAATGGTTTTTCTTCAAATTGCAACAACAACAACAAAAACAAAAAGAAAAAAGATATACAGATATATATGGCAGCTTAATGCAAAGCATAGTTATTGAGATTCTCAAATGCACCTAAGCAGAATAGGCCATATCACTAATCTTACCCTAGCATAATCTGAAATATTTGCACTAAATTTACATTGGTGTAAAGCAGCAATATCTGCTTCACTAACTACAGGAAAAAAAGTAATCCGATTGAAGGATCTATTCACTCTGTATCTTCACTCTACTGGTCTAGGCTGAAATCTGTGGAGAATACTTTCATTTTTACTTCCCCAAAATTTTCAAGTCTTACAACTCAATCTACCTTTATATATAGCATCCCAATTTAAAGAAGGAATACATAACAAGTTCTTCATATTTCTTCACCTAATTAATGAAGTGTTTTTTACATTTGAAAAGCACTTTGTGAATCACTCCTTGGCTGCTAAAAATGCATAATAACAAGCCCAATTCATTTATCATGCCAGCTGTTGATTTCATTCTGATGCTGACTTTATGCTGTAGAAAGGAATTCTTATGCTAAATCTCACTTGTCTGTAAGAAATTGAATCCATTACAGTTTAAAAATGAGAACTGCCACAACTTGTATTCTTACATAGAGTAATTGGACATTAGTTAGTTATTAAAAATAAGTGAAAAGAAGGACACAGAATCATAGAATCATAGAATCACAAGTTTGGAAATGACCTGCAAGATCATCTAGTCCAACTGTCTTCTTATCTGAGACATCTGAGAATATTTTAATGTCTGGTCAGTCTTTTTGCTCCACTAAGAAACTTTACTTGTGGTGAGAGTTCCTACATTACAACTAAAGCTGCACAACCATACAAATAAGTAATCTATCATTTTTAGTATCTCCAATAGTGTTGCTTAATGAACCAAGAATTTATTTAAAGGCATGGTCCTTGCAGTTTACAAAGTACATGATTACATTTTACAGTTACCCCGAGACAGAAAGTCTCTTTTCATCTTACAGGGAAAAGGGTGCGTGTCGGTGGAAGAGTGTGGTAGGCAACCAAACAAGTCATTTGTTTTGATTATTTATTCCCAGTGAGAAAGTTTAACTAACAGAATGTAGCAGAGCTTTTAGTAGCAGTGAACATTAGTAGGAAATCAAAGAAATCTAAGCCAAAAATGGCTCAAAGGTAGAGAAAATATTTTCCAGAGGGAGGCACAGAAAAGCAATTGCACTGCAGAATGCTATAATTTCTGCTGGATAGAAATAGAAGCAATGTTCCAGTTCAGTTTCTGGTTTACCCAGTAATCATGTAAGGTAATTGTTTTCATAAGCTGATTGAGATCGGCCCTTCAATAAACAGTTATCTCCTCTCTTTTATGTAATTATGTCAAAACATTTTAAATCTGACATGGATTATTGTATGCATAAGTGAATGAAGAGAAAAAATGATCCAATTTTTATTTGCACAGGTGTATGTCTAGTGTTGCTCCAGACTCCAAAGTTCCAGCATCTATCCTTGTGTACCCAGTCACTGTATGCTTACCAGTAGTTTACTGAAGAAAGACATCCATTCTTTGAGGACTGCCCAGCCCACGCAGCATCTGAGTCATTCTACGGAAGTACCTATCTCTCATGATGGGTTACATATGAAATAAATGAAATTTGTGAAATTATCCTTCCACATTAGTGCCTCAAAGACACTGAGGTCCACCCTGGCTTTAGAACCTTTTGTCAGATATTTCACCTTTGTATCTTCATTCATAGATGTACAGGAGGAATGCATATCTGTAGTAGAAAAACATTTTTAGAATGCTTTTAGAATGATGTTAAGAGTCTGAGGGCAAAAGAAGGTCATCAACCAGTTGAATCCAGTTTTAATTATTGTCTTTTGAGTGAGATGGTTTAACTCCTAATCATTGCTTTTAATAGTAATACCATGGCTACCAGCTCCACACAAGAGGGGCAGTGCTGAGCTCTGCTCACTGGTGACAGTGATAGAACTCGAGCGAACAGCATAGAGCTGTGTCGGGGGGAAGGAGGGTCGATTTGGTGTTTAGGAAAAGGTTCTTCACCAAAGAGTGGTCAGGTATGGAACAGGCTTCTTAAGGAAGTGGTCACATTAGATTTGAATTTTGAGTGGCCCTGTGCAGAGCCAGAAATTGAACTTGTTTATCCTTGAGAGTCCCTATCAATACAGGGTATTTGATGATTCTGTTTCTATTGCAATCTTATAAGTAAGTGGTTACAATTCCACAAGTATTTGTCTGAAAAACTTATTCTTCTGAAGTTTAGAGACCTAATGGTAATTTTCGAGCATAACTTGGATCCATGTTTGTTTAATATACAAATGTGTAGGATTTTCATGGTTTGCAACCATTTTCTGCCCCTCCTGATAAGTCTCCAATGTGTATGTCTGAGACAGTTTTGGCGAAAGGCTTAGTCACACTATCTTTCCACAGCTGACATGAGTATATTCTCAGGTTCTCCTTGCTGTTCCCAGTTGGGAAGGCTGTAGCCTATGGTATCTCTTCCTTGTCTCTGTGCATGACCTTGTGCTTTGTAACTCTAATTTAAATCCATTTTTATTGCTCCAGTCCTTCAGACTGTCAGCCCAGTTCATTCTGTATGATTTTCCATCTTCACTTTTTTACTGAGGTCTTAGATCACTTGGCCACTGGCAAATGTTGTTAGCATACAGTGGATTTTTGTATCAACATCATTAAAAAATATGTTTAGTTCCAAAAACATTATTTGAAATATTACTGTTCTAGTAATACTGCATTCATCCTAATGTTATTTCCTTCCCTTAATCAAACTGTGATCCCTACACTTTTCTAGCATACCTTATCCAGAATAATTTAATTTTTTCCACAGTGGTATTGTATTTGATGAATATGTTCAGACCATTCCTGCGTTCCTTCTCTTGAAATATCAGTAATCTTATAAAGACAGGTAAACTTAACGTAGTCTATTTTGGAATAAAGCTGTTATTGTTTATATTCCATTTCTCACTACTTCAGTACTTCTAGTTGTGCAGTGATTCACAGTTTGTTTCAAATTCTTTCAAAGTGCCCCATGAGGTCAGATCAACTTTTTTTAGTTGCCCGGATCACATACATTCCTTTTTCTTAAAGGAAAAAAAAAGTTAGAGCTTATTATTACTGTTATTTTTCAGACATTTGATTGACAGTCTGTTAGATTCATTAGAAGTCTTTGTTATTAAACTGGCCTTTCATATGCGAGTATTGCAAGTACTCTGGAGTGAAGATATGGTGTCTCACCCTCATGGTCTAGACACTTCATTTAAAACAGTTTCCTGTCTTTGTTTTGTTCTCATCTCTGATAATTAATTTTCATTTCCATAGTCTGGATCACTAGCTGCACTGCATTTACAACTATAGTCAACATCTTCATATTAATTTCATTTTGGACTGCCTGTAAATTATCTGTAATCTTAATGCTGTTTGCTGCTTTGTGAAGTCTTTTTTTTTTTTTTCCTTTTTATTTGAATGATGAAAGTACATTTTAGTACTTGCAATTTTGCAAGATCTGACCCTGCCTAAAATTTTCTGTTCTTGCTTCCTCCATATATTTTCTGACATCAGACAGTTTTCCTTGCATATTAGTTTCATTTTCCACCCTATGAGCTCTCTGTGTGCTCCAGATATACTCTCTGAGGTGACTGCTCATCCAGTTAGAAATGAAGCCCTTTATTATAAAAGGTTTTTCCACATGTTTGAATCTGATATTTTTACAGCCCACAGACACAGTCTTTTTCTTCAAGAAATTCTAGAACTTCTTTTAGACTGTATTATTTCACATATTCTCTATTTTTAAGTTAAATTCTAATTTATTTATGCTTCACATTTATTTATGTTGCAGCAATTTTTGTAAAATGGAGCAAATGTGTCATCACTTATTCTGAGATATGCCTTTCTTGACCAATTGTTTAGTAAGGTCTTGTAGCTCACTTTTCTTCTCTTTTCTTTTGTGTGGCCCATCCTCAGATACCTGAGTCCCACTCTTGGTAGTAGAATTTACCCTCTTGGAAGTTACAATATTACTTCACAGCTTTCACAGCACTATGTACTCCTTATTTAACATTTCATACCATTTCATTTAAAACAGAAATCTACACACAGCAAAGAGATCCTACACAAACTTTTGTGAAAGGAATCTGAAACCATTAGAAAACGTCTGTACCCATCTGAATATTCTTACAGCCCATAGCGTATATGATTAATAGTTCATCACATCCTTATTTTTGCCACGAGGAAGAATAGTATTGTTGGTGCATGCTGAAGTGGAAAGCAAGCAATAAGAGAATTACTGTGGCCACTGACTTGCATTACCACTGCATCATTTATGTGACAGGAAAGGTGCAGGAAGTAACACAAAATATTGCAGGTAGATTGATTACCTTCTACACTGCAGTATAGTCCTCTCATCCAATTTTATTTTTTTAGTAGAATATTGTTACAGGTTTACAGCTCTAAAAAACTTTGCAATGGGAAAAATCGGGTTAAGTGAGTGATCAAGATGAAAATCATGAATATAATTTCAAAAATTTACATGAGTTAAATTCCTCATAGCAATCTTCAGTCACATGCAAAGGATTTATTATTCCTCTCAGTTTGATTTCATTAATTTTTTAAAATTTCATTAATTCTTGTTGAATAAAGCCAAAATCTACTTTGCGTGTCTATTCTCATGGATATCTCTTACTTATTTTCTGTAAGCAGCTGTATAAATGCAAGTTAAGTTTTTTTTCTTTTCTTTATGCATCACACATTGTATTAGAGAATCTCTAATAGAAATTACTGCTGCTGGACCTACAGTACTAACCAGCAGTGGCTTCTGCCTTATTCTGTCATTTAGGAATGGGAACAGGAAAATCTGTTCTACTTTTATTAAATCATCTCCTTTTTTTCATTTTCATCAGCGAATATCAAACTGTTGAATCACAAGAGTGTTTAACATGGAAAATGCAAAGTCACTGTGATAAGTAATCCTTGAAAAGAAGTAAAATATGGAGAGATAGTTATATCTTTAGATTTTTTTAGTTACCTGAGGACTTATCTCAATTTTCCAGAATGGCTTACGCCGCTGCCTGTCAGTGAAGCGGAGTAATCACAAGAGTAGTTTTTTCATTATATATTTTACATTCTACCCTCTTTTTTCCCTCTCTTTTGCTGACAGAGACTTATTTTAAAAAAATTTAACAAGGTGGCAGCTCCTGTTTTAAAACAAGAATGAGCTTGGTTTTCTCATGTGTTCTTCTACTATGTTTTTTTCCATCTATTCATTTGAATCTTGTCTTAGGGCCATCTTGGAAGGCAAACAAACTGTTATGGACAAACACAAGATACTCCTTTTTCTCTTGAAAATGTTTCACTTACAGTAGTTATTTAAGTTCCTTTTCATTAGCAGCAGGCTGGGCTTCCGTTTTCAGGCAGTTGACTCTGCTAACAAGTGCATTTAAAATAGATGTAGTGATTGAAAGATGATTAACTTCAGTTAAGTAGATACAGTTGGTTTTTATTTTAAAATGAAATACTTTATTTTAAAGTATTTACAAATCTTTTTTTTATATTTACTACATAAAATTGTAAAGGAATGCCTAAAGTATTAAGAAACAGAAATTTGCACCTAAAATTTAATGTGGAAGGTGATAATGTAGAACAGAAATAGTGTAAATTGTCACATAGTCTGTGCATTTGGCTATATTTAAAGAAAAGTAAAGAATTCATAAAAACTTTATCTATCTTTATTGTTCTAGTTCTTTGTACTGTTAGATATATTACAAATTTTAAGCAATGTACTATTCAGTTAATCAAAAAATAAGATACCATTAAGCAGCTGCATTTGTTCACTTAAGACAAATATGTTTGGCAAATGGTTGTAAGTAAATACAGTTCTGTGAGTATTAAAATATGCTACATTCCCAACATACTGTCACCATATAAATGTAAAGTTCAGTTCTGCAGCAACAAGCAAATGGATTCTAAGTAGATGGGTGAAAGCTGGAGGAACCACTAGCTAGAGGAGGCTTCATAAAAAAAGATTTTCACCTTTCAGTAGAGGTGGGATCTGCTGTTTCTGTTGCAGGAGGGAGTTACTGTTTGCCACTGTTAATGGCCCTCTCCATGCACCTCTTCATGATTTGTGTCACTAAAGCTAATTCCAATGTCCTCGGGCTGAACTTTCCGTCCGTCCTTTGCCAACAATTGGCCAAAGGGGTGAATGGAGTCTCTGAACCTCCAGTTTTGTTATGTCAATTGGCTAAGAGTAGAGAAACATGGAAATGAGAAAGAGGTGAAAGTAATGAGAAAGACCACTGTTCAGATGTTCTAGCTCTTTATTCAATCATAAAGTAAATAATTTTTATAGATATATCAAAATTAGACTTCATTAGACATACATTAGACTTCAAAGTCATGGTGATTTCAGGTGTCTCTAGACATTTAAGATCATATTTATTCATATCTATTTATGAATTCATATGAATGATGTTAATTGAATCTGTTAATTATATTCATTTAAATCTGTAATGGATTGAATCTACTTTTAAAAAATGGATTTGAAAATACAGCTTTCTGAATGAGAAAAAAAGGACTTGACACACTCTTTTCTTCCACTGCTAGGCCATGGAAAGTGTGACTGTGGGAAGTGCAAATGTGATGAAGGCTGGTATGGTGAAGCTTGTCAGTATCCAACTACTTGCAATCTTACACGGAAGAAAAGCAATGAAATGTGTAAGAATTCTCAAGATATCATCTGCTCTGGTGCAGGTAAGATGTCTTTTGTTTGTCTCGATGGCTTAAAAAGTTATCTGTGTATTATCTTAAGCATCACTGATTTCTCGTCTGATTAAGAATTTTATATAATATGTTCCAGGAAACTGATAAATAACTGTGTATATATTAAAATGCTTGGTTTTCCTATAGGCTCATTCCTGTGCATATGGTGTGCAGTTATTTAGTATGCTTACTTTAGAACTATAGTTTATCCATAGCTTCAGGTTGATGAAAGTGCCTCTGTGTCAGGTATTCTGCCCATCAATAAGCTGTATTTATGGCATTAATACAGAAAGTGAGTTTTGTGCATGTCTGTGTGTTAGATCACAATTTCCAATTATTTTTTTTTCAGAAAGTTAAGCTATGCAATTTTTTGACAACTTTTGAGCTCATATTTTGTTACATGGCAAAGTTTTGGAAACGCAGGGATGTACGAATGGCTCTTGTGAACAGAGCCCAGCAGCTGCCCCATGTCAGAGCAGAGCCATGAGTGATGAGTGATGCTAGATGTGCTTTGGGAGAGCAAATTTAAGGACCGGAAAAACTGCTGTACAACAGCAGCAGAGAGAGAGGAGTGAGAAATGTGAGAGAACAGCCCTGCAGGCACCAAGGTCAGTGTAGAAGAGCTGGAAGTGATTCAGACATGAAGGAGAAGTTCTCTGCAGCCCAGGAGAGGCCCACAGTGGTGTAGGCTGTCCCACTGCAGCCCACAGGCACCACATGGAGCAGATCTCTCCATGCAGCCATGGAGGAACCTGCGGTGTAGCAGTGGACGCGCCTGAAGAAGTTCACAGCCCATGGAGAGCCCCTGCAGAAACAGGTTTTAAGACTCCATTTAGTTTTGTTTTTATTTCGTACTAACCTACTCTGCTACTGATTGACAACAAATTAAATTAATCTTTCCAAAGCTAAGCCTGTCTTGCCTGTGATGGTAATTGATGAGTGATCTCTTTGTCCTTATCTCGACTGAGAAGCTTGTTTGTCATATTTTCTCCCCCTGTCCTGCTGAAGAAGGAGGAGTGAAAGAGCAGCTGGGTGGTTACCTGGTAGCCAGCCAAAGCTGTGACAATGATTACAAAAAAACTGCTGTGGAAAATTTGCTGAACCATTTTATGAAGTATTTTCATATTCACCTTTCTGGTATGGTAGTTCTCTTTGCTGTTATTTTTAATTTTGCAACTTAAATGGGCAGGCAGCTCAGCACTACAAGGCTATTTGCTCATTCGCACCCCTCCCAGTGGGGAAAAAAAAAAGTAGAAATCATAGGCGGAGATAAAAACTGTTTACCAAAACAGAGAAGGAAAAGAAAAGTAATAGTAATGGTAATTTTATATATATTTACAAAACAAGTGAAGCACAGTGTAAGTGCTCACCACTCACCAACCAATTCTCTGCCAGTCCCCAAGCCAGCTGCCCCCAGTTTTATACTCTTTGCATGACACCATATGTTATGGAATACCTGTTTGGACTGTTTAGATCATCTGTCCTGATTGTGTCATTCTTCCTCCCCTCCTTATGCACCTCCAGCTCCTCACTGGCAGGGCAGCAAGTTAAAACATCCTCAGCTCTGTGCAACACTGCTCAGCAACAAATGAACAAAAACAAATGTTTGTTATCAGTATTGTTTTTCCTAAAGTCAAAACGTAGCATCATATTGGACATTCTGAAGAAAATCAACTCTGTCCCAGCTGAGACCGGGACAGTTATGCATCGTTTTCCAAAGCAAAAAGTACGGAAAAGGCAGTTGTTTGGTTTGACCTGTCTCTCTGAGGGAAAAGAGGGGATTGCTACTTCCCTTGGAGCAACAAAACAAAATTTTTGTGTTTGAGACACTGGACTACGGAGAGACAGCCACTGAGTTGAGGGAGCAACCCTATATGAAAGACTAAGAAGCAAACATGATCAGGCCAGTGGTGACAGAAGAAAGATCTGTTTAAAGAAACATTTCCATGTTTTGCATCCTCAGAGCTCTCTGCATTTTTAATATGTCAGAAAGTTTTCTGCTCTGGCTTACGTTCTGCAAGGATTCAATTCTGTGGTATTAAAGAATCCAGGAGTCTTGTAGATAGTTAAATCAAGGGAGACACAGGTCAAAAGAATCCATCCCACTTATTGCAATTAGCTTGTCTGTTGTCTAATATACTGGTGCACTAACCACTTTCTAGATAGAGTCTTAAGATTTTTAAATCCTATTCCTCATATAATAAGCATAAAAGGAGGGTGGTGACTAGAGTGCAAATACACTTTTTGAAATTATACAAACATATTTTCAGGTCTTCAATAGCAAAACTCTAGCTCTTATCTAAGACGACTATGGAGCTGGGCAAAATCAGGTTTTATACTTGAAAAGATGACTAAGCAATTTTTTTTCCTCTTAGGTGGCTGAAGATATAATTTTTAAAGCTGATTTGATGCCTCAAGTACATGAATTAAGACAGACAATCCTAGGAGTGAATTTTACATATTAAAATATAATGCTGCTTATTAAGAGTGAATCACTTTAATATTGTATCTATTTAGAGACATTAGGCTTCTTGCTGATGTGGATTATTTCCATTTTATTTGTTATCTAGTTACTGCTCAGAAATATATACTGTTGCTAATGGAGTGATGAAACTCCTTCCATAAGTTCTACTCATTGAGTTATGTCTTACATGTTTGCAGGTACATGTCAGTGTGGCAGGTGTAAATGTGTAAACTCAGGAGGAAGTGGACTGGTCTATGGTAAATTTTGTGAATGTGACGACAGGGAATGCATAGATGATGAAACCGAAGAGATTTGTACAGGTATGTGTTTCATTTAGTACGTTAAGAAGGGTGAAGATGAAGGCAGTTTGTTATAGAATTATTCAATGAACTTAAAACATGTTTTTCTTGAATGTATGAATTAAAACAAAAGCAGTACTGCTAACAAATTTTAAGTTTCAATTTCAGATGCAAAAATGGGCTAGAGAGGAGTTGAGAGAAGGAAGAAATCCTTTGACATCTTTCTCTTTTTGAAAGAGATAATTTATTAGAGTACTTCATACCTTACTGCAGCTGTCTTTGGTAGAAAATTAAAAACTGAATGTTTTGTGGCACAGATGACAGTGAGAAGGAAAGTCAGGGAGAGAACCCAAGAAAAATAGAAAAACAGATTATTACAAATTTGGGGCAAGAAAGCAAAATTTGGAAAGGAGTGAGAATGAATGTGAAATGAGAGCTCAGAAACAATTCAGGAGGTAAAATGTGAAAGAAACAAATGAAGAAAATCTTCATCTGTGGTAGAAAACACAAGAGAATAGGATGAACTCTGCTGTGAGAAGTGCAAATAAAATCCAAATGGTGCTTTCATTTCATTATAAATTAGGAACCTAGCAATTAAATACGATGTAAAACACACCATTTCTAGCATTGCAAATGCTGTTGCATATGTTAATAGGGAGGTTTGTTCTTGAAATGAAAATTGCTACAAATATTTTACAAGCTATACATATGCAGTGTCTGTGTGCATATGGCTGTACCCAGAACAGCATTTAGAATATTCATTCTCTGATAATAGTGTATGCTCTGCATGTGTGTGTGTGTAAAAAGGCAGACTAATTGAATATAAAATCTTTATTTGTCTTAATGCTTACATAGAGAACAAAATAAATGGTATTTAATTGTGTGCCCTTTATGGGAGCAAGAACTACATTTTTTCACCATGGGATTAGGTATGGATTGTAAATGAAAGTGGGTATGTAGAATGGTCCTCTAAAGTCCACACCTATGAGTAGAGGACGGTAATTACCTGAAATAAAATAAGTGAAAGGTAATAGTATTTAAGTGTTAATGATCCAGTTTACATTTATTTGCTTGTAAAAAATGGATATGGTACCAACTGTGATGCAAATTCGTCACTTAGTTCCAGTAAGTTCTCCTGCAGTTTTTGTCAGTTTTTCTCTCTGTGTTGCTGCTGATTGACATTGTTAGGCTTTTCTCAGTATTTTATTTCACCTTGTTTCATCCACTGGCATCATGTTCCAAAACAGAACAGATGCATCTCTTAAGAAAATTAATTTTATGTGTATAAAAATATCAAAGTATGTTGATGTACACAGACAAAAAGGTCAGTGTAATTCATCAGCACAGAAAACTTTTATACTTTATGTATGATTTGGAATCTTACAAAATAAAAATAAAATAAAAATAAAAAAGATAGGTACCCCTTACTTGCTTAGGTTGTTGTAAGATTAAAAGTTTATACACTTAGTGTATGAGTGTTAGATTAAACACATGTGTATGAGTGTTAGATTTTGCTTTGCTTTCTAAGATGAACCTCTCCAGCACATAAACTATGTATTTAATCAGAAAAAATTGGACAGCATATGACCTGAAAGGTCAAAGGCACATAGTTTTATAGCAGAAAAAAAACAGACCCTTCCCCAAGCCTAGTCATGGTTTCTCTCTCCCACTTGGATGTTTACTTTAATATCTTTTATCCATCCTTTTCTTCCACAGGATTTCCATCATAGTAATCATTCAGGTTTATTTATGAAGTAAAAAAGAAATGGTGTTCCAACTCAGGCAAACATTAATTATTTAGCATTGGTCCCTGGTTGCTCCCATACAGGGAGTAAACCTAATCAGTGCCTGTTCTGCTCTCCTACTGGGTGCAGCACCTACTTTTTACTTTATTTCCCTTTATTTCCCTTGAAGCATTCTGGCTATAGGAAGGTCTTGAAGACTGCGATTGACTTCAAAATGACAAACTCAAAAGGAATCAAACTAATAAATTATCAGAAGTTTATATTTATGCACATATTTTTAAGGCCTGCAGCTGTGAGCTGGAATTTTATCCTGGAAAATCTTCCAGTGGAAATCTTAGATATGGATAACATGCATTTTAAGCTTTGCACAAGTGGACTGTATTTTTAATCAAAGCATTTTTTAGGCAAGGCACAGTTACAACAACATATCAAGCTTTTCATTTGAATTTTTTCAGCCACTTGGTTGTTTCTGCTTCACTAGGTAATTGAAGCTACACAAATTTCGGTATGAAGTTGCAGCAATTTTTTCATAAAGTTTTAGCAAATTGAATTCTTATCCTGATCTTTTTTTCTCTAAGGCTATGTGCTCTAATGAAGCAACTTTATCTTCAGTCAAGAACAAGTGGTAGAGTCAAATTGTATTATTTAGTTCATATTTGGGGACTACATAACTGTGAGTGAAAGATGAAGTAGGGATGTTTTAATCTTCAAGAATTGCCAATAACTTAATTTACTCCATCATTTTTTCCCTTTTCTTGTCTGCTGTTATTGAGCAACCTATTGATAATATGTACTGTTATAAACTATTGATTGTTTAGTTATGTGAGTATTCTTTTATTGTTTCATGTCACCTAACAATTATAGCAAAAATTCTAAACAGGAAAAAAATGTATGCCAGAGGTCTAAATTTAATCTCTGATAGTTAATGATTACATATATATCAGCTGAGTATACTGTGAAGGAGACAACGAGGTCTACTATACTTAACATACTTGAGAGAAAAAAGAAGAAGATACTGACTTGATACTGTGTCCTTCTAGTAAAAAAATTAATGTATAACTTCAAGATTAGTAGGAGTTGAAGCAACTGAATTTAAATGGTGGTTTTTTTTTTTTGTTTTTTGGCATTGAGATGTGGTAGAAGTGCTTTAGTGGAATAAAATGTTTGGTAGCCTGTTTCATGAAGTCTTGGATGACACATGTATCTTCCCAGGAGAAAAGGGGTTTGTTAAAAACATTTTTGAACACTTAAAACATTCATTTTACTAATTCTTATCTTTCATGATCTGATTTATCTATCTTCAAATATGCTCTTGCTAGGTAAAAAGAGAAGCCACATACAGTGCAGAATTTGAAGTAAATCAATTGTCTCTTTTGGAATTATCTGAAGAGTTGAAAATGCAGAGGGCTTTGTTAGATAGGTACAGTACTGTGGACAAATGTGTCCCAACTTAATATTCAAAGATCTGCTTAACTTTTAACTATTGCATTTGCTGTCTTTAGAATTTACCTATAAAGGAAAAAAAAAAAGATTACAAATATAAAAAAATGTCTTTTTCTCAGTGTTTATTGATAAAAGATCTGTGATTAAATGAAAACATGCTCTAGTGTAGACATGTAGAAAAGTACAGAGCAGGTATCTTTTGTTTTACTTCAAGTAGACACATGCAGTCTACAAATTGTTTCTATTCTGAGTCCAGCAGTAAAAGTTTTTAGAAGTAAAAATATCAAAACAATTACATTGCTAATCCTTCTTATGAACTTGCCTCTTTCTCACTGTATAAAATTTGTTTTGGGTTAAGGCCATGGACAGTGTTACTGTGGAAACTGTTACTGTGAGGCTGGTTGGCATGGAGATAAATGTGAATTCCAGTGTGACATCACCCCTTGGGAGATCAAGAAAAGATGTACATCTCCAGATGGCAAAATCTGCAGTAATAGAGGTGTGTCATTCATGCATTTCTTTTACACATATTCATATAAGTTGCTTTTGTTATAAACTGTGTACTTACTGCAATAGGATGTAGGTCATGTCTGTTGATTAGAAATCAACTAGTTTGTTCTCACTTATTTAAATCTGAGTATGTATTTCCAAGTGAGTGGCTGGATATCTCTGTTTCAAGATAAACTTATATCTACACACTCATTTTTAGATGGAGCTAACCCAAGAAAATAAAGTTATTTTCATCCTTCATTTCTGGAGTAAGACTGAGCAGAAAAACTTCTCAGTGCACCAGCTCTGATGAGAGACTTGTCCTGCTATATCAAATATTAACATACTTGTCTTCGAATGGATCAGTGCTATAAGCAACAGAACAGTGTGCCAATCTTCTTTATAAGAACAATAAGGACCCACAACTTGAGAAAACAAAGACACAAGCCTATGTTTTTCTCCCAGTGCTACTTGAGAGATCAACAAAGAAGTGTGCAGTAACAATGCAGTGGAACACATTCGGAGTTGGAAGGGTAGATTTGGCACAATATATTTCTAAGTTAGATTTTCTTTGCATCAAGTCCCAGAATTTTAATTTTTATCTTATAATTCTGTATAATTCTGACATTTTTTTGAAAACAGAAACAAGAACAACAAAAAACATAGAACAAAATAAGATTAGTATTTACCACCTACTATATCTGTCTTTTTTGAGGGAAGAGTTAAAAGAGCATGTTATTGTTTGTCCATATAGTACAGAATAAAAGTAGAACATAAGTTTAAGTCTCATTGACACTTCTCCTAAAAACATCTCTACTGACAAAACCCGTTCTATTGTGAATATCTAATTATCCTGAGAGCATTTAGAAAACTCTTTTCTCTTAAATATGAGGAAATTGAAAGATTGGCTAACATACTGAGATCATGTAGGCTCATTTAGTCTTGGGACTAAAAAAATTATGTATTTCTTGAAAAAAACAAACATCTAAATGTTTCAGATTCTATTTGCACCAGGAAAATAATTTCTAGTCAAGTTAAATCTGAAGTTTGAACAATGACATTTTAATGTGCAAGTATTTCTTTAAATTTACATTGTAAGAAGGAGAAATGAAGGTGAATGGTCTAGCTGGCATTCTGAAAAGCTGCAGACTTCTATAAAAATACATTAATGTGATATTGATATATTTTTCATCTATTTGTGATTTTATCCATATTAAAAAATATGTAGGCTTTTGACTACATAGAGTTGCTTTCCAGTGTTTCTATTCTCTTTAGTCCTATTTACCTAGATTTCTGTGTTGACAAACACTGTGATATAGGTACAGTTCATCTTGTCTTGCCCATTCTAAATTTAAATATTGAAGCGTGTCTCACTGTTTAGCTTACACCAGTGCTAAAATGTGTTAACTATTTGTATCTCTCCACCAACTGTCTAGTCAACCATCAGAGCCCAGATGTGAACTTCAGATTTTTTTGAACTTTGATGGGATGATGCTTTGCATTCTGATATCCAAGACATCTGATCCAAATTCACTTTGAAGTTGTTTCTGTGAGAATAAATCACTCTCCAGAAGTATTTATTCAATTTATGGTTTCTTTTTGTCTTTTTCTCCCTCCTTCAGTAAGGTCACTGAATTGTGAAATAATCAATAATCTTATTCAAATTTCTTGAAAGCTGTTCTGGTGGCATTAGCACTTGACAGGCTTCATATGACTGTCATTCATGCACAGTTGTGCAGTCCTTCTCTTTTTAAAGACAGTGCACATGTCGACCATTCAATCACTCTGTCCTGTTCTTCTCAAATATGTTGTTCAGAGTAATCTGAATAAGAAGACAACGGCATTGGTGGAATAGCAGGAAAGTGTCGTTTCTGTCCAGGAAATGGACTGCACGCATCTATGGAGTTAGGCTGCTACTTTGTACCTGCTGACGTCTCCGCAAAATTATATTTAAAATTATGAATAAGGAAACCGTATGTGTGTTCTGACTTCACCTAAATCAGTATATTCTCTCTATATCAGTAAGGCTGTGCTGAAGAAGTGTCTGTCATGTATAACATTTTCCTTCCTATTGTGAACAACAGGGTGTGGCCACGAACAATGACTTGGGAAAAGTGAAAGAAGTATCATTTTCATGTAGATCTGTGCTGGTATTCTTGTTAGGTAAAATTTTACTTCCCACTTATTTTCAGCTGGATTAAAATTTGGATTTTTTTTCTAGTTTAAATGTTTATGCTTTCACAGACACTATTTATCCAGTTTACCTAAGACCAAATCTTTTAAACAGCATTGATTTATATTCTTATTAGTGTCAGGGCAAATTACTGTTGATGTCTTCTTCTTCTATTCTGCGTACTACATATTCTGTTGACTCCTAATGAGGCTCTGCAGCAAAGACAAACTTGGAGCCAACTTGCCTGTATGAAGTATTACTACTAAATAATCATAGAAAGTTGTAAATCATTGAAGTTGAATGAACAGTCATGGTAAACATTTGCAGTTTTGACATTACACTCCCATGAAAGTAAAATTTAACAGGTGAGAATTTTTGCAACAAAATTCATACTCTAAATTACTCAGTTAATTTTCTGTCCCTGTCTCTCTTATTTTCTTTTTCATAGGCACGTGTGTATGTGGGGAATGTACTTGCCATGATGTGGACCCAACTGGTGACTGGGGAGATATTCATGGAGATACTTGTGAGTGTGATGAAAGAAACTGCAAAGCAGTGTATGATAGATATTCTGATGACTTTTGTTCAGGTAAGAAAAATGTAAAAAAGAATTTATGTGTAGCTCTACAATGAAAGTCCACAAATGGCCTGATCTCATTCCTCCTTTTCTCTTCAACTCTCATTTTCCCTAGCTTTAATTACAACAAGCTTCAGCTGTTTTTGTTTGTTCATTTTAGAGGGGTGGGCTTTTAAACTCAAAGAAATAATTCTGTAAAAAAAAAAAAAAAGTATTATTAAAAGAGATACATTTCTTAAAAATTTGAAAATTTTCTTAAAACTCCTTTTTTTTTCTTCCATAAATATGAACTATTTTTAGATGCACAATTCCTTTCTAATGTTATTGTCTTCAGTATAGTCTAAGATCAATTGGAGAATGTCTGAAACTTTAAAATATATATCCTATATTGAGACAATTTAAATTTGGTCATATTTTATTTGTTATTGCATATCTTAATAAGAGAATATACGTTCAGTTTGCAACCTGTCAGTGGCTACACATGTGAGCAAGGAACAGAAATGGAGGCTTTGAACACTTTTCAAGGAAAACAAGTAACTGAAGTAATGAAAAATTTTTCTTGTGAGCTTAATAAGACGTGTAGCCCAGGAACTACTCTGACAGCTTGTAGAATGCTTGTTTCCATTTTCTCCCTTTGAACTGATAAGTGAATATGTTTAATAAATGTAATATAAGGCAATATTAAATAGATGACAGGAATATTTTTATGATTTTCAAGAAAGAACTGCATAGACAAGTGCACATAAATCAGTGCATTGAAGTCCTGCATCCAGTGAACAGCAGCTATACGAACAGTGTGAAGGAAGATCATGGAGTCATTGAGGGAAAGACTTTCAAAATCATCTAGTTAAAATCAACAAGTTCAGTTACCAACCTGACCCACCAATTGCCAGCACTATACTATTTCATTTATTGCTACATCCACGTGCCTCTTAAGTATGTGCAGGGATGGAGACTACAAACATTTCTCTGAGCAGCATATTCCAATATTTAACTACTCTCTCCATGAAGAAATTTTGTCTAATATTCAATCGAATCCTTCCCTGGTATAACCTGAAGCTGCTGTCTTGCATTCTACCCCTGGTTTCCTGAGAGAAGAGGCTGACAATCTCCTCACTGCAGCCTCCTTTCAGACAGTTGTAGAATGTTGAAGTCTCCCCTTAGCTTCCTGCTCTCCAGACCAAACAATCCCATTTCCCACATTTGCCCCAGGTAGGTCTCATGGATTTAACCTGCAGTCACTGCTCATAAGTATTTCATTTTGTGGCAAGGAATTTTTTTTGCCAGTGTCCAAGCTTTCTTCATCTTGTACAAGGAACCGTTTATATGGTCAGAATCCCACAGTTTTATGCAAAGGACATTAGGCTCATTATGAAAGGAGCTGGGCAACTTGAGTTTACTTCATCAGGTTACACTAGCATTCAGATAGAGGAAATGAATTGGCTAGTTGCCATTTCAGGTTCAATTCTTAGGATGGCTCCATCTGCTGGAGAGGAGCTCTGCGGAGAGGGACCTGGGTGTCCTGGTGGATGACAGGTTGGCCATGAGCCAGCAGTGTGCCCT
>JAOWBP010000001.1:117443301-117467472 GCA_028571105.1 Tragopan temminckii | reverse complement strand
TTTTTTTTTTTTTTTTTTTTTTTTTTTTTTTTTTTTTTTTTAAATAGTAATGCCAAAACCTTACCTTGAGCTATCGTTTGTATTCCGAACTGTCCATTTAAATTTCTAAACCTCTTTTCAAATATGGACCAGACTGAGCCGTACATTGGCTGCATACGTCCTCACACCTTCTGGCAAGCATCAGCAGCTAAGAATTCCACTCTGTTGTGGCTTATTGCTTGGCTGAAAAAGAATCTAAATGTACACAGAAAATTTAATGTGGTGGAAGTGAGAGAAAGAAAAGGTTTGAAGGTTGAAAACAAATGTAAAGAATTTGTATACAAGCAGCAGCTGGAATGTATGAGAATATATGCATTACAAAGTGTTCCTCAGAGCTGGAAAGCACAAGTCTACCCTAGCAGCCATACTTTTTAAGCTCTGAACTAATTTTATGATGATAGCATTCACAAAATTTCTAATCCAGTGGTTTCTTTTGGTCTGTAAGTGAAGGAGACATAAACCAAAAGACGTTGTGCATGTGGAAGGGGAGACTAAACTGGCAGATGCCAAAAATTGATAGGGAAATGTGATCAGCTTTCCGGGTGAAAAGGTAGGTGGGAAAATCCTGTTTTAGACAACTGGCTAGACAAGACAGAACTCTGGAAAAAATGTGGGAGAGAGTAAAAAAAAAATGAGATGAGTTTAAAAATAGAATAGATGCAATTCAAATGCACTGGACCAACTCTGTGAGCAGGATTTCACTATCTAAACACCAAAATCATTCTTCTAAGTACTGTAGATACAAGCTGGTGCCAAGTCAGGTTGAATTTTTTTCTTGGTTTTGAGATGTGAACCTTAAAGTCTCATTGTATGGTAAAGGAATTATAGGCATTTTAAATGTTTTTAATTGCCACCCATTCTGCTGCTCTTGCATGTAGTTTTACTGCTGGAAGAATATGTATTTTGGCCAAAGGCACACTTTGATATACCCGGTTTTCAAATAGTTCCAGAGGTTATATAACAACATAAGTTCTACTGGGAGTTCCTTGGTCTATAAATGTGTCTTGAAACAGCATTTTTCTTTTTTCTTTGCAAGATACTGTTCTAGTGTTGCATTCAGATTTCAGTTCATTTTTGTATGCTGGTTTCCAAACACCTTATGGTAAGATATATTATACAAGGCTCTCTGGAGACAACGTATTACATACCATTTACATCAGCCCAACCCTCAAGTTCAATGTTTTTTTTTTCCTTAAATATTTTTCCTTCCGTAGTTTGACATGGTTGGAACATTGGATAACTTCTGTTTTTTTGCACTAAGAAACTGAGAACATTCCTTAATTCACAAATATGGTGAATGATAAGTGATAAACATCTGTGCAGTTTTCTGAATAAGTTTGTGGGTTTCTGTCTGTGTTTTAAACTAATATCACCATGAACTTTCGAAATATATTTTTTGATTCCTAAGTAATGAAATGTGGTCCTCTTAACTCCATAGAGAACTAGAGTTGGCAAAGTGACAGAACAAATAGTGGAACAAATTTTTTTGTATTGGAACAAATAGTGCAGAATATACCTAGGGGCAACTGTTCATCTTGGATAAGCAAGAAGATTTCATCAGAGGATTAACGAAAGGATTTCAACACAGAAGATGAAATGAAGAAGAAATAAATAGGCACAATAGGCTAATACCTGTTAGAAACAACATACATATTTCCTCATTACTTTGCTTGCCAGAAAAAAGAGCAGGGTTTGTAGTGGTTGTGGTGGTGTTAGAACATACAGAAAGGACTCAGTTACAAGTGGCAGATGTTGCACAGGAATATGTTTCTCAGGCAACAAAAATGACTGGCTTAGGAAAATTGAACTAGAGGAATATTAACATCAGCTATACTGAGACAGCATTTTCAGGCTCTTATTACCACTGGTATTGGCAGTAGCCACGTCTGTGTTACCATTTTGTTTATTTTGTACACTTCCACAAGAGGCAGACTTACCTCCATATCAAAAGAAGAGTTTCTATGCTCCTTTCTGAAATCCAGATGTACAATTAAGCTGTGCTCCCCACCAAGAATCTATTTCATGTCAGAATTGATCAATTATTTTATTTATTTTCATGCTTTTTTATTTAGTTTTCATGCTCAAGCAGAAATTTTTATGGAAAAGAAATGAATGCATGAGTTTTAATTCCCCCAAGGCATATTCCTTTTTCTATATACTTCCTAAAACCACCAGATAATAATACATTTTTACGTGTATATGTGCCATCACAAGGTAAGGCTTGCTTGATCTCAGTGCTATTATGTTTTACCATCTTGTTCCATCAATGTCAGTTAAACTGTAAAAGCAGGAAGATGGGGATGGTTTGTAGCCAGTCTATTAGAATAGAATTACTTTAGATTGGAAGGGACCTATGCAGTTCAGCTGGCCCAGACTCCTGCTAAATGCAGGGCCAGCTTCAAACTAGGATCAGTTGCTCAGAATAATCACAGATGTTAAGTCAAAACATATCTATCTGTCAGGCTAAAAAGACTCAAAAGAAGTACAAATGCACTTCTGCTGAAATAGTGCTTAATTTATCTGACTCACTTAACAGAAATTAGAAACAGTTAAAAATATTTTGTGACATAAGGAGAGATGGGTTATGAAATCAAACCAATTTATTTAGCCAATTTCTTTATTAAAAGTGTAATACTTTTATTCTGAGAATTGTTATTTAGAAATCTATAATTCAAATCAGAAACAAAAAGCAACTCTTCAAATAAGCAGAAGTAGAATTATTATTTTTTGGTCTTGGATTGTCTTTTAAGGAATGGCTGTTAATTAGGCTGGTTCTGCCTAGCTTATTAGCATGCTGTCAGTCCATCTGCCCTAGGCTACTTATTGTATCTTATGTTTCTCTGATGTCTTCAGCCTCCAGTAGACATCATTTTCTACTGAATATAAGCTAAATGATTGAGTTGATTATTCCTAGGTTTCTCCATGAAGTACATGATGAATTGTTGGGCATTTCCTATGAGAAAACTCCAGAAATCGATGCATAATGCACAGTCCTCCGAAAGTCAAGGGTGGAAACTCAGATAGTCCTGCAGTTGAGCATTTTTGAAGTCGTAGGGCCTTAAATGTTCATCAGGAGAAGATAACCTGAAAGAACAAAAATGAAAATTTCATCTTTCAGCTAAAAAACAAAGAATAATTGATTTTTTCTTGGGACTTACCATTGCTCTATTTGCATAGAAACCAATCATAAAACTACTATATGTGTCAGACTTTGTGTCCAATAGGAGGTCATTGTTAATCAAAGCAGTGACATGGTTCGTCACAGCTGTGTCAAGTTGTGTTGTCACTGGTCTCTGGATGCTTAGTGACTCCAAGACTCCTGATTTCCGGGAAGTTTGGCTGAAGGTCTGTTGTAGCACTTGATTACAGTCTTGTAAAGGCAACTACTTTGGTACTGTTTAAACACTAGATTAAAAATTGGAAGATCATGTTGCCCCAGCTCAGTTTCTCTATAAGACAGCTTTATGTGTCTCGTACTCTTCTCTATAAGTGAAACATAATGCTTACCATCTTTCTGTAAAACTATTTTAGACAGTAGTTGAAGACTTCAGAGCTCTTTGGTTTTAAAAATATTGACAGTATTGATTCCAAATGTTCAGTCTGGACTTGTCTTTTAAGCCTGACATCAGGAATAAAACTACCAACAGAAAGTTAAATAAAAAACCTGCCTGGGTGACCCTTTGCTCTATTCATCCATCAGCAGGGAAGTAAACAGTTTGTCTATGATTGCCTGCCTTACTTTTCTATTATTGTCTATTTGTTCTTCCTATCCTGTAATTACTCCATGTATTTGCTGAAATATCCTCTGATTCACATTCAAACTATTTTCAGAAACACCCCTTAATTCTGGCTTTATATTTCATTGTTTAGTAAATATGAAAAGGTGTTAGGGATTTGCTTTATTATGAAGTTCTGTCTAGTCCTGAGAACTTAATGCTACATGAGATTTCAGTTTGGTAGCAGATAAAAACTGATTTCCTGGATAAAATATATACCAAGAAATGCAGGTAGCAACAGTAGGAGGCCCTGGATTGCCTCTCCTTTGGTAATAAGAAAGGATAAAGCAACCTTGCTTCAGTGGGATGGATAGTCTTCTGACATCACCTCTTCATCTGTTTAGGAGGGTGGATTTTGATAGAACTAGGGGGAATGGTCTTAAACTGACACAGGGGAGGTTTAGGTTAGATATTAGGACGAAGTTTTTCACACAGAGGGTGGTGACACACTGGAACAGGTTGCCCAAGGAGGTTGTGGATACTTGGAGGCATGTATTCAAGGCCAGGCTGGATGTGGCTCTGGGCAGCCTGGTCTAGTGGTTGGCAACCCTACACATAGCACAGGAGTTGAAACTAGGTGATCATTGTGGTTCGTTTCAACCCAGGCCATTCTAGGATTCTGTGATTCTGTGATTCTGTGATTCTGTGATTCTGTGATTCTGTGATTCTAAGATTCTGTGTTCTGCTCTGATTTTTAACATTTTCTTGTAACCTTTAGCTTTCTTAACAATGTGTTTGTATATTTTTAATTATCATTTTGTCTTTATGCCTTGTATGTGAAGAAGGGAGAGATGCTCACACTACTAGGAAGTCACCAGGGTGACTCAAGTGGATGGCTGATTTCTTGACTACTGATGTCTTGAAGGTAGTGAGCAAGCACATGAATGCATCCCACCTCAGAGCATGGAGAAAATATGTTTGCTTTCTAGAAAAGCGTACTGCCTGTGGTTACTGTTTGTCTCATATGCCTGTGATTCCCTGTGTGTAATTTAACTTGTTTATCTGACCAAAGCATTAAACTCCTCACTCACCCAGAGAAAAGGTTAGAAATCTGGAGCCCCACAGGTTTGCTGGATGTCTTCATGCACCTACTGGGGTGTGCACCAGAACAGAACCAATTTTGTGGCTTAAATAAGGTGAACCAAGGAGGCTCTGCACCCAGGAGAAATGGGCTTCCAGGGCTGTACCTGCTCCCAGAGATATGGTGGCTAGGCTTTGACCAAGGAGACAGGAGGACACCAGATCCAGGCTTTTGGCCTGACATGCCATCCTGGTAAACGTTTAGGCCAGATAATGCAATATATAGTAAGCCAGAAAGTCTTGGGATACCTTGTTCATTTTTCCCTATTAAGAAACAAGGAATTCCAATGTAAGTGTACAAGAATGATGCATTTCAAAGCAGAACAAGATCCCAAAGTGACATTTTGTGTTCATTTTTTAATTCAGAGCTATGTATTCCCACAGGAAATTTAATTCAATTACTTAAAGGATTTCCTTTTCTTTTTTTCCTTCTCTATTTGCCTTTACTTTCTTATTCTTTCCCTAATATTTTTGGCATATAGTGTCAACCATGCTTTAGCATTATTGAATGCATTCTGTAATTTACTACTGAGGATGACAAGTTGCTCCTGGGGATTTTTGTGTATTGGATTTTGATTTAAAAATAGAATACAAAAAGGTTATAGGGAAAAAGTATAGCAATACCCTTGCCAAATGAAGTCACCACTTTTAGGATCATCTTTATCCTTTACCTTAATGTTATTCTGTAGAAAGATTTAAAACATTTTTGATTTGTTGAGTAAGGCTAACTTTGATCAGAAAAGTGAAAGTTGCTCTAGTGCTCCAGCACTCAAAAATCCTTTTTATTTTTAATAACAAAACAAGGAAACAAAGAAAACCATAATAATTTTAGAATAAATTGATAATATTTTTTAGAATAAATAGTTCTTTGGGGATATCAACAATTTGCTGTACAGAATTGTCATTACGAGCTTTTAAATGATTATATGTGAACTTCTCAAAACACTTTTTGAAAATGTGCCACTGACATCTAAAGAACATTTTATTGTCCCCAGTGTTTTTGGTCTATTCTCATGAAGCACGCTTAAATTAAAATTCTGATTCTGTGTCTTTCACCAGTCTAGTTTCTTAGGAAAGGATATTTTCTGTCTTGGGATCTTTTGCCTTACTTGTTTGAATACAACCCTTTTTTACTGTGAACATACTTTGCATTATGGCTAGGATAAAGAAAGGAATTGTTTATTATGCTTCTTTTCACTTGCTTATTCAAATAAAGACCAAGAAAACTGTTTCCAGCTTAGGCCTTCATTTGCGCAATTTGCATTTTTAAAGGTACTTTTACTATTCTTGTTATCTTATTGATAAAATATTAATAGCTTTTAATACTTCTTAAGCCCACATTGCTTACATCATTTAAAGCTTCCTTCCTTTTATTTCCTTAGATAGGTCTGGAATCTGAAGTGAAATCTACTTCTGTTTAGAAAAGTTGCTCTAAAATACTATTCTGTACAAATTACTTTTCTATCAGTTTTAAATAGGAATGAATGGAAAAAGTAAAACTGATCAGCAGCCCAATTAAAACAGATGTCATGTACAATGTTAATAAAATAAAAATAACAAAGGCAAATTGGATGACAAGTACGTACCTTATGAATTAAAAAACATTAAAGAATTGACAGTGTTGTGTATTCCCTTCTTTTCTTTTTTCCCCCATCTCCACTTCTTTCCCTTCAATTACAAGACATTAGTTCTTACAGAATGTAGTTAGGAGAGGAAAAGATGATAAATGCTGAAATACTTATCAGCAAGCTTCAACAGCTTTGATGTGTTAAATTATCTATTAAAACCAAATTAAAATACCTGAAGTAAAAAACTAAGCAGACAAATTCTATGCAAGATGACAAATTTAGACAATTTGATATGTAAGGCTTTCAATTGTTTTTAAGAATTTCTGTGATACCATTAATTGTTCAAAAGGAAACACAAGCAGCATCTACTCTCGTAGTGGCTTATTTTGTTTAAATGTAGCCCATCTGTCACATGAATACAGTCTGGTATATAATTAAACAGCACAGCCACTGTTGCCACCACATCAGGAAAGCTTGTAAAAATAAGATATTTGTCAAGTGTTATGCCCCATTCTTGGACTATGGAAGTTTAAAAACTCTCTTACAAAGAACACCGTGGAAGTTTTTAACACTGCTGAGAGATTTGTACTTTGGGAGAAGAGAAAAACTTCTTCCATGCTTATTATTTTTCTGTATTTGGATAGAATAACATGCTGATATCATTTGTAGATGGGGGAAAATGCTATCTCACTCTTTATTAGGAAGACTGAAATTATGCGTTGCTTACTGGCACTGTAAATTAGTATTAAAACAAAAAATTTAAGAGTGAAAAGGTTATGTTCCAAGGTTAGCAGGTGAGACTGAGCTTATACAATATTTCTGAAGAACTGAAGAGTGCTATATAATAATACCATTAAAAGAAAAACAAACAGAAAGCCCCCAGACAAACAAAAAAAAGCTCCCAAAAATAAATGGAATAATCCAGGTGAACTACAGTGTAGTCTGAGTTTGAGGTGAAATAATAGAATGATTAATATTGGATTGAGTTAAAAATAATTAAAGAATAAGAACAGTCAACAGTCTGACAGTGAACTTAGCTTTATGGAAAGTGCTATTTTAAAATGACTTTTCTTCAAGCTGTCTTAAATTCATTCATTGAAGAAATTACAGATTTGGTTGCTGAAATTTGTTGCTCAGCTGTGACACTGTTTCTGTGAGGTATTCAATTTGTTTTTGAAATCCTTCTGATTAAAATTTGATGGAGTATTGATGAATATAATTTTCTTTATGGATTTAAAAAAAAATCTTATTTTGCTGTTATGGAATGAACACCTAATGAATGAAGAGCTGCTGTACAGTTGTTTTTTTTTTTTGTCATAGCTTTCCCTGTTATAAAAAGGCCATGAATACTGATTAAAATTTACAATATAGAAAGACTGGAAGAATGGCAAATAAATGTATTTGTTAACATTAATATTAATTCGTAAGCAGGGAAGCAGTAAATAGAACTAAAGAAATTTGTAATTAGAAGTAATGTAAATAGAGAGGCTGAGTAGAAGGACCGAGAATTAGCCAAATGGTAGCAGGAATTAAAGGCTGATTCAATGAAGGAATTCAGATTTGTTTAGATGATTAAGATATGACTGTGTGTTGAAGTATATCCATGCATTTTAAACCAAAAGGAAAGAAAACAACCTTTCCCATCTAGATTGATATCCACAATTCTATACTGTAAATAATTGCATGTTTTTTTATTGGGGAAGGTTAAAGTAGCTTAAAAGCGACTTGACCCTTGAAGAACTGGGAGGCTTTTCTTCTTCAGAGCTACACCATTCTTCTGATTTAAGTAGACTCCAGGCACAGACTCCAGGACTGCGCTCACATGTAAGGCAGCATCTCAAAATATGGAACATTCTGGCATAGTTCAAATCTTGCCTGCACTGCTCTGTCTACACTTAGCTAGGTTTATCATTTGTAGTTGCTATCCTTGCCATTTCAATCTTGCAGCTAATATACCTAAGATGCGTGCTTGCTTCCTCTCCTGTGTTAAATGAGGCTATGTTTGTTTCTGCAGAGTCAGGCTCAAAGGACCACATCACAAGGGGTAGCAACTGAAATAAACTGCCTGCAAAATAATGAGCTTTTATTTTTTTTGGTGTCTTAACCGACGTATAGAATTTTACCAATCCAGAAAAAAAAATTGTTCAAGCCATCAGCACGGGTATGCCTTTCCTACACTAGTGTGATCAGTTATCTGGGTAGAGGTGAACTGGTTCCTTAGTCAAGAATATGTTCTTGGGCTCAGTGCGTAGACAACTACATCTGGCAGTCCAAGATTAACAGTTTCCACTATAAATTTATGAGTCTACTAAATGTACTCCTTTTACAAGGTGAAAACACCTTTACAGCCTCAATTTGGAAATAACCAGAGCTGTTTATGTGTTATCAACAAATGCTGAAGTTTTGTGAGTCAGTATCAGGATGATCTTTAGGGCATAGAACAGTTATATTTCTAACTTACATCAGTGATACCTACATGATCCATCTTCTCTGAAAGGATTTCCACTGAATGTTGGAAATGGATCTGACATTTGACGATAAGGGAAAATAGGTCCTGGGCAGCCGGAAATCTCAAGAACATTAAAATAATGGAATAAATGCCTGCATACTCTTTTTGTCACTAACTTTGTAGTACTTACACGAGATAAGGAGGGAATGCCCAGTCTTTATCATTCAGACCTCTCTTTTTAGAAAGACATACACATTATACAGACTGCATATCTCAGAGTTTCTCATGGAAAGTGGTGAATACATGGGAGTTCGTTTGACTTACTCGTAAAAGGATCCCCGAGAAGATAGCATTTAACAATTCCTTTTGTAACAAGAGGAGGCAATTGCATCTCACTGATGTGCTGTCTAGGGATCCTTTGTGAAACTTGCTGGCTGTATGAGTGGAGAGGAAAATATTGATTGAAGTTGGAACTTACCATTACCAATAGGCAGTTCGTGAGTATTTAGAAAGGTTTTCATACTGGAAATCAATTATGGAGACAATGAACTGCTGAATAGAAAATTAGAAGTGAATATGGCTCTGAATAAAAATGAGCAAAATTTAGCCTTAAAATGAACAAAAATTAGCCTTGAGTTTGAAATAAGAAAAATAATATTGAGGTAATAAGATTGTTATTTATTCCTTAGTGTTTTCGTAATACACTTTCATTTGTTTGACAGGCTAACAAATAAGTTTAAGGAGCTTAAAGAGTGTAGATTGAGGTTGGATATAAGGAAAAAGCCTTTTACAGTGAGGGTGGTGAGGCGTTGGAACAGGTTGCCCTGAGATGTAGTTGATGTCCCATCCCTGGAGACTTTCAGAGTGAGGGTGGATCAGGCCCTGAGCAACATGATCTAGCTGTGGTGTCCCTGTTCATTGCAGGGGAGTTGCACTAGATGGCCTTCAGATGTCTCTTCCAACTCCAAGGGTTCTATGATTTGATGAATCTATGATTCTAATACACTTTCTAATTTTTGTGTGCTCTTCAATTAGATTCAGTAGCAAACAGTGAAAAAACAGCTATTCTTACAGACTACAGAAGGATTTAGATCAATGACATGGATGGGTTAATAGATGGGAAATGCTATTTAATCCTCTTAAATGAAGAAGAATGTCTAAGAATATGGGATAAAATACCATGGTATCTGCCAATAGGAAGCTTGTTTCAGTGGACAGGCCGGGAGTATGATATAAGTGACGTATTGCAGAAACAAATTACTAATCCATAAACACAGTTAATTGGAGTGGGAGAAAGAAAGGACAGAAGCAAACACTATCTGGGGAGGTATTTGCTGCTGTGATAGAAAGCAACCACTTTCCTTCCAGACAAATGGAAGGATACCTCCCAGGGAAGAAATTTACAGACTGTGGGAAGATTCATTGTATCATCATCTCGTTTTTACATAGATTTCAGCTCAGCTGTGAAACATTCCTGGAGATCTGTCTTCTGCTGTAAGAAAAGCTTGTCTTTTGCAAAGGTCACAGCAGCCGGCATTGCCACCAATAGGTGGTGTTAGAGCCTTGCCTCAGCATGAATTCAGTGCTTTTGAGGAAGTGAGAAGATTAAATCCTCCCTGTGCAAATTGGAATTGCTGGCTGAGTCCAAGATGCACCTACTGTTTCTTAAAAAATAATAACAGTAATAATAAAACTTATGCCATTGGCTCTGAAACAGTGGCACCTGAGGAAAATATCTGCTGATTCCTTAGGAGACTAGTATTTGTTAGTGACAGCAGACCTGCATCTCTCTTGTCAACTAGACTTATAAGCACAATACCTGGTAAAGTATTTTTGTGATTGTGTCCGCTATCAGCATTTTCCTAGTGGTGACTGTGAGGTGTAGCACCTGGCAGAGTCAGGCAAACACTTCCTAACACAGAGAGGAAACTGACCCTCTGAACTTCTGCAGGGAACAGAAAATTGACAAAGTTAGCCAGGCAGAAGTTGTGGAGGCTTTTGGTAGGACTGCCCCTGTGTTGCTTTAGGTGGGAAATAACTTGCGGCTATCTTCTAAGGGAGTTCAAGCTGATGCATAAAGAGAAATCACAGAAAGAAATCTCAAACCTGCTGATGCAAAAGAATAACTGTTTAGCCAGATGGCACTGGGTTGTTGGACTTCAGACCTGAACAACCTAATCTGTGGGGTTGAACAAGCAATTATTATAAACAAGCGCATGCAGACGGCCAGAGGAATCCAGCTCCCACATAACTGGATTTGTTTCTTGTGAGAAATTGTATTTCCAGTGCAGTTGGATGAGGAATTAATTTTGCTTAAAGAGAAGTCAGAAGGTCTGAAAGTTTTTTAAAAACTTGAGCTTGGCAACGGTCCCTTGTCTGATGTAGGCAGAACAGATGTGCCCTGGAAGATGAAGGGAAGAAGGATGCTGGGGTCCTCTGGAGGTGACTGCACAATTCACTGTTCTGCAGACATTCCAGATTTGTACAAAATTTCTCACAGTAGGCACTGTTGGAGTTGCTGTTATCTGAGAGCCTCTTTGTATGGCTGATGCAACATGAAAAAGCTTTTAAGGAATGAAGGTGTGTCTCATTGCTGTCCCTAAGGGCACAATTTAGAATTTCTCTTAGTTGAACAGCTGATGACATCAGTAGATGCAAACTTGGAAGTCACAAGTGAAACAGGAAACAAGATTTTCATGAATAAACTTATGGATGCTGTATACATTTTTACATTTACCAGTTTACATTTTGAACCACTGGGCTTCCAGTAATCTTTGTGCTATTTTGAGTTATGCTGTCTATGAAAATGGATATGCAAATAAACTTTTCAAACAAGCCTGGAATACAAACTGCAGTGGAGAATGCTGTCGTGGCAGGCTGAAGGTGGGAGACTGTGAATGAATTAGGGACATCATTATAAAGAACAGGCAAAGAATCGTGACTTTCTTTAAGACACTCACAGGCATTTCTGCTGAAGAATACTCCATGTACACTGTTTTCAATGCAACTCATGAATTTATTGATTCACTTATCAACCCACTGGTGAATGATGGTAATAGGACTGCTTTTGCAGAAAGCTTGAAGAGAATGCTAAAGACACATTTTCATGATAATGAGCTATCAGCAAAGTGCAAGGAAAATCAAGTGGTAGGAAGAAGTATAGGCCAAACTTTTGCTGAGAGCAGCACACGTGCTCAGCAGTGGTGGTGACACATCACGTGGCACAATCAACCTCAACAACAGCTGAAGCAACTATCTCTGGAACACCAGAGTCTCGACTTGGATGATGCTCATGAAATGAGTGTACAGATAATGCGGGTCTGGGGCTGCAGGGGTAGAGCTATAGGAGCTGTGTGCTGGTGGATATTCTGTCATCAAGAGATGGAGCTGCAGGAGGTAGTCTGCAGACTACACAGTGTTAGAGATGATCAAAAGGAGATTAACCTGATTTCTCTGAGGCCATGCAGCCACAGGATCCTGAGTTCTCAGATGAACTTGAGGAGGGTAGTTTAGACTATTCTTTCTGCTGCTCTTCCTTGCAATATAGCTAGAAGAGGCCTGGAGCATATCGAGCATGACTACATGCCTCTGGGGATCAGGGCCAAGGCCTTGGGAACGCAGGTTGCTTTCTCCTTGACCCTACTGGTGGAGGAGGAAAGATTCTTACATTTGAACAAAAGTCCCAGCTCGCACATATCTAGTTATTCCTCTAGCTTTTGTGGACGTCTTCAGAAAAGGAGTAAGTATAGTGTCTAAAAGTGCTTTAGAAAAAAAATGTACTCCCTTAAAACAGTTTAAAATTTGAAATATTATTAGCGTTGGTAATAATCTTCATTAGGTCTCCAAAATGTGTAGAAGTAACTTTTCTATGTTTTGTTTTGATTCACAATATTTAGTGCTGGTGAATATTTCTGTAACTGGTAGAACACTTGTAAAAGAAATAAACTTCAATAAGTTTTCTGAATATTTTTTAAACGTAATGTGTGCCATTCATTAGCAAAAATACTACATTCCTTACAAGAACAAAGTCCCAGTTGGTGAACATTGGAAAACCATACTTCTTTCATTTTCTTTTAAGAGAGATTTTATTCACTTAGACTTTCTAGGCATCTGCCAAAGATTAGGTTTTAAATTATCCTGTGGGCATCACAGATCTGCATGAATGTTTATATTTACTTTAAATCACTTCTGTTATACTTAAATGGTAAAAAGAATATAAATCAAAGTTTTGTCTCTTCTCCCATGGAAAGCATTTCAAATTCAAATATAGAAAGAAAAGCCTCATAATTGACACTTATTAAGTAGTGACATAGGTACTCAAACTAAGCTCTAGACTGTGTTGACATAACTATTTTGTATGCAAAGGATATTCATCATGTCCTGCTGCAGAAAGCAATGAAAAGAGCACATATGTCACCACCAGAAGTTTTAATTTTTCTAAGTTATAACTCTGTTATTTTGGCATAGACATAATAAGAAGATAAGAAGTTAGCACAGTCTTCATAATTCTGCCTCAGATGGGATGACTGTAGGAGAGTCTTACAATTTTTTTAGAGAAACAATTGCCTTTGATATTGGTAAAAGCTATGGTTTTGTAAGGTCTGTAAAGTCTGTCAACAGCATCTTCACTACTTTTCTACTTTAAATGAGCAAATTCTATGATCTAGAGTTCATTCAAACATCCTGTTTCTCTCTATATAAACAACTTTATTTAGTTGTTTTTATGACTCAGCTCAGAAATCTTTATTGAAATATTGTAGAAATGAATTTATGTTGGTAAAGGGTAGCAGTAGTTACAGCAAATTAGAGATACATTTATCAATTAGATTTTTGGTAAATTTCTTGCTCCCACAATTACTCTAGATTTCCTTGACAACAGCTGGTGAAAGCATGGTCTGAAATTAACATTTTATTTCCCTAAATTAAGCTCTACTCATTAATTTTGCGCTGTAGTTATCTCTGATAGGTGTTCTGAACTCTCGGTGCATTCATGTAGCAGAAACATCTGGTTATTGACAGATTCTGCAGACAAATGTGTTGTCAGCTTCAGAGTTGTCCCCTCATTTGCCCCATGATTTGGTCATTCTTAGTAGATAGATTTATCTTCCTTAATGCCTTTTTGGGGCTGTGATTTTTCTTTTTAGGATAAAGGAAATAATTAATAGGCTTCACGTTAATTAACAAGTACTTAGAAGAGCACTGAAAGAGCTCAGGTGAAAGGAAAGTTTGGAGATAGTATAAATTGTTCATTTAAAATTTAAAATATCATTTTTGTTTTCTTGTAGCACTTGGTACGTAAAATAGCTGAAAATGCCAGTCAGGACTATGATAGGTACTGTTCAAACAAAACTGATAACCATGATACCGCTCCAGAGACCATTGTGCTCTGCCAGTATTTGCACAGAATATTATCTCAGCATACTGTATGTAAATGCTTTCAATTACAGTTACCAAAGCCCATGAGAAAGCCCATAAGAAAGAGATTTCTGGCAGTATTTCTCAAGGCATCCTGTATGCTGACAAAGTAAAACAGCTTTTCAGGAAAAATGAATGACTTGCTGTGGGGAAGTCCTGATAACAGTACTTTGTATAAGGCTGATCAGGAATAAACATCCCAATAATAAACAATTCCTGGAAAATATACCAAGTTCTGTGAAAAACTTCATCCACTCTGTGCACACTGACAAGTAAGAATGGGTATGGCTGTGTTTTTTCAACATTGCAGACCATTATAATTTTCTGCTGTTGTTCAGACAAATGCTCTATCAATAGATAATTTTCCTACTGACAGAGTGTTTTCATACTCTACGCGTAAAAATATTATTATATGGTAAGACTCTGAGCATGAAGAAATTTTAGAATTTGCCCTGTTAATCTAGCCCAAGTGGACAAACTTTAACAAAAGAAGAACAATCTACAAACAGAGATTTAAAAGTACTTGCATAAAATTTTCTATTGTTTTATGAAAATGCAAAATAACATTTCAGTCTTCAGTTTTTATTAGAGAGCTCTTTGGGAGGTGGGCTCATTGGAGAGGCAGGAGTGCATATTTTTTGGTGTTCCAAAAACCAGCGTGCCCGGGGGGCTTCTGTGGACACTGAAACAGAAATGTTGGTTGAAATAAAATTCTTATTGTAGCGTAATATCTTCTTTGAAACCATTTATTTGCACAACACATGGTAAATTCAGGAAATTGTCTACAAAGTAATTATAAAATATTTCTACTTAACAAGTAAAATTTTTCTTTTGTTAATCTCTTTTTTACTAAATGTTATTATTTTTTGATCCATTCAAAGTTTCAGGTAAAGAAAATTACTAATCTAGGCCTACTTTCAAATTATGCAAGTTTGTGTCTATGTCCTTTGACTTGTGATAAAACACTGGGAAGCACTAAAAATTGATGTTGTTGCTTCATAGCATATCTACTATGCTGTGTTGTATGGATCCTTCTTTGTTTTTGGCTCAAAGTTTGCTTTCCGAGGCATTTCTTGCTATAAGACGCTGACTTACCTTGGAGATGAGAGGTGGGTGTTGCTGTGTGGCAATCTGGCCTATGACCACATAACTCCAACTTGCTATTGGAGACTGGGGAATGATACCACTGTATTCTGTGAAGGCAAGATACAAGTTGGCACCTCTGTGCTCCCTCTTATCAGCTGGGAAGGCCTGGAAGATGGGACCAAAAAGAGTTCCTTGCTGAGATCCAAAAGCCAGAAGCTGTCACTCCGAAAGGAGCTGACTCAACCACTTTGGACTTATAAATAAGTTTGTACTGCCTTTGGAAAGTATCACTGTGGTCACCATCATCAACTAAACAACAGCCCCCGATGACCCATCACTACTGAAGACGAACCACGCTGGCCCCATGGTGGTGACTATCTCCTTCTTGTTCTCTACAAAGACTCCTTGCTTTTATTTCCTATGTTTTCTATTTCTTGTCTCCCCTTCCCCATCTCCCTGATTGATTAAGATTTGTAACAAACTGGTAGGACCAACATTTGAAACGTTTCTTAATCTCACATCAGGTATACATATATCAAAGAACCTCCTCTCTCTCCTATAAATTGGAGCGAGACGTGTGTAAGTTGTCTTTCCCCATTCACCTTGCTCACTTTTTTTCTCCTTTTCTTTTTTTTTTTGAGGTATTACATGAAGAAGAGTGAACAAATATATTTTCAAGCACCTACAGTTCTCAATGCTCTAAATAATCACATCCTTTGCACCAATACTGTTCTGTTACATGGCTTGGGAAAACACTGGGAGTTGGGTGTCTTATACCCTCATTTGCTTTTATGAGTCAGGTCTGCTTGTCTGGAGAGATTATTATGGCTTTTTGAGCTGTGCTTACTTTCATACTTTTTATTATGATGATTTTGATAGTGAGTTTTTTCTTTCCCTAGACAATAGATGAGTAACATAATCCTGCTGGGTGTTTAAATGCTGATCTCTTTTGTCTCATTCATATAAATGCTATTAGGGAGAGTTATTTTCTTCACATTAGCTTGCTAGAATATATTTAAGTAACCCCAGGGGCAATGTTAATCACTTCTGATGCAAATTCTGTTTCACATGCGAAGACCAGGTGGTGAGGCTAGGTATTAATGGCAACTTAAGAGTTTGAGGTAGTTTCTTCAGCATGCAATTTTATAGCTTATTTTATTACAGCTGGACTGTTCATCTGGTTATGTCTGCTGAATGTCATTCATGACTCCCCTGCTGCTACTCTCTGATTTTGATATATAGTTCATGAGGAGATCCTACATGCATCAGAGCTGTTTGTTGCACCAGCTGCTGACTTTGGTCATCTGAGATCCCAAAGTCATGGTTTGCTTTAGGATAAAACTGTTCAATAGGAGACAACTTCTAAACAGAGATAACTGAAGAGTTGTGTTAACACTACCTGTTGAAAAAGAAGGAAATTTGAAAGAGGCTTTGTGATAACTTGAAGACTTCCAGCCTTAGAAAATGTAACTCCTGCTAGCTTTTTGAAACTTACTGGCTTCGAAAATAAATCTAAATTACTAATTTAAAGATAACTTGTCTGAATGGTATCGTATTTGGCAGCACTCCCATCTCTTTATGTATATGATCACGTGCTGCTGTTTTAGTGAGCTATCAATAAAAAGAAAAGCTATATTGCAGCAGGGCCTGATATTTTCAGGTTTGGGAAAGTTTAAAGTAACCCTGTGTAGCCACTTTTGAATGCTTTTATTCCTAATTCACTGGAGCAATTATTCAAGAACATTTTGCTCATGTGAAAATATGTTCCTTGTGGTGCTATCAAAGTAATTGCAACCTTAGCATAACTGCTTCAAAAAGTGATGGCCAAAAAAGGAAATGCAGCTTTAACTTACTTTCCTCTTTTTTAAAAACAGTGAACAAACACCTTTATGTTATCTACCTTCTTTTTAGCTTATATATATATATGTATAAAATAATAATCTCTGTTTCACTTTGAGTCATGGGCACTTCAGAATAAATGAATATTAATGATGAATTAATTCAGTCTAAACTTAATCATAGAATCATAGAATCAGAGAATGGCCTGGATTGAAATGGGCCACAACAATCATCTAGTTTCAACCCCCCTGCTATGTGCAGGGTTGCCAGCCACCAGACCAGGCTGCCCAGAATCACATCCAGCCTGGCCTTAAATGCCTCCAGGGATGAGGCATCCACAACCTCCTTGGGCAACCTGTTCCAGTGTGTTGCCACCCTCTGTGTGAAAAACTTCCTCCTTATATCTAACCTAAACCTCCCCTGTCTCAGTTTAAGACCATTCCCCCTTGTCCTATCACTATCCACCCTCATGAACAGCTATTCCCCTTCCTGTTTGAATCTGAATAGTCTAAAAGTTGGTTAGTGTACAAAGTTCCAGTTTCTGGCTGAATTAATAATTTGAAGTCAGCAGAGGTACATAAGAATGAATTATTTCACTTATCATTTTGTTTTGTTTTGTTTTGTTTTTTCCTCAAATGAGAACTATGACACTAAAAATGAAGCTTGCTTGCAAAACCTGACTGTAAAATGTCAGTGTAGCATTCTTTTACCTCCTTATTGCATATCACCTCCTTGTTCACATACTTTCAGTAAGTATCTTATATTGTAGCCCTAATATAGGCATCGATTTTGATCTCATGTTCTTTTGAAATAAATCATATTTTATGTCCATGACTCATTTTGAGGCAGCTGTGATCCTACCAAGACTGAAATGTAAGCCTCTTGTGTTGTGGACAGCTGGAGGGCTGTCCACAATTATACCTTTTTGTTTTGTTTTGTTTTTGTTTGTTTGCTCACCAATCTCCCCCCTGCAAATTAGGCTAGCACAGGCATGTGGAAGAAGGTTGTCATATTTAGGTTGTTGTCTGTATTTCTGGGAAAGAATTGCTAGCATTTTGGACACATCCCTTTTCATCAGTGGACCACCAAATAAAGCCACAGAAACATGGCAGTCAGACAATGACTTTTGTGACTTTTCAAATAGTGAATCAGAAAGACTGTCACTTGGTATTGAAAGACATTGCTTTGTGAACGCTTAGGATTGGTTCCGGGCAGGCCAGTTTTGCTGGTAGTGCTTGGACAAAATCTCAGGATGAAAGCTGGAGATAAGGAAAAAGTTTCCATAATTGTCCAAGCAATGAATAAGGAGCCAGATCTGCAATTGTGGAGCATGCAGTAGAAGTATTTTGGGAATCCACAGAAATCACTTTAGTAACTCCTTGTAAACACATTTTCTCTCTTTGTTATGCAGAAATTGTAATTTTTTCTACTTCTTTTCTGCACTTTTTCTGGACCACGCATTAAAATTATATAGGTATGTGTATAATTTAACTTCTGGGAAGCTGTCTTGCATAACCTGTATCTTACTAGAATTTAGGGTCTTCATTCATCCTCTTACAAAGTATAAACCCAAGAAAATTCTAGGTGTTGAAAGAGCCAATGCAAAATAAAAATGTCTGCACTGCTAAATTTTTCATGGGAATGTGGGTGTAAATCTTGATGCCACTGTAACTATCACTTCTTTTTCTCACTGAGTCCATAAAAAAGTGAATTATCCAGTTCAAAAGATTAAAAAACACTGAATGTGAATTTCTCTAGTAGGTTTTCTAGTCAGGTGGTCAGAAAACCTACTACATTTAATCTCAACCTACCACATTTAATCCCTTATTAAGGAAACTCTATGTGCTGGAAAATTTTTGTCCTACCAAGAATAACTATATTTCAAGATGTCACGATTCCGCTGTTAGAAATTAATACATTGTTTACAACGGGAGAAGAATTTACCCAATAGGCAGAGTGTTTCTACCTACCAAGCTTTTTACACGTCAGGTGAAGTTAGGCAAGAACAATTGTAAATCTTAGGTGAAGAAATGTGACGGTTTTTTATCCTTAGGGACAAAAATGCACGGAGTACAAATTGCACAAAGTTGATATGCACATACTTGTATGGTCTACCCTACTAATTGCTCTGAAATTCCTCACTGGCTTCTGTATTTTTAATATATGAAAAGAGAATTAGTGTGCCATTGCACTTTATAAATAATTCTTGCACATTTAACTTGTCATTTTCATCAGTCAGGAAGCAATTAACATCTTAAATGCTAATTTTTAGACTGTTAGGGAAATATCCACTGACATTAGACTGCTGAGATGGGAGCATGCCATGGTGTATTAATACGGTTTGAAGACTGTAGGGAAGAATACTGCATGTTCTAGTTCAATGTTATCAAGCCATAATGCAGTGCAGTTCCATGGAAACCTGGGTGATGTACTTTAACATCTGGATAAAAAATATGAAAGCTGAAGTATATTTAAAGGCTTACCAGAGAAATATTAAATGTAAAACAAACAAGAGGACTTTTTAGAATGTCAGATTTGTATTGCTTTTTAAGCAGAACATTCAGATTAGCACATTTTTGAGCACTAGAAAATTTTTATTCATTAGCCTTTCATGCTGTAATCCAACTGAGATTATATTAAAACAGTGATAGCTGGAGAGCTCTGGTGCTCCAAGACAGGAAACCATAGACAGATGTACCCACTGATAGGACATGCACAGGGCCATGTCTTCAATTTACTTTCCGTATCATCCATTCCAGTCAGGAGAGTAGTTTCTGAAACCTTAAGATATAAGAAATATATGTACAAGGGTTAGTTTTAGAGATATAGAGACCAAGTCAGAATGCAATGCTTAGGGAACAGGTAACTGGAGCAAGTCTTGAGATTCTTCTTTAGGTCCTGGCTTTGCCATTGGCTTGTTCTGTGGTGTTCAGTTGGACCTTCTGCTTCCAGAAAAACAGAGTAACCAAACTGCGCTCCTTCTCAGAGCACCTAGAGCTTTGTGCCTTCTAAGTTCTGTGTAAGAGATTAACATAACTGCTATTTATTGTAAGTAATAGTAATAACTATTTGCTTATTTGATAAAGACAGCTGAACAAAAGATATAAAAGCTGTGAAAATGTATCTAGTATCTGTCATCTTTCTCCTTTCCTCTCCCTTCAAATTTCGATGCACCCAGTTCTAGAAAATCCTGGTGCTAGGTATTTATCCATGAACGTTTGAGACATTTTTTCCTTTTTGTCTTCCTCATTTTCATTTTGCTAGCATCTGTATAACACCTAGTCTCATAAAAATGTGATGATTTGATGAATTGACAGAGCGATATGGGCTTTATTGTCCCTCAACCCTCTCCTTAATGGCTAATAAAGTTCAAAGTTGTTCTTTTCAAGCTCCTACTTTAGCAGCATATGTACTGATAATAACATAAATACAGTAATGAAATTCAGTAATGTCTGATCAAGTTGACTACATACATACATTCAGGAAGATGCACCTGTGTAGCAAACTGTTGGCAAATGTCCATCTAAATGAGTCTGTTATTGCACACACATCCATTTTGCTATTTCCAGCAGGTAGCTTCTCAGAGATTACTGGCAGTGCTCATTTGGCTCCATCAGTGAGCATTTGTTTACGTAATGCTGTCTATCCAAAAGGACTATCTTTGTTCAATCCAAATACTTTCTGTTACAATCACTATTAAGAACTCCTTCCTATATAGAAAATGTTAACTTTTGTGTGATGCCATAGTGCAACTGCAGTTAACCAGAGCATGAGTTGGCAGTGAATACTTCACGAATCTTACGTGACTATTCTCTGGAAAGCCAGTTCCAAAGGATGTCAGGTTCCCAACAGCATCATTCAGATGGTTCTACAAAATAAGTATATAATAAAATACTAAAAGTAAGCAATCTATACAGAATCATTCTGTAATAAACATTCATGTGAAAAATGTAAGGAAAAAGAAAAAGAGAACATCATGATGATAAAAACAGCACCAACATCAATCCAGCTTGAAACTTAATGAAGTAAAATAAAAAATGGCTACATAGAAGTTCAAACTCATTTTACCAAAGCAATTTCCCTGCTTAAAAAAAAATAAAATCATACATCATAATGTATTTTTCTACTTTCTGTCTCCTGTCACAATGAAATTACTTTTCTTGTTCAACACTTAGAAAAACAGATATTATCAGAAACTGCAAATTGTTACTAAAGAGCTGAGAAAACCAATGAATGGCCATAGTAAGCCTTAGATACATGTGCATTTGCAAGTTTCTGCAAGGGCAAGAAATGTATCTACTACTACATTATCATGGACTATAGAAGTCCATGACTGATCCATGCAAAAACTGTGTATGTTAAAACCAAACTATTAATAGAAAATAAAAATTTCAAATCAGTGTGTGTAAGCCCTCTAGCTTTTCTTATTGATGTTACATCACAGTGACCTCTCATGTTTTTGTTCAAGCCAAAGAGGTCCTGACTTCTGTTCTCTCTTTCTCATAGGAGCCTATAAAGTTACTGCATGGTTCTTTAAGACCATCGGATAAGTAATTTCTTGATTGGGTGGAAAGCTAATATTGTGTGAGATCTTTCTATACTGCACTGGTAAAATTAGGGTGGAAAGTGCTACTGAAAATAGCACGAGATTTGTTCCTTGCTGTTTTTTCTTTTCTCTCTGCAGGAGGACAGAGTATGTAGCAGGACAAATATGCTGGTACCGTGGGTGACACAAGATTCTGAACATGAAATCTGAATTCTCCAAGACTGTTTTTCATTTTTTTCATTTTCTCACTGCAAATTAAAGCCATGATATTAGAAGCATGACAGTAGCATGTGGGAAGCCAGTAGCATGTGTCCAGGTCAGCTTAAGATCATGCCGACACCTAGCTTTTCAGTTTTCTTGTAAATCCTGGTGTTTCATGCCTACAAAGTGGGTTAATATGTTTAGAAGAATTTTCTCACTGATCTATTTTTGCCAGAAATAGTGAGAGTTTTTGGCTGTGAAGTAGAGGGAAAAATACATACTGAAATAACTTACAGCGTGCAGAGAAGTATATTATACTTCTCTATAAGCTGAGACTCAATCAGGTGCCGTAAATAGTGTGCATGGCTTTACCAATAAGTATTTAGTTGCTGCACTGTAATCTCACCTTGTACTGAATTTGAAACAAATAAGTATTCAGATCTCTACTTTTACAATTCTGCAAATTACAGCCTGAAAGAGATAATGGGATTACTACTATTAAAAAAATAACAGCAACAACAAAAAACCAATAACAACGACAAAAACATTTAGAAATAAGAAAGAGAGTGGAATGGAATGCAATGAAATGAAATCAAATGGAACAGAAAGGAATGCAATAGTTCAGTTGCAAAGGACTTAAAGTGATCAAGTCCAACTGCCTAACCACTTTAAAGGCTAGCTAAAAGCTAAAGTACATTATTAAGGGTATTGTCCAAGTACCCCTTGAACACCGGCAGGAATGGGGCATCAACGACCTCTCTAGGAAGCCTCTTCCAGCATTTGACCATATCCTCACAGTAAAGAAATCTTTCCATAAAGGTAGTCTGGCACATCTCCGTGCTGTTCCCATGAATCCTATAATCGGCTACCATGAAGCAGAGCCCGACACCTACCTCACCACTTTTCCTCCTTAGAATGTTGTGGAGTATAAAAGGCAAAAATGTAGTCCTTTCTACTAACCAAGTAACATGGAGGAACATAGTCCTGCAGCACTCTCCTGTTCTGTATTATTTTCCCCAGCCCCATTTCTACCTGTTTCTCCACCGTATGTTCCAGTTTTCGCTTTCTTTTCACACCACTCTCAGTGTGTCCTTTCCAGTGTGATCTTGCATTCCTATCACAAAACAACAAAAGCCTTACCTACCTAATATATGGGTGAATATGATCTCCTGGTCCACCCAGGTTATATTTTCAAAGTGTTGTTTTAATTTCTCTGTGGTTGAAGATATTTTCTGAATATTCACAGGTATTTTCCTTTCTTTCAAAATACCAACTTTCATGTAGAATACACATCTGAAAATATTTTAACATTCTCTTTTCATAATAGACTCTCTTTATTAATCGATACTTGTTCTGCTGGTTCTTCCCATATTCAGGTTTTTTTGTTTTGAGTTAACAGACATTATTTTTTCACCCAAATTTAATTTCTAACTATCAGTCCTTCAGTAAATATTTGTATTTGTCTGGTTCCATCGATATTTTAAATATTTCTACATTTGGTAAGGTCTCCTTGGTGTTTAGATATATTCACCTATTGTCACCATTCTAAACAATTTCATAAAAATATTTTTGCTCATATTTAATGTAACTTTTCCTTTGGAGAATGAAATCATTCCATAACACATGCATTTGGGAAAACAAACAAACAAACAAACAAAGAAAAAATTCATAGCAGGCAGCCCCTCACATTTATCTTTAATTGTGTACATCTATGTTAAGAATCTGTATACAATATTTGTGTGCAAGAAATTTTATAACTAAATGCATTCTGAGCAGTTGTTTTTTTTTTTTTTTTTGAATTCTGAATGCCTGAAGCAATTTATGGATACCTATTGTATGTGCAGGAAATAGAATAAAATCTGGCACTTGTTGCTAGGCAAATTCTGCCTACCAACATAGCATTTAAAAGTAATCAACAAAGACATGACAGTTTAACTAGTATGCATGCTAAAATGCTTTTAATACAGTTTGCCTGTGATGTATTTCCAAAATGAATGTGAACTTATTTTCCTAACCAATAATTCACACCAGCAAAATGTAAACCCCGCTGTTTCTGTAGGCTGTCAGCTCCATGTGGGAAAAAGAAAAACAACCCAACTTTTCTTTTCTTTTCTTTTCTTTTCTTTTCTTTTCTTTTCTTTTCTTTTCTTTTCTTTTCTTTTCTTTTCTTTT
>JAOWBP010000001.1:117421501-117434944 GCA_028571105.1 Tragopan temminckii | reverse complement strand
GGAGCACTGGAACAGGCTGCCCAGGGAGGTTGTGGAGTCTCCTTCTCTGGAGATATTCAAGACCCGCCTGGACGCCTCTACTTGTGCGACCTGGTGTAGGGAACCTCTTTGACAGGGATCTCTGATCTCTGGTGGTCCCTTCCAACCGCTACAATTCTGTGATTCTGTGATCACCTGTTGTAAAGGAATACCTCAAATAAATACTTGGAAAACTACCTCTGTTACTGAAGTCACCACATTCCAACTTGTATTTTTATCTTCTTGGGAGAAAAAAAAAAAAAAAGTGAATTTCAATAAATTACACTTTCTCTTTAAATTATTCCAGTTGATAGCCCTCTGAGCCTGTAAAATTAGCAAAATCAAAGAGATAATCCTGCAAATGCAGTTGCTATGATAGCGTTAAAGATGTGGAATAGGATTTGAAAAATGAAACCCTTAGCAAAATACCATAGAAAACAGAAGGGAAACGTATGGCATAAATGGCATTAAGTTCTGTTTGATTGTATCCGTGTGACTGTTACAACAAAAAGCTAATAAGCCCGTCAGGGAGCTGGCCTGAGGTTTATGGATGCAGTTCTGTCAGTGCTTGTGTCCTGTGTTAACAGCATTAGCAATTCCAGTGAATCTGAGCACCTAATTATAGTGTTCACAGAATTAGTGTCTCTAATAGTAAATGACCAGCTGAAACAAAAAAAATGAAGGTGAAAAAAGTAAGCAAATCAGTTTAGAAATAAATGTGTTTACAAGTAATACTCTTCATATTTAATTATTTTCCTCCTCGATTATATTTTAGTAGTTGGAATAAGTTTCTAGGCAGTGTTATGCTGTTGAGGATAGCATCACTTGAATGAGAAATGATAGTTGCAAAGAGAGAAAATTTAAAGCTACATCTAAGCCAGCATATGCAAAGCAAATGTGATTTTGTACAACTGCTTTTCAGTGGATATATGGATATACTGGCCAGTGAAAAATGATATGTGATAGAACAATTCAGTTTTGTAGGGACCTTGGGAGGCCATCTGGTGTGGCTGATCTGCTGAACCATCTTGGCTGTCCTGCAAATGGGTCTGAGCTCTGGGGTATTCACATCTTCCTTAACTTATTTCATACTTCTGCTTTTACCTCCTATCATATTTGGTAACTGTTATGCCCTCCCTACCTCTATGCAGCTTCTGTGAACTGCAGGCTACTAATAGAGACAGACCAGTACTTCAGCACAGGGTTGGATTCTCTTCCATTGTCTGTCCATGAACATGACTTGCATCAGGTGGTGATACTGCTGGTAAAAATGATTTAACCCTTGATGTTTTGATGTGCTTTCTGTGAGCAAGGGAAAAACAGTAGTGTATTTCATTTATAGAATCATAGAATTGTTTGAGTTGGAAGGGACCCTTAGAGGACAGCTAATCCAACCTTCCTTCAATGAACAGGGACATGTACAGGTAGATTAGATTGCTCAAAGTCCCCTCCAGCCTGACCTTAAATGTCGTCACGAATCAAGCATCCATCGCCACTTTGAGAAACCTGTTTCAATTTTTCACCACCCTTATTGTAAAAAACTTTTTTCCTTATATTCAGTCTAAATTTCCTTTCATTTAGTTTGGAACCATTTCTCCTAGTCCTATCATAAGAGTTGTGAAGAGCTGTGGAGGTAATTGAGATCTATTATTTGTCACTTCTTGATTTGGCATTTAATCACAAATTTACACTGATAATTACCGCAGGCAGAGTATTACGAATACTTTTAAGTTGCACATATCACATATATAGGTATAAAGTGGAAAACTTAGATATTTGTACAATGGCTGATAATATTTTGCAACAAATATCAGTTGTTTTATCTTTAAGGTTTGACTTTATTCTGATTTAGAAAATTCCCATTGAGCAAGCCAAAAACAGACAGATAAGGACTGAATTTGGGTGTTAAGTGGAACTTTACTATAATGTAAAATAAGTCAAAAGGAAAGATATATCTCCATAACGATTTATCTTTCCTCCCTTTAAATCCAGAATAGAAAACAAATATTATTCATTCCTCAAGCTCCAGTTGAAACTGACCATGAGGAAACTTTCAAATAAAAGTGAACAGTAGACAATTCCAAGACTGATACAAAGAATTCAGGAGGAGAATTCTCACCCTTTTTTATCACTTTAATGTGTATAATATGATCTGTGAACACAGTAAAATCTTCCTGCATAAAAGGTGATTACAAATCGTGCTTTCTAGTCTTGCCTACTCAGTAGGTCCTGAAGAAAAACAGTGAATGCAAAGGCTGATTTTGTGTGTTTTGCAGCAGAATTTGGATAGATGTCAAGGCTTGTGTTTTGGTTTGTTTGTTTGTTTGAATGAAATTAACTCAAACAACTATATAGATAAAAATTAGTTGTGGGTTTCTAGGCTGTACCAAGGCAGACAAATAATGAACCTCTAATCTTGCCATTTTCAGTGCAAAAGATTAACAGTTAAGAAAGGAAAGCTCTAATTCTAGGCACCAACTCTTCTGTTTCACAGAACTCAATTGCTGCTCTTTCCTTTGCTAATATATATATAAATACGTGCTTCCGTAGCAGTATGTGCATTTTGCATAGTTGAGAATAGGAAGAGGCACATTATTAATAATGAAATCATGGACTTTTATTTTGAATGTATTTGAGCTTTATTTGTACTTTCCTTGTTCTCACCATCCATATATGCCTATTAGGGAGTTGAAGAGAATGGGAAAAAAAATCTTAAAACATCCCATGGAGCTGAAGTTAATGGAAATGCTATTGTTGGAATTTGATTAACCACTTAGAAAAGAACTCACGGCTTGATCTGATTTCAGCTATTCTTTAATGAGTAAAAGAATTCATGAAATATTCATTTTGGAATGATGGTTGAGCTTTTAAAAAAGGTCATGAAATATCATTTAGAAATTCAGAATTAAACTTCAGACCCAAAGGAAGATTTAATCATTTAGGCATGGGATAGGAGTCAAAAAGTTGCTGTCAGGCCCTGAGGCATCCAAAGCCCTTAGTCATCTTAATGGCTGCGAACACAAAATTCTCCAGGAATCTGAAGTTCTGCTCAGCACATGTGGAGCAGCATCACAGTGACAGGATTCTGTCTGATTAAAACTGGTCCAACAGCCCAGCATTCTTCCAGCTGCCTGCGTGGTATGGCTCAGGATGAGAAGTGCCTTCACTTGGAAGCATATGACCATAACAAAAATCATCACGGAGTAACTTCAGACTGATGAGTGCAAGAGAAGGTGGGCTAGAATTCATGAGATTTTGATGGGGATGGACTGTAAAACTGCTGTTCTGTGATTAGTGTCAACATTGAAGAACTGGAATAAAGGACATGGATTAAGCTTTTTAAGTTTCCAGACATTAGGCAGGGCCCTAAATCAACAAATAAATGTGTACGTATGTGTGTTACCTTTAAAAAAAAGTTATGAGGGCATTAAAATTAAAAAATGGTAATAGGGAAATAATGGTCATCCCCCTCTTTATTTCTGTTTTCTTCATTTTTGATTCAGCAACAAGCAGCAGGATCGATGCAAGACAGAACACTGAAACTATATGAGAGGGGATGCTGTGGCCTGGAAAATCTGGTGTGCATATGTTCAACTTGGACATGAAACCTGAATTAATGCTTTTATGCCTCTAAAATGTCAGCACTGTTCATTTTTGAAATGTACGGGAACAAATCCTCACTTATAGAGATGAGAATGATCTTTCACTTCAAATCAGTCTTGTAACTAGTTAAAAACATACAAAAATCATAGACATTCATTGTTTTTATTGTATTTGCCACTATTTTAGGTTTGTCAAGATTCCCAGGCTGCAAGTAGCATTGTCCCTTTGAAAAATAAAGCGTATTTTGGCAGAGTGAAGTTTTATGTTGAAAAATGTCACACCTGTTTATGTCCTTTCTTGGCCTCTTCAACAATGCTGCTAGCGTGGATAGTACCAGAACATGACTCTCTTTCCGAACTAAGTGGTAAATGGTTAAGAACATGATAGTATGTTTTTAAAAAACATGCTGTTATTGCTGGCTTTCTGAGCCACCTCGGAACCTCATGCTTAAAAATCTCATGCTGCCTTAAGGCCTCTGTAAAAGAAGGGTAGTATTGATGTTTGGGAGAATTAACTAGTAAATATTAAACAAAAAAGCCCCTACCTACTATTTAAAGTTTTGACTGAGACCTGAAAGTGTGATCTAAGCTTTACACTAAGGTATAAAACAATAACCTCTTGATTAATGTTGGCCTGTGAACTGTTTGGATGGCTTATATTCACAACTATCCAGGACAGCTACATTCAGGCCAGCTCAGCTTTAATCTTATTCTAACCTTGATCCTGTAACTCCAAAAGCTATTTCTATTCTCTGTGTGATACATCACCTGTCCCAGATTCTGTGTCATCTTAGCAAAAAGAATACAAGGTTTTCTGCTCTGTACAGTTCTGCTGCCATCAATTAGCACAGCGATGAATCTCAACAGTTGTGTGCATTTCCGAACTGTTTAATTTAGATTTGAGTGACCTCTGTCAAGTGTTTTGGTCTGCAGGTGCTAAAACAGCTTGTCACAGGTTAGATCTTTAGAAACATCTAGTTTGGTGATTGTGTGTCTGTGACAGAGGTGATACAGAATCACTGGGAACTTCCAAGTCTCTTCATTCCAGGTTTTATAGAAAAATAATAAGTCGTGGGGTTTTCAACTTCTGTTTAATTTTAGAAAATTGCTGTGTAAGTGAATGCCTCTGCAATGTTTCTTCATACAAAAACTGGTGGTGTTATTATACTGGGCTCCATGGAAACCCAGACAATTATTTGACAAGTTTTGGTGGTCTCCAGTTATATTTTTAAGCTTAGGTTCTTCACTAGATGTTCTGTGTTTTGTTTTATATAAAAAAAGTCCTTAAAAATAGCATGGAATTTTGGTTTGCAAACCTAATGCCTTAATCAAAGAGACAGGAAAACTAAGCTGGCCACTATGAAGCCATAATAAAAGAGTAAGAAAAGTCCATCTGCTTCCCTGCACCAAATCAAATCTGGTTAACAGCATGGTATGTAATCAGAGTCACAGAAAAACAGAATGATTGAGATTGGAAGGGACTTTTGGAGGTCATTTGGTCCAAACTCCTGCTCAAAGCAGAGTTGCCTAAAGCCAGCTGCCCAGGGCAGTTCAGAAGGCTATGAAACCACAAGATGGCCATCACTAGTTTGGACAGAAAATTACACTACTTGTTCTTCTTCTGGTAAATAAAATTGCAGGAGAAAGACTCATCCCAGTCTCTCATCATATCAAATCCTGCAAACTTTTAATGGGAGCACTAATAGAGATGTACTCAAACTGATGTTCAGATGTAGGATGTTTAGCAGCATCAATTTTCTTGATTCCACATTTTTATTTGAAGACATTTCTTGTCTGATAAGTCTTACTTAAATCTATTGCTAACTTTTCAGAGGGCTGTTCAATATTATTAGCATGTTCCATCTCCTCTTCCTCCTCGGCATTGTGTTCAATTTCTCTTCGCCACTTCTCTACCACCTCTGCAGGTGATGACATAACAACACATTAAGTGTACATCTACCAAGCACCTACAGGTTTGAAGTCTCAGTCTGAAACTCCAATACGCAGAAAAAGTAGCATTTTATGAGCACTACTTCATGTTGGTGTACATTATCTAGTGGAGAACAAAGCTCTTTACTATTATGTCCAGGAGTGGCTGAAAAGTAGTGAGCAGTCCTCAAGTCTGTATGTCAGGTTCTCATTTAGAAAGAGACTGTCCCCTTTTAAATTGATAAAAATCCTCTCAGACCACATAGTGTATGCATATGCATAAATATGCATGCACGGACACAAACATTCTAAGCTTAAATAAGTAAATAATAGATCCAAGCAAAAGGTAAAATCCAGTAAAGAAGCACTGAAATATTGTATTAGAGGCAAGTACATGTGGAAACAACTACTGCACTTAAGCTCTAGGTGCACATTTGAAATAGTCCACTCTTGAGTTGTGTAACTGTGCCTTCTAAAAATTCAGAAGGTCCACAGTCAAAATGTATGCGTTACTTAAAACCCCAACAAATGTAAATAAATGAAAAATAATGAAGTGATAAGGTTAGCATATCATGACAGATGTTTTCTGCTCATACATTTGAAGTTGCAGTTTGCAGACTGCTCAAAGGTTTTGCAGACACATACCACCACCAGACTGCACAGGAAAAAGGGAGAAGGATGAACAGATGGCAACATTTTAGTGTGTGGATTAAAGATAAATTTAGTGCCAAAAGGGAATTACTATCATTTAAAATGCAGAGCTTTCTATTATTTCTACTATAAACTCTACACTTCTAGCAGTACAACTTCTAACAATTACATTGTTCTTAAAACTGCTGCCTTTTTGAATTTAGAGATCTTAGGATTTTTTAATTATTATTATTTATTGATTATAGGTCTACAAATAAATTTGAAAAACAACAACATGAAACACATTGCTGTATTAAATGTGGACTTCAGCATTGTCAGAAATGAAGGCCTGCTAATTTACTTGCCTTTTCACTAGATCCATCAAAGTCAAATGCAAGAGCTTAGTGCAGTGGTAAGCATTTGGAAGACTGAAACCTATAAGTCAGACTTAATATCAGATTTTTACTAGTTGCATGAGAAAATTTTGCAATGGACAATAATACTTATAAAGAGAAGAAAAACTGTTAGAAATTTAGTATACAACATGCAGAAGCTAGATGCAGGACTGTACATTTTTTTTCTTTCTAAATATCCTTGCTCATGCTACAGGACAAAATTACATGCACTACAAGTAGACAGAAAGGTTGTAGACTCCATAACTTCAAGGTAATGTGTTAAAATAAGGCAAAATTCTTATGTTTAATAACCCATTGGAATCGGGTTTAGTTTAATATCTTCAGGGAATAAGAATGTACACCAGTTGCTCCAGAAGTAATGCCTCTTATTTATTTCTGTGAGAACTACAACAGATAAAAAGCATAATAGCACTGTCTGTTTGCCCCGATAGAGCAAATTCTCGGCTAAAAAACACTTTTTTTTTTTTTTTTTTTTTTTTTTTTTTCCAAAACTGTCACCACAAATAGCTGATTTGTGCAGATAAAGTGAATAAGACACACTTAGTTTCGTGATGTAACAGCTGTGCATTGCTGTCTGGAATGTGGCTTGTTCTTCACATTGCTTTTGTCACTGTTGAAATGCATCACCCCACCTTCTCACTGTGCTGACATCTACTGTTTGGTCTCCATTTGGTTCACCAAATGTCAATGTGTCAATGAGTGTCAATAGGTGCTTTTTTTTTTTTTTTATTTTTTTTATTTTTTTATTTTTATTTTTTTATTTTTCATGGAAGAATTCAGTTCTGCATCTTTGCTTCATATGCACTTCCATGTCGTATGCCATTCTGCCAGATTTCTCCTCTGCTCCTAATTTGCTGCATGGCAACAAAATATGATGGAATATTGGCGGGATGGTTCAACTCCTACTGCCATATTACCACCACCTGCCTCTGATACTGTGGGCCAACATTATAAAATAGGAGGCACTACCTTTGGAGCAGCCCTCTTATATTATGACAGAACAGATTTTCTTCCTGTCTATTCTTTTGTGTTTCAATGAAAGTGCACGTTTCAAATTGAAAGGGTACTACTCTGAAAATTGGATGTTATAGGCCCCAAACTGGACTTAAAAAGGTTCTTTGGCATCTATAAAACCAATAGAGCCAAGTCAGTTGACTGACTTACTGTTCACAGACGGATCGCTGGCAGAACTACTTATGTTAGCAGGAATCCTGGGAACTGCATACTTGAGTTCAATATGTTAAACCCAATTGCACTTTTGGAAAAGGCAGTATCTGTAAGATTTTTAACATAATTTTAAAGTTTTCTAGAACAGTGCTATTCCTGGTACATAACATAAGAATAAAACAAAAGTTATTCATTTTTTGAAAGCTACTGAAGAATTTGGCCTACAAAACACCCTCTGGAACCAATTAAATCTTCTACAAAATGTTTCAAAACTGTTCATGTGGATGTGTAGGTAAGGACTACTATGCTGTACCATCTTAGGTGGTAGAATTTTGTTTTCTTTCTTACAAGCTTTCCACCATGGGTATGTGTCAGACAGCCAGCAATTCCCCAGGTCAACCACGGACTCACAAGGTGACTGAGGCTGGCAGGGAGCTCTGGACCCACCTGCTCCAGCCCCTGCTCCAGCAGCACCACCCAGAGCGGGTGCCCAGGCCCATGGCCGGGTGGCTTCTGGAGAACTCCAGGGAGGAGACCCAACAGCCTCTGAGCAGCCTGAGCCAGTGCTCCAGCACCGCACAGCGCAGCACTGCTCCTGGTGTTCAGAGGAAGCCTCCTGGGCTACAGGTTTTGCCACAGCCTCTTGTCTTGGCACAGGACACCATGGAAAAGAGCCTGGCTGTATCCTCTGTGCACCCTCTCCTCAGGTACTTATAGGCTTTGATGAGATCTCCCTGAGCCTCTTCACCAGGCTAAGCAGTCCCAGCTCTTGGTCTCTCCTCACAGGAGAGATGTTTTGAACCCTCAGTTCTGAAGAAATGCACATGGTCATTCCTGCCAAATTTCACTCATTTGGTATGTATCTTCCTTCTTTTAGGTTAGTTTTAAGCCACTTCCAAACTCTCACGCTGATGCTCTGAAGCACTGTGCTGTGTGTGTTAATGAGCTGCTGGGCATCAGCTCACTGCTGATGTTTATACATCGGGGCTCACCCAGCCTGCTGCCAGCCTGTGACCTGGATCTGCTGCAGTGCCTCAGCCTAGGGCTGCAGGGAAGCATCAGTCCCAACCCCTCCACCATACAGCTTTCCCTGCTGCCTTACAGGGCACATCCCAAACAGCCAGCTGTCAAAGGACGTGGGGATACACATACCTCAAATATTTACGGTGCCTGCACTTTGAGACTGAGACAGTTCACTCACATCTGTGTGCGGGCCACTTTTAAAACATCAAAATAAACCATCTGGCTGCACAACTGTTTCTAATTACTCCCCTGCCTAGACTGTAAACTTCAGGGTTTGGCACCGGCCTCCCTCCCAGAGCGCTGCCCAAATCCCGCTCCCAGGCAGCTAATCACCGCCACTGCAGCGCGGGGGGAGCAGCCCTGGAGCTGGGCTTGTCCAACTCACAGCTCTCCACACGCCCAACGGCTCTGTCCGTCCATCCGTCTGTCCATCCGTTGTCTGTCCATCTACCCAAGGGAGGCAACAGGAGCACGGCTGGCACAATGCACGTGCGGGGGCTGCTGGGACTGGTGCTACTGATGGTGTCGGTGGGCTCCCTGCCCAGTCTGCGGCCTGCTACCCCCCCAGCCCTGCGGTAAGTGCACTGGGGAAGTGATCCTGGGGGGTTATCACCCACCTTAGGGGATGCTTGATGGAGGTCTGGATGTGGAGAAAGCAGAGTGTTGTGCAGGTGTGAGGTATTTTGTGTCTGAGATGGAGAACTTTCATGCACTGAAGAGGGAAAAGTTGGATACGGATGGCTGCTTATGCCCAAACCTTCAAATTCTGCTGCTGAGTAGAGTGGGAGCATGACCACAAACTGTGTGTGTTCCACTGTCTCAATGTAGCAGTGCGATGAACCTTATCTTCCTTTAAGTCTTTGCCTCCATCAGGGCCAGCACCTGCCTATGCTTACAGTCAGCAACTCTTCTATCCTAAGCCTGTAACTTCTAGAGTCTGAGGAGTGTGGATAATACCAACCTCAGTCCTCACCATTCCCTAGCATGGTGAACACCTGCTTTTGGCACTTGTCACTTGGCCTTGTTCTTTGTTCTCTTTCCTGCAATCCTGATCCTGGTGAGGCAGCGTCTGATTTTTCTTGTGTACGTCCTGCAAACCCTTATCTCCACTGCATGGCAGAACTGCATGGCAGAACAGCAAATCCTCAGATCTTGCATGTGTTTTCTCCTGAATCTAATAAAATCGCAGCCACTGAGTTTATACATGGAAATCAGTGATTACTGCTGTTTTCTGTTCTGATGAAAGCATAGATCCCTTTCTCTGACAACCAGAAGACTGCAAAATGATTACTTACACAAATATAACTCTAGTAGAATCAACTATAAATTGCTTTTTGATATTCTGTTTTCTGATTTTGCTGCTTAGAAGTTCTGTCTTTTGTAAAGCTTTTGGAATAATCCAGACCAAAATGCTTTAGAACAGATGATCAAATTATACATGTAGTATATTTATGTGCAGATACATATGCACACATACCAGGTAGGTGTGAAAGAGATTAACCTAATGTAGCTTAACATGATAATTAATATACAACATAAGTGTTCCTGCAGATAACAAGGATATTTCTGATAAAAGGGGTCAAAAACAAGCCATTTCAGGAAAATGGTAATTTGAAAGCATAAACAAAGCTGTGGCATTAAAAATGATGTTGTGGGGAATGGCTGAAGCTGTGGCAGTGGGGTGGTTTGCTCATTAGCACCTGGCTCTGACCACAGCTTCTTCTCTTGGCTATCCTTCTCAGGAGCTCCTCAGGCAGCCCTGTTTTGTGCCTCCTGCCCCGTGCTGAGGCAGAGCTCCGGTGCCGCGTTCCGGGGGGCCCACTGTGCAGTGGCAGGGGCAGGTGCGACTGCGGGGTCTGCATCTGCCAAGTGACAGAGGCTGGCAAATACTATGGGCCGCTGTGCGAGTGCCAAGACTGGGTGTGTGAGATCTACGACGGGAAGGTCTGTGCAGGTAAGGAAGCTACTGTGGCAAGTGGAGCTTTAGGAAATTAAGAATTTATATGAAGTCCAGAAATATGTCGGAAACACAGCATGTAGGTAGAGCAGAGACGCAGTCATCTATGCATCTTACAGTTTTGTAAGATAATAGAATCATTCAGTTTGGAAAAGATCTTTGAGATCATCAAGTCCAACCATAATTTAGGATCTTCAATTTTTAACTATTAATTAGTTTTTTTTTGACTGAGCCTCATGGCATCGAAAAGTGGGAAAACTCTACATGGGGTTTTTGGCACATTGGAGGACATTAAATGTCACAAGTCAAAGGAACTGCCTCTGCCATAAGATGGGACTTTGCCCACTTTTTAGCAGCAAGGACAAAAGTAGGAGTCACATTGGTATGGAGACTCTGTAAACTGCATTTTGTATCTAACACAGAATGCAAGACTGTATGCTTTTTTTTTTCATGTAACATTGCTGCATTTGAACTGCTCACCTACTAGTGGTGTGCAGTTTCTATCAAGGCTTTAAACTGTTGCTAAACAATTTGTTGTATCCTGTAATGTTTTTCTTCTCCTACTATGAGGGAGAACATTTGCTGTAACAAGTATCACACTGAAGGGTATAAATATCAAAACAGTTTTACTCCAAGTAGAGATAATGCTGTCCAAACAGAGACTTAAAACAATGTAATTGTGTTGTGGTTTCTGAGATTTCCCCACTAACACTGTATCCTTTAATGGTAGATTAAATGGCATACATTTCTGGGACAAAATTTAGCCCCTGCCAGTTGCTGGAACATGTCACTTGGTTTGCATCTAAACATTATCACTCTTTCATCTTTCCAGCTGTCTCTACTTAAGTTTCTGGGCTATTTCTGTCAGATTTTGGAGGCTTTTTTTTTTTTTTTTTTTTTTTTTTTTCTTTAAAGAAGCTTAGAATAGGATTTTAGAGAAAAGCAAGAAGAAATGCCATCACATTCCTAAGGGGATTCTGTCTGGATCTTGATGAAAGGGGTCACATGGGCACTTCATTTCTTGTGTCCCCGCTTAAACAGCTTTACCAGACTCACACAAACGTGTCATCTTTTCAGGCCAAAAACTGCAATTAGGTCAATGGGAATGTTACAGGAATTCTGCTAGTAAGAGGATAATACAGATACATTCCAGCGGTGGGTTTGGCAAATTCTGTAGGAAAAAAAGAGCAACTTATTTTAGCAACAATGTAACTAAGAAGTCCAATACTAACATGAGAAGATCAAGAATGGGTTTATAAGAAAAACATTTGTGTTTGGCACCTATGACTTTATGGAGAAACTGATTTATAGACTCTCTAGTCAGCAATATAAATCTAGTTACACAAGAAATATCTGAGGACTGCTGCTCATGTCAGTGCTTTGCTACCCCAAAGGTGAATTTTCTGATCAGTGGTGTGACCTCAATATGCTTGGTATTTTTTTCTAGGGGCAGTTATACAGTTAAACTGAAAGCTCCTCCAATTTTATTAGTTTACTGCAAATTGAGTTGTTATGTTCCTGTTAATGTCATGAATGGTGGCTGAAAGGTTTGCTAGTGCTTTGCTGGAAAGAGGTGCTGACAGGATAAACAAACCCAAGAGATTTCTAATGATAGTTTGTACAGCACTTTATGTATCAGTTTAAAAATGCAAATGTTAAGTGATAAATGTGTTTTTTCAAAAAGCAGTTCTTGTAGTTGTCACTCCATCTAGGCGGAGTATTGAAGCAGCATTACCACTGCATTCTCAAAAACTAAAATCCACTCATCTGCATCGAAAGTTGTAAAAAAAAATCAGTACACATTTATGGAGAGGGAAATAGCTGAGGTTTTTTTGCTTGTTTGACTTATATTTCTTGTTAGTAGTAGAGTCAACTTTGTTGGAGTTCAGAGTTGACCAGCACTTCAGGAGAGCAGATCCCACGGGGCTGAGATGCATAGTATGGATCTGGTCAATGAAAATCGTATTCCAGTCTATACACTCCTTCCTGGTCAGGTGTACTGTAACTGGCAAGAGGGTGATCCATGCACTGTATGACTAACATCCCCCTTGTTCCTTCCAGAAATACTCATGTGGTTGGCATCAGTAGATACTGATCCTCAAAGACTGATGTGACTTCCTTTATTTGCCTTTCAATCTTGTGGTCTTGTTTTATAGCACAACAGAAAAACATGGCTATGGTATTTTGGTTTTATTACACCAGCTTCTGTGTCTATGCCACATATGGGGAATTTCACAATCTTGTCTTCATATTCTGAGAACAAAATTTGCAGTCATACTGCTATTACAGTAATTCTCTGCATGAATGTACCACTTTCGCATCCAGTCAAGTCTTGTCTATTAGTTTATTTCACCACTCTTCTTAGGCAAATTTAGAATATTCCATCAGAAAGAAAAATTGTATGTTGACTGTGAAAGACCATTCACTGAACAGTATCTTCCAGTGTTGCTTTGTATTAAGCCACCGAGCTGATTTCCGATGTATGGAATGCCCTCCTTTCTTTGAATTTTAGAGCAGATTTTTTGACTCTGTGATGAAGTTATAGTCCTTCTAGATGAATAGCCAAGATGTCTTACTGAATTTTCTTCTTTTTCTTTTTTTTTTTTTTTTATCTTTTTTGCTTTTTTGCTCCCCCCCTCCTCCCCCCCCCCCCAATTTTTAATTTTATGTGTACTGCACTATTTCATGTTAGTCTGTCCTG
>JAOWBP010000001.1:117401172-117420788 GCA_028571105.1 Tragopan temminckii | reverse complement strand
CTTACCACCAGGCACAACAAGCCATCTGTGCACACTGACACGGGAGAACAGGAGCCACATATTTGTTCTCCCATCTGACCTTTGAAAACAACACAATTTCCCGATCCTTAATTCATTTAATGCCGCGGTGTAACGAGCTTATCTAAAGCCACAGAGTGCAGTCATTTTGGAATTTCCATCTTCTGTTTTCAGTCTGTAGCACAGGACAAACTGACCTGACCAAGTTACTGAAAACTACTGAATGATTTGACAGGGTTTCACTGAAAATAAATTTGTATCACCATGACTTATCAGAAGGACTAGACTGATTTTGTAATTTCTCCACTCTCATTAGCTGAAGGTGGAATGCTTTATGTTAAAAATACTGAAAAGAAGGCTAAAAAAAAAAAAAGATATTTGCAGTGAGTTAAACAACAATTTGTTAATCTATGAGTCAAGACAAACTTCTAGATGAGGATTATTATGGAATAAAATCATTTAAGCATAACTGAGCTAATGCCACAGTTGAAGACTGGCACCCAGCTATAGGTATATTTTCTGTAGTGATCAATTAAAAAAAAACCTCTAACAAGATAGTTTAACCACTCACTGCAAGATACCTAAAGATTAGGTGATACCACCCAGCCTCACTACTTGAAGCTTCCCTTATAATCAACAAACAGGCCAGCTGAACTAACTTTTGGAAGTGCCTCTGTTAGACGCAAATGTAAACAGCTAATTACAGACAACTACAGACCCACAAATTAGCTTTGATCAGTTCTACTAAAACTGTTTCTATTTTAAATCCTAAAACTAAGAAGCGAAAAGCTATTTAATGCAAGCAAAGATGACTGGGAAAAAAAGGAGACAATATGCAACTAGAGCCTAATTTAGATGATTGCAACCAGAGTAGTCATCACAAGGCAGAAGTTCCTGCTCCACCTCCAGCTGCCTGTACTGTAGGAGCACATCCCCATTTAGCTGCAGAGAACTGAGCATAGCAGCAAGTTCAAGCTGTTCAGACAAGCCTTTAGCCAGCTCTGTCCTCACCTTTCTCACCTGGAACAGAGAAATAGCAGCTACAGCAACCAAAGCAGTCAGAAAAATGGTGATGACAACAGGCTGCCTGTACAGCACTAACACTGCCCAACAACACCTGGCATGCTGAAAGCCATTGATTTCAGCTAATGAAGGAGCCAGGCCAGCAGTATTTAATAGAAACAACTCCAATCTATCTGTGATGGGGCTGGGAGTAGATTAAGCTTTATTTCAGCTCCTGTATGGCTTCAGACTTGGAGGAACACTGAAGTTGCTGAATAGCAATTTGTGCTCCTGAAAAAAGTCCAACACTTCCAGTCACAGCTCCTTTAATTTGTACAAAAGTTTGCTGTGAATGTAACTGATTTAACAACAGTAGAAATGTCAAGGCCATTACTTCTGTCTTCCTGTAATTTCCTTTGTTAGCTGATATATGGAAAGAAAAACATTTCTATTAAATCCCATGAGAGACATTTCTAATTTTTGCCATAATAATACCAAAATAAGGGTCAACTAGACTTTTTTGACAGACAAAGGAGGGAACTCTCACACCTTTTATTTCAGAGAGTTGCTTTCATATCAGAGCAATAAGATGAACCTTGCCTCCATTTTACATGATCTAGGTGTAATACCATTGCGACCGTGGTTTGAAGTTGCAATGAATGTGGGGTATAATGAAAGCAACTCCATATACTATCACAGTGTCTACAGAGTGAAACCAATTCCATTCATCTCTTCTTCCTGAGAGACAGAATTTTCAGCTGAGACAGGGATGTGAATTCTATTGCAATCTTGCCATGGTTTCTGCAGTTCCTTGGACTTTGGCACATTTTTCTCATCGGTTATTTTAAATGCTACCAGGGCAATTGTGTCTAATGCAGGTAGTTTGCCCAGAGTGTTTCTCCTAATACAAAGTCTGAAAGTAAAAACTTATAACAACAATATCTTTAAAGTAAGGTATGCTTACCTTGCTCATTTCACAATTTTCAGAAAACAGTTTATTAGAAAGTATGAGTTAATTTTTGTATCACACTGTTGAAAAGAAAAGCTTAGTCCTTCCATCAGAATTTAGTCTCCCTGCCTTTCCTGCCAGAAAATGAATTCTTCTAGAGGCTGGTTGATAACTAAACCACCACTGCCCGCTATACCATCATAAAAGATATTTCTGACTTCTGCTAAATCTTTGATACTACATAGCATTATGCAGCCAACTTAGTACCACAGGATTTTCATGTTTCAGGGGACTGCAATTTAGCCCGTATCTGCTGAGCAGATGTACCTAAGTATAGCTGTGGAAGATGACCTAAGTTAATGTATTTCCATCGTCTATGTGAGAGGATCAAAAATATAATGAAATTAAGTAACCTCTTGAAACACCTCAGAATTCTTCACTGAACTGAATGAATGATGAGATTGAACGTCGTGTAAGGACTGGGAGATTTTTTTACATTCATGATAGTGATACCTACTGTTTGTATTCTGCTGATACCAGTGTTTAAAATAGAAGCTTGAATTCCCTCAATAAAAACATCCTATTACTAAAATTCACAGTAAGCTGGTTTTGTTAAATTCCTAGTCTTTTTCTACATGCCACATCAGATAATAATTTCTAATTTCTGAAATATTAGGCCTTTTTAAGACATACTACAGTTAAGTAGCCTCCTGCTAGCATGCTTCATATGTTATTCCTACAAAAATATTGACATGAGTAATCCAGACAATCCATTAATTTATGTGCCACATTTTCTTTTATACTTACTTAATTATTTACTTGACAAAGTAATCAACACCTAACTTTTAATGTCAGTTGGAGACTAGATAGTATTCTTGAAAATTATTCTTCAATTTCTATTTCAAATATGTTTAATACTGTGTGCACAGTATTTTTTTTCTGAGCTATTTCACATTGTTTCACAGTGAGTTGTAACACAGGCCAATATTCTTCAGTTTAGAACACTATTTAGAATTCAAGTGTCAAATTATACTGTAAGAAACAAACAGACTTGGTCTAATTCTCTATCTCATAAAACTTTACAAGTCATTACAAGATGGTATTAATGTTTGTACGTACATTTTATATAATGTAGACAGCCAATACTGCACAAACGGTCCTAGAATTTTATATTTTAGAAGACCTCAGACAGTAAGAAATTATAGTCTGTACTACATTTTTCAGAGATGAGTTTCTAGGGTATAGATGTTATTAGCTTTTGTTTAAAATTATGAAAAGTAACAATAGTCCATAATACAAAAACTATTATACTAGTATCATGTCATAAGCTCTTCAGTCTTTTCTTCCCAGATAGTGCCTATATACATAATATAATCTGACTGCACATTTATCCCCATTTCAGTACTTCCAGAAGAGTCATTTCAGCATAACAAACACCTATTAGAAGCCAACAGCATATGATAACAGTAATAATCAGAAATATCAACATACTGTTTTGAAAACAAAAGCACCTCAGACCCTAATTTCATCTGATTTTTTTAATGTCTGTATTTCATGCCCCTCGCCTGAATATATGTCAGTATTGCAGGTGATGGATATCAGTATGAGCAGTGCCTTTGTAATTCATAGTCGTCTGTCTGAATCAATTGTCTTGTCAAATGTGGCAAGCAACAACCATTTCTCACAAGGTACAGGTGGCCCAAATTTTAAATAGACTCAATTAGCAAGAATAATTATTCAGGAGGAAACATGAGCACTAGAAGACACAATGTCATGGCAACATTTCAGTTCAACTTTCCTTCTGAGGTAACAAAGCACTTGGACGAATGCATCACTTTATTCTGTCACTTAGTTCACACAGGAAAAAGAGAATCTTTTTACAGATAAAAGGCTAAAATTTTCAGAAACTACCTTTTCTAAACTCCCTGGGAACCAGAGGAAGTAAATTTATGATTTGTCCTCAGAAGGTGTTAATTAGACATGACTTAACATTTTCAAAAATCTTAGCTCAGCTATACTTATACTGTTATAAATTGAGACTTAAATGAATAGTACCTATCTTCTCCATAAATTAGATTTCTCTCTGGACCAAAATTTTGCATTAATCAAGGTTGAAAAGTTTGTTAGCACTTCTAATCTAAAGGCTCTACAGAATTACTGATTGATGGTAAAGTTCAGTAGAATCATAATCCTGTGTTCCCTAAAAATGTTGAATGCACTTAAATTAGGACCATAACTTATAGACAATTTCTCTTCAATAAAGATGTTTCATATACAATACCTTTAACATATGTTAATAGGCTTCTAACCAGTGCTGTATTTTACTTCGATTGCCACTATGTCCATAGATAATTAAGTTCTTGGCAGAGTTATAGGAATAATAATTGAAGCAGTATTTTCCTTAGAATAAATAATCCAAAGAGCAAATAAAATCATTCACTAAAAATGGATTATTCATTGATTAACATTCAAAGAAACATGTGGATAGCATATTAAAAAAAACCTCTAATTTAAAGGCTCACACAAATTAATGCTAATTCTATTCTAACATTGTTTTATGAAGATTACAATATATAATACAAGTTCACATAGTTCAGCTACAATTCATCCCTATACACATCAGTAGTGCAGCCAGCAGGCCCAGTGAAGTAACCTTTTCCCTTTAATCAGCACTTGTGAGACCACATCCACACCTCGTTTTGAGCTGAGTTGAGGTTGGAGCTCCCCAGTACAAGAAAGACACAGATATAATGGAACTAGTTTAACAGAGGATCACTGAAAAGGGCAGGAAGTCAGGGTGAGTGACATGGGTCTGTTGAGCTTTCAGAAGAGAAGGTGGAGGGGAGAGCTTCCTGCTGTCTGCAGCTGTCTCATCAGGGGATACAGAGAAGATGGAGTGAAACTCTTGGAGGTCCACAGCGATAACACAAGATACAGTGCACACAAGATAGAACATAGAAATTCTGCTTAAGTACTAGGGAAACATATTTTTTGCCTGAGCTTGATCAAATCCTGGAGCAGACTTCCTAGAGAGCTTGTGGAATCTCCATCTGTAGAGGAGTCTACAATTCATGTGGACACAACTGTGGGCAACTTCATCTAACAGGATCTGCCCTGGGTGACAGGTCATACTACATGACTTCTGAAAGTCCCTTCCAACCTAAACTATTCTACAACACCATAAATAGCATCAAAGAAAGTAATTCATTCAAGTGTAACTGCATTCAGAGGTGAATGCTAAAAGACATTAATCATAAGCAAATATTCATTTGTTAAAATAGCAATAAATGCAGTAACAATAAATGCAGTAAGTTTCTACTTTATCTTTTCACAGCAGTGGTTATGCATAATCTATTTTACCATACTTTTATTCCATAAAGGAAGACTAAAATATCAGTGTGCAAATCAAGTAATTTGCATCCTCATTTATATGTGTATAACATGAGTCAGGACAGTGGAACAAAGTCCAGACATCTACTCATTCTCTGAGGACAAACTCATCAGATATGCTTCAAAGATAAGTTCATAATATCCACAAAAAACAACAATTTAAACAATTCAGTGAAAGATGTTAGAATAAACATCAGTATGTTATTCGTTGCCCCTAGGTGTTGACTGTGAGTGAAGCTGGTATATCCATACACAAAGGCTGAGAAAACAAGCTCTGTATAAAAGTCATGCTGTTGGTCATCCATCTCTTTCTTTCTGCTATAATATTTACATACCCATTTCTTTGCAAAGTCCATACTGGCTACAACAGTAACTCATTAACTCTGCACTGTACAAATGTTCATGCTGGTCACTAATTCTCCATTTGCGAGCTTCTGTGTCCTCATAACCACCTGCCTAATGGATATCTCTGAATAAGCATGCTTAGCTTGCAGCCAGAAATACCACTTTACAAAGGATTACTTTGGCTTTACATAACAGGAGAATATTTTATCAGAATCATCTTATTTCAGTAACTTCCTAAATACTAATATTAATAATGCTTCAACTTTTACTATTAAAATTCATTACTTATGGTGGCATAATAGCTTAGTTTGGCAGCGAACAAAAAGTGCTACCCACAAGCTCAGAACAAACTGAAGAGCTAAGTAGAACTTGTCTCTGGAGTCACCAGACCTTTCTGCAGTGAAAGGCAGAATAACACAGTGATTATCCGCTCTCTGCAGTAGTGACAAAATTGTATTTTTAACAAGCACAATAGGTGTATTTTACTGTATATAAGACAAACTTTTTTTTTTTTTTTACTGAAGACTAGAAAGGATCAGTAAAATAATGCTAAAAATTGATGACTACTGAAAAATTCTGCAGGTTAATGTTATCCCACATCATACCTATCAATACAAACTTAGTCCAGCAACAACAGTAAATATATGATAACAGAATCATTTGTTTACCAATATGCATTCTATTAAGGAAAAAAATACAGTAAAGCAAGATTATGTTTTCATTCAGCTCACAGTAGGACATAATGCTCTTACTTAAATAAGTAATCATGCAACAAAATATCCAGTCTCGTGAAAAGGCAATCCAAGTTCTATATCAATATATGCATCTCGAGACATTTACAAAAGATTATTGCTAATGCACATGCAGCTTATTTTGCTTTTCATTCTTTAAATTAATACAATGAAACTATCTATTTCTTAGTAGTAAAGCATTATTATGAATTTTGGTATTAAATTTAGGTGGAGATTAACTATGCAGTAAAGTCACATATTTCTCAATCTGTCTTTTCCGTTTGTATGCCATGGTGTTGCTTGCAGCTAAGAACACTCATAGCAAAAGGAACTGAGAAGTTATGAAAGAAAGATCAGATGTCAGTGGTATGTACCCTTCTCAATTTTCTTGAGCATATATAGGTTAATTTTCAAATACTTACCTTAACTATGCCACGGATATGCATTTTTGCTATCATCTCTGCAGTGTAAAGAAACATCAGTAGAGTGTCAAGAGCAAATGTCACATACTGGAGAGGAGGATAATGCTCAAAAGTCTTTGGAGTGTTCATACAAACGGAAATAACACTGATGATGGCACAGATTCGTAATAAAGAGTGTACCCACTGGAAAAGAAAAAAAGACATCACAATGTTGCTTTAATGTTTAAAACCAGCTCAAATATTTATCCTCTCAAACTTGTACTGACACTTCTTGTAAACACACATTCGCGGTTTTCTTTTATATCATGATACACGTATTTAAAGTCCTAATCTCAAAAGTAAGCACTCTTGACTTTTTGAAATAATATACAAAACAAGCTGTTAATTATGTAATATGGGAGGTTGTACAATTCATAAACTAAGTATTAAGAGCCAGGCTACCAAGAGTAAAGATTCCTTTCTACTTCTGCTATCCTATACGCTGACAATATATGACATTATTAGATGTTATAAATTGGGTGAATATATTAAATAAAAATATCTGTGGAAAATTTTGATTTCACATTTAGGTGAATTGATTTTTTTGTTTTTTTGTTTTGTTTTGTTTTGTTTTGTTTTGTTTTTTGTTTGTTTTGTTTTTTGTTTGTTTTGTTTGTTTTTTAGATTAATTGATTTTATTTCAGTTCATAATTTCAAAAATTAACTGAGAGGCACAGGGATTAGAATCATCAGAATAAATATAGAAAAAGACTGTCATAGAAAACAACTTCTGCTATATCAGCATACACTTTTGTTCAAAACAAGTTTTGTTTTTGGAAGAGAACAGTTCATTTCTAAAACTACTTAGGTCTCTGTCTCAAAACAGTCGTTATTAATAAGGCTATATTCAATGCCAACCACACTGGGAGGTCTAATGAGAAAGCAAAATGTATCAGTATAGGGGTTTAGCGTCGGATTTTATTTTTTTGCTTTTAAATCAAAACATCTTGAAGCCAGACAAGTGTAATGAATCAGAGTTGGTAGGGTCAAATCTTTCAGAAAAAAAAGAAAAAAGGACACTTCAGCAAGCAAAAAAATATCCAAACACACAAAAAAACTAAGATATAAAAGTGAATTACACCAATTTGCAGAAAAATTTATACAGTCACTTCCACCAATTCACACCTTCTGGTATCAAGAAACAGCCAGAATATTTACTTCATTTAATGCTCAACTAAATGTAATCATATTTGACCTTAATTGAATACCTCTATTTTTTGTATATTCTAGGCCCAAATTAATAATCTGAAAGTGGAAGGCATCTGACGCATTGTCTCATGTCCCTTTTATACACACCTTGTTTTAAATCTTGTATGAACTGAAAAGAAATAACATAAACTGTAAAGTTTGGCTTATACATAAACTTCTTGTCTGCCTTAGTAAAAGTTTAATATTGTACATACTGAGAAATAGGCACCTAGTTTAGCAGTATGACAAGAAAAAAGGTGAATACTGTGCACTGAGAAACACATATAAATAACCCTGAATATAATCCTGCAATAACATTTTCGTGAATATTCTTTTTTAAATTATTTACCATGAATAATTAATGTATGGGTGTTGTAAATGATTTATGTGTTAAGAGTCGGGAGCAAAGCAGTATCGATCTGGGATCCATAATGCAATGGACATGATAGTTTCATTAAATAAAAGTCATACCAACAATAGTATTTATTTTAGGATATTTTATTTTCTACTTTCACAGAATAAAATTTTCTATTTTCCTTTAGGAGGAGCACAAAAATGCCTTTTGTACAAAACTATGAATCATTCAAAACACATAGGAAACCCAGAAGCACACTGACTGCTGAAGTAAGTGATCTAATCATAACAAACATATTTATGTGGCAAAGGCATTTTCTTAATCCTGTGCATTCTGCTAATGGCTTTGTTCCTAATGAAACGATCTCTCATTTCAAGTCACCAGACAATACTACACTTACCTGTTGTGTAAGGCACATTGTAGATCAAATTATGCTAGAAAAATATGAATTGTACTTGAAAATAAACAGTCTAAATACACTTCTGTATTCATGAGAGATGTAAAAAAAAAGGAGATTTGAAAGTCAGAACTATCAACTGCTGGCTATCACTTCAACAATGAAATACTCTCTTTGACATTCTCTTCAAAAGCTCATTTTGCAAACTTCAGTTCTACTTTTAATAAATATATAGGAAACAAAGACGTTGAAAAGATGGCTGTATGAAATAGCAACCAGTAAATCACAAAATCATGGAATCGTAGAGGTTGGAAGGGACCATTGTGTTTAAATCCCCTGAAAATCAGACTCCCTACATCAGGCTACACAGGTCCAGGAGAATCTTGAATATCTCCAGAGAAGGAGAATCCACAACCTCCCTGGGCAGTCTGTTCCAGTGCTCTGTCACCCTCTGTGAAGAAGCTCTTTAGTATATTTGTGCTGAACTTCCTATGTTCCAGTTTATGGCCATTTCCCATTGTCCTGTCCCCACACACCACTGAAAAGAGATTGGTCTTGTCCCTTTGCCTCCCGCACTTAAGATATTTATAAACATTAATAAGATCCCCTCTCAGTCTTCTTTTCTCAAGGCTGAACAGATCCAGGTCGATGGATGTTGACAAATGTTATTTGATCGTCCCCATCAACTCTGTGTGGAAAACCAGATTTTGATTTAATTTCTGAGTTTTTGAAAAGGAAAAAAAAAGAAAAAAAGAAAAAAAAGAAAAAAGAAAAAAAAAGAAAAAAAGAAAAAAAAGAAAAAAAGAAAAAAAGAAAAAAAGAAAAAAAGAAAAAAAGAAAAAAAGAAAAAAAGAAAAAAAAGAAAAAAAGAAAAAAAGAAAAAAAGAAAAAAAGAAAAAAGAAAAAAAAAGAAAAAAGAAAAAAAGAAAAAAGAAAAAAAAGAACTTGCAGATTAGCAACTATAGCTCAGTAACTGTTTCTGACTACTATTTCAGAACTTCTCTTAGAAGTCATATTTCAGCAATATAAGTTGCATTTAACTTACAATTAATAACTATGGAAAAAGATACCTACTGGCTTGTTAATCCACAGAATATCTGCATTGTCTGACAAAGATTCATCGGGACCAAAATCTGTAACTGGCTGGGCTTCCACCCTCGAACTTTGTTTCCTTTTTAGCATCCTGAAGTTAACTTTTGTTATCTATGATCATGAAATGTCCTTGGGGAGAAAAAAAGAGAAAATACATTAATTCACCAAAACTATTTTATAAAGCCCTTTTGAACAGTTTTATAACTAATCTAAAGCATTTTCAGAGAATCACAGAATCGCAGAGGTAGGAAGGAATCTCAAGGAATCATCGAGCCCAACCTCTCTGCTAAAGCAGGTACCATACAATAGATTGCACAGGTAAGTGGCCACACGGTCTTGAATATCTCCTTAGAAGGAGACTCCACAACTTCTCTGAGCGACCTGCTCCAGTGCTTCTTCACCCTTACTGTAAAGAAATTCTTCCATACGTTAGTACGGAACTTCCTATGTTCAAGTTTTGGGCCATTACTCCTTCTGCTATCGCTACACACCACCAAGAAGAGCCTGGCCTCATCCATTTGCCTCCCACCTCCCTTTAGATATTTATAAACATTTATCAGATCCCCTCTCAGTTTTCTTTTCCCCAGGCTGAACAGACCCAAATTACCCAGCCTTTCCTCATGGGAGATGCTCCAGGCCCGTCATTATCTTTGTGGTCCTCCACTGAACTTCCTCTAGCGGTTCCCTGTTGTTTTTGAACTGGGGAGCTCAGAACTGGATACAGTAGTCTAAATGTGGCCTCATCAGGGCAGGGTAGAGGGGGAGAATCTCCTCCCTTGAACTGCTGAACACACTCTTTTTATTGCATCCCAGGATAACACTGGTCTCCTAGGCCACAAGGGCACACTGCTGGCTCATGGACAATGTGCTGTCCACCAGGACCCCTAGGTCCTCTGCAGAGCTCGTCTCCAGCAGGTCATCCCCTAAACTGTAGTGATGCATAGGGTTATTCCTTCCTGGGTGAAAGACTCTATACTTGTTCTTATTAAACCTCATCAGATTCCTCTCTGCCCAGCTCTGCAGTCTCTCCAGGTCTTGTTGAATGGTAACACAGCCTTCAGGTGTGTTGGCCAATTCTCCCAGCTTTGTATTATCAGTAAACTTGCTTCCCACTAATAGGGAACGTGAGCTGGGATTAGACCGTCGTGAGACAGGTTAGTTTTACCCAACTGATGATGTGTTGTTGCGCTAGTAATTGCGCAACAGTAATTGCTAGTAAATGCTACGGTGGATTCTATCCCTTCAGTCAGGTCACTGGTGAAGATGTCGAACAAGACCGGACCCAGAACCAATCATTGTTGAACACCACTAGTTACAGTCCTCCAAGTGGACTCTACACTGCTGATGACAACTCTCTGCACTGAGCTTGGCCAGTCAGCAAGTTCTCGCTGTCCACTCATCTATCCCACATTTTCTAAGTTTCATAACAAGGATATTGAGAGACTTTGGTTTCATGCCAAACAGATTTTGTATTTATTAACAGGATCTTCTTTTTATTAAAAAGCTTTGCCTATATAAATCAGTGACATGACTCTCAGTTTATGCCAATTTACTTGAAAGTATGCAGCTCAAACAATTACCAGAAACCTAGCAGCACTGGCAGAAAATTCAGACCAATATGCGAAGGCAGCTAATACTGTGAACTTAAATCCAAAGTAATCACTGGATGGATTTAACCTGAAGCCATTTAATTTTATGGTGACACTTTCATTTATTATACTAGGCTAAGATAAAGCCCAATAAGCCGAAGGCAAGCAGGCGATCTTAAGTAGCAAACAGATGTTATTGTTCTTTACTGAAATCAAGAGTCTTTTTGCTATGTACTTCTGCTATTAGCATACATTTTTCTAATACTTTTCTTTAATGTTAGTAATGCTAGTAAGCTAACAGTGGGAGAGTTGGCTGTCCCTGGAGTTATGTTGATACACGGGAGCAGAGAGCAAAACGTGCTGTTTCCACAAGATTAGGCAGAGTTTGGACATTCCTGCTGGGGTGGCACAGAGTCTGAGCCTTCTGCAGTCCTCAGCAACGCAAGCAGCAACCACTACACACCACAAGTGCAGAAAGAAAACCTAGATACTAGCATCAGCTTTCCCCCAGACTCCATGCATCCCTGAATGTGAATAAATGCAAAGAGATGGTGATGCATTCTCCCAAGAAATCACAGCCTACCCAGAAGGGAGCACACGGCTTGCACAAAAACTGTCATGCATGAAATGCAGTCCCTTAGGCATGGTTATTCAGGAAGGTGAAGGGGAACGAGAAAGCAAGATCTTGGGCCTTGTGATAGGCCTTTACCCCAGACAAAATCTGGCTTGTAGGTGAGTGACAATACAATTCCAAAAAGACTGTCAGCACTATCTAATACAAAATGCATGAAAGCTATAAGTTGTCCATCAAATATCACAAGGTATGGTGATGACTGCAGCAGGAATGCCAAAGAAACTGTCCTTGATTAGCTGGAAGAAGAAGTGAGTTCAAGACTACAGAAGTGCTCTTGTTGTTGGTCTCAACTGGCCTTTTCACAACACAGGTTGCTGCTCCTCAACCACATGGCACCCGTACACCCTCAGCTGACTCTTCTTTTCACGAGTATGGCAAGCTTCACCAAATCATGTTCTTCCAGCTCCCTCTGAGTCTATCCCACTCTATTTTTTCCTGTTTCAGGTTTGCTCCATTCTCAGAAGAGTGCTTTGTGCTTTTTCCGGTTATGTCTCTACATATGTAAAGTCCTCTTTGAAAGCCTTTATGAGGTTTTTGGATTACTCTCTTTCATAGCTGTTAGTAAACTAAAACTCCTGATCATGACAACTTTATGCGTGATCAGCCTATATGCATCTTTCTCATATTTGCTGTCTAACACTTAAAAACCTGGACAATTAGTTAAAAGTCTAGACTATTGGTCTCAGTTTACATAGACCATAATAACACAGGGTCTTCAGCTGAAGGATCTGAAATTATACAGTTCTGGGTTGTTGGGTTTTTGTTTGTTTTGTGGTTTCGTTTTTTGTCCTTTTTTTTTTTTTTAATTAAGAAAAAGAAGCAATGTAGAGGTACAAAATAAAGGACAACTTCTGACATCTTTATTCATGTTGGATGGTGAATCACAGTAACCTCATACAAGGAAACTTACAAGCTGACAATATATGCAAATATTGTAAAATGAACATGATAGATTTATAGTCCTCCTCTAACAAATGAAGGTTGCAATACAAACATATCCATATAAGCCATCTGCTCTTTTAAGACTCATGCTTAAGCTTCATGTTTCCACTTCCTTCCCATAAATAACATCACTACTTTTTTTCTCTTTACTAAATTTTCCTTCTTTCTCCTCTTTGTTTCCAAGCCTAATATCATAACTTATTTTCTCTGTTTAAACCAAGTACAGCTAGAATTGCTTGAAGCCTCGGAAATGGTGTATTTTTTGAGGTCATGAAATCTTAAAATGGCTACATTTAGCGCAATAATAAGTTTACTGCAATTTCTTTGAGATTGCAGTTCTCAAGACCTTAGAAGGAAATAATAACACTTTCTAAAATGTTTCCTGCACGTATATTTCTTTGCAAACTTACTTAAAAGTTAATCAGCCAATCAATAAAATGTTAATTTTATGTCTACCATTTCTGCATTTCCTAGTATACTCTTAAGTAAACACTTAAATAAAGGATCAATAAGATAAGTACAATCAATAAGAGAATCATGAAAGAAGTCTCAGGATTTGAAAAATGAGCAAGTGTTCTAAAGAGGACACTCCTTAAAGTGTCCGTTTGGAGAAGAAAGTAAATAATTACCAATTGGCCATTAGAGAGGCTTTGTTGTTTTTATGCTTTTCTCAGAATTGCTTATTTAGAAATCTGATGGGTAGAAAGATGAGCCATACCTAAAGAAATCCCCACCTACCCTTATACTGAGTGACACCTTTATTTGTTTATTTCTTTATTGGATACATGAACTTTAGATGTGAATAATGGATTCAGTTCACATACTTAAATGTTATAACTAAGAGGATCAAAATTCTTCTTTTTAAGAAGTGGCTTTGAATAAGTAAACTGCCATGCATATAAATCCAACAGAAAAGACATTTATGGAACATGAGAACATCTTGTTTTAACTCTTGGCCTGCAATCCATTTTGCACCTTTTCCTGTATGGGGGAACTAACAGAAAGATGAATGGTAGGAAGGGAGCTGTGCAGGAACTCCTTCCAGCATGCACCATGCAGTGAGCACCACACCAAGCTGTGCTAATGGGGAGGCTGCAGTTCTCCCAAACCCTGACTATAAATCCACCCCTGCAGTTCTCACATTGATTCCGACATACATCATTAGGTTCTTCTTTGATCACAACCTGTTATTAACATGAAAGTCCTAATAAATTCTCTGGGATATATTCCTAGCTCTAGACTTTTTAAGAAATATTGTGTGCAGGGAAAAGACAGGTTTTGAGACAAGAAAATACCATGGAATTCTGGGGCTACATCCACTTCAGACTTCTTTGGAGCATTTTCTTCACAACAGCAATGAAAATCTGTAGCGCAGATGCTAACCTTCTCAGGCAGGAATGAAGCCTGTTTGCTTTTGAAACTCTCCTCTATTTTTAGAAAGAAAAACAAATTAAAGGAAGAGAACAAAACAGAATATGATTCACTCACTGTGCCTCTTCTGATCCATTTGGTCAGCCTGTTCTCCCTCTCTCCTCATGAACAACCTTTTACACCACCTGAGAACTAAATTTAATAATACACTAGATTTATCAGCATTACACTAAATTTGCAGCTTCTGCTGAAATGAAACTATACTAGCACAATAATGGGTAAATTTAAAACTGACTGTGCATGCAGGTTAAGAAAAAGTTTGAAGAGGGTTTAATCCTAGGTTGTGATATCCACGCTAACCATAAGACACTTCTGCTGACGGAAGTTTGCACTTCCTACAAAAATCAAAAGACAAATTAAAAAAAGTAGCTGATCCTACCCAACATCAAAACCTGAGATCTCTGTGTCTTGTTTAAAAACAAAAAGTTTGCTGTATATAGCATATTCTACTCAAGCAGTTTCCTACTACAAACTGAGGGAAATATGCTTATAAATGTTCTGATAGAAAGAAAACAGTTGAAAAATGACTTCACATAAAATAAATAGAAAACTAAAGCAGATATTCCTATCTAAAATTTATGGAGAGAGTTCAAAAAATCAGACAAATCCTTGGAATCAGCAATGTCTTGTTTCCAACATATTTCTGTCTCACAGTTTGTTGACTTTGTCAACTGACAGCACTGCCTGAAGGACATCCCGTGGCTGGCCTTTTGCAAGAACTCTCTTCAATACAAATTCTCTCTTGTCTGAAGATGTGAGTTCCAATTCAACTCTTCCCAGAATCAGAACACACACAGAGTTCACTTAAACTTGTAATAAAATAATTATCTTTCAACTTCTTACTATCTATAGAAGGTAAAATCTGCCAAATATAAAGTGGACAACAGGAAGAGGACATCAAGACCTATACGTATGGCATGATGATAAAACATTTTTTCCATATTATATTGAAAACAAAGAAATAAACAAAAATGCACAGCAAGAAGGAAGAAATTGTTCTTAGCTGTACTATGCATTATATAGTTAAAGGAAAAATAGATGTTTTCCTTCTTTCCATAGTCATCTTCTTTCCCTCCTAGCAAATTGTCCCTGTTCCTCTACTAGCTTTTCCCTCCATCCCTGCTTTTGTATGGATATTAAAATGGATAATGGATAATGGATGGAAGATGGAAATGGATATTTCAAGATTTGTTTTCATGTACCTGAACATTTGAAGTGAGAAAATTACATGCATGACAGCACACATACACTTAAGTTTAGGAGGGTAAAGACAGAATTTCAAAGGATACAATCACATGACACATGACACTGTGGATGTTATTAACTCATAACTAGTTTCAAAGAAAAGCTTACGTCCATGATTTGTATCTTTGTGTGGTATTATTATTCTGTGCAATGAATTTTACAAAAAAACATGCAACAGACTGCTAACATGACAAAATTTCAGTATTTATTAAAACCAAACAAGATTCAAAAAAAAAAAAAAAAAAAAAAAAAAGTATAATGAAGGAAAAATCTGAAAAACCACTTTCATTCACAATTTCACATCATTTGGATACAGGTAAGAAGTGACAGCTTGAGCCCACTAATAGAACTCCAGACCAAAACTATCTTGCTGCGGTTCAACAATCAAGGAAAGTTTAATATTGGGTTAAGGCTGCCAGTGTTGCACCTAGATCACTTAGGCTGAAAAAAAACCAACAGGTGTCCAGTCTATAGTTCTTTCCTCCTCACGTTTCCTGCATTGTTTCTGACTAAGGACAATGCTCATGCTGTATTTAGTTCTTAAATTCTAGTTCATTGAAGTACTTCCTTTCAGATATAGCCAAAATGATTAAGACCATTCAGCAGGAAGAATCAAATATCAAATTGCACATAAATGCAGACTTCATGTGAACAAGATGTAAGCCTACCATTACTGTTACACCATGTCATGCGACAAGTTCCTTTCACAGGAAGCCTTCCAACAACTAGAAGACACAATTCTAGAGAACCTACACATACCCACCTAGACAATGACCATCATAATTTTATATAAATGTGTTGCGTTTTCACATTTTTCAATTAAGGAACCACGTTAAATAAAAACAAAAACAAAACTGAAGATGATATTTCAGATGCTGTGGTTGTAATGATGGCCACGGGTGGCACAGGAGTTACATGTAGATATCATACTGATGGCAGTGTGTTCCCTCTATGGATCACAGTGTGATTTAATAACTAGATTGTTTCAAACGTTCACTTCAAGTGCAGACCACCCACCTATCACTTGCTGTCCTAAGATTAGTCTACTGCAGTTTAATCTATATGAAAACCCTTAAAAGACCAAAGCTGATGAAGAAACGCAGTGATGAGCTGTAAAGTCATACTAGAAAAAAAAATGTAAGAGCTATGTTCTGGGATTTGCTTTTGTGGTCTGTTCTCTAGATGGAAATCACATCGTAGCACCGCATGAAAGCAAGGGGACAGGTAGCAAGTTATTCTTCGAGAGGATTCAGGGAACAAGCCATCCTTTCTAAAACAGCCCACATTTCATAATCTCCAATGAATATTGCAGGAGATACATTTTACGGGATTTTAAAAGAAGGCCTGAGGGCACCCTTCCCATTATGATGAATGGGTGGAAAGGAGTTTCTGTAGGCAGAAGGCTGGCATAACGCCTACTTAAGTGATTATTTTAATGTTGCTGGGATTTTGTTGTACCACTAATTACACGCTACGGAGCCTACAACCTTGTATACACAGCTTTTCACAATTTAAATTGAAATACATTAAAAATATAATAAGTAGTGATTATATTCTTTCAGCAGAGTTACAATTTTTGCTAAAGTAATTATTTCAAAAAACTGAATGATTTTCCCTTTCCAAACTCTTGTCTTTCTTTCATTTTAGGAATTCCCAGTAAAACAGCCAACACTTATGTATTCTAAACTTGAAATCCTTAAAATAAGATCAAGACTCTTCCCTCTTCTTATCTTTTCTTTATGACAAACAGATTGACCTGTGATACTTGATCTCATTGCTGCAATAGAACTCTTGCATGTTGCAGTCACAAATTCTGGAAATGTATTGCCATTTTCACAAACACAGTGACTGAATGTCACGCCCCAGGAATAAAAGGGCAAAGTTGTGAAAGTTTTATTTTGGGGAAAAAAATTAAATGGAAAGAAGAAACCACAACATCACAGGCTAAATCAGGTTGGAAGGATTCACAGTGTCTCTAGTCTAATCTCCTGCTCAAGCGTGTGATGTCTGACCATATTTGTATGGTCCTGAAAGCCACCAAGGATGGAGACTGCACAGTTTCTTTGGGCATCTTGTTCAACTGCTTGAGTATCCTCACAGTGTGGAAAAAGGGATGAAAGACAAATATATCACAGATAGATAAGAGAAAATAAAGGAAGGGAAAATAAACAAACCAGAAGAAACAGGACAGTTTGAAACCATAGCCTGGAGATAGTGTCTCCCAAGACAAGACTATTACCAGTATATAACCTGCGAATATCATACAGAGATTAAAAAAAAAAAAAAAAAAAAAAAGGACAAAAAAAGGAATTAAAATATCATTAAACCCATAATGTGCATATTAGGCTGATTTTGTTCCCTACTTTCAAAAAAACTTCGAGCTCAATACCTACGGGAAAACCATGTCATTCTCAAACCATGGAAATATTGTATTGGTAACACAGTAAAAGTAAGTTGATTTCACAATTGCATTGCCCCTATTTTACTCATAAACACATCAAAAATCTTTTTTCCAATGCCCAAATTCCTCAGTAACATTGAGGGGAATCCCAAATTCCAGAAGCCAGTAACAGTTCTATCTCATCATGATACACATCCAAGAAGGCATTCTCATCCTGGAAAATCATTGACTTCTCACTTCTTCCTGAGTTTGGTTCTGTAGACCAGCATCTCCTGTAACAAAACCTTCTTGGAAGGAAGGTTTAAGGCCTGAAAACCTACATGTTTCAAGACATGGATTGGAATGAATGCCACACAGCCCCATATGGTGCTTATGGTGACATCAGTGTGCAAAAGGAAGAAGTTAAAAGTTTGGATGTTAGAAACTGATATTTCCAGGTGTATCTCAAATGTGAATGACCTTTGGCGGACTGAACTTCAGAATAAAATAAAAAGATATAGCAAACAAAATGACCGTGAGTCTGTACTTCAACACTGTTGATTGCTACAGCTTTAAAATTTCATTCTAAAAACCATGCACCTAGCTGAAGCAATTACAGAATTCCCTCAGCTGTTCCTAAATGTTCCTAGAGGTACACTCATGGACTTGCAGCAGGCTGATAGACAAGCTGAAAGATGATGTTTTTTTAAAATATATCCACTGATGTTTCTTAATTCTGTGATTTACATAGCAAAAAATAGTTCATTGTTAATAGGTATTTATTTTTTGGTCGCTTAGGGGGTTGGAGGGATATGGTGGCTGTAGAAGGAAATAAATAGAGGGAAAATGAAATGGGAAGTCGAGATGTCACGTCAAAAACCAAAGACCCAAAGAGCATTTAGATGGCATTACGTCCCTGTGAATATTTTCTTGGTGAGAGACTCAGAATGCAACGATACAGCCGAAGAAATCACAGCTAACTTAAAGGTTGATGGGTAGCTAAAGACCATCGTTAATCTCAGCTCTTCCTAGAAACGTGCCTTTGAGGTCAGGAGCGCAAAAACAAAAAGATGCGAACACAAAACCTCAAGTATGCCTTTCTCCACCGAACCAATGTGTACCCCAGACACCGACTGCAGGGAGACGCGCTTCAGCTCAGCCTCTCTCCATCCACCCCGCACCCGGCGGCTGATGAAGACCAGCAGAGCGGGCCCCACTCCGGGCTCGGCGCTAACCACGCACCCGGCCCGCACAATGCCGGCACCTCGGCTCCGGCAAGCCGGGCGAGCAGCCGCCCTCCCACTCCACCCCGGCGCTGGCCCCCTCCCACCGCGGGGCTCGGCAGGACGCGGCCCCGGCGATCCGCGGCGCCCCGGCCGGGCCTCCCGTCGCGCGGTCCGCCGGCGGCCTAGGGCTAGAGGCGGCGGTCAGCGGCGCGGGGTGCGCCGGGGGCCGGGGCTGGAGCGG
>JAOWBP010000001.1:117378003-117401072 GCA_028571105.1 Tragopan temminckii | reverse complement strand
GGTTCAAGCCATGACAGCATTTCTGCTACAGCATAATAGATATTGGGAAAGAAGTTCTTCATGTCACCTTGTAATGACACAGATTCTAGAATACGATAAAGCAACTACTGAAAGTACCAACCAACAGTAGGGCAAAGACACAATTTAAATATGTGAGTTACACAGTATAAAATTGAGAATACACCATTTACTGCAAAAGGAGTGGGCCATCATGACTTGCCACAGGGCACTGCAGAGTGGCAGCAGTGCAAAGTCAGTCAGCACTGATGAGCTGATGTGCTGGAGTCACACCTAAGCTTCTGCTATGTGTGGTACCCCCTCTAGAGTGACCATCTGTGATCCAGATTTTCTGGAATTGCATTATTCCCCCGTATTGTTCAGCAGAAATGGGAAAACCAAGCCACAATCTGGCTCTGCATTATCAAATCTTAAATCAAAGATGATTTGGTAAGCCATTCTAATTACAATAGCAGAAGGGCCAGTTGCATGATTATCATAGATTCTATTTGTAGTGTATTATTGCTCATTTCAAACAGTTTTACAAAAATGCTGTTTAGGATAAAATAATTAAATCTCAGGGGGCAAGGTAAAACAATGCGTCTCATGCATTATGCAAATGCTGAAGGTCAAAGCCTGTAAAGTGGTCGCATACTGAAGCTCTTGTCTGAAAGTGAAAATCTTCCACTGAGAAAACAATTACCTCTATTATCCCAAAACTGCAGCTTTCATTATGCAGAGCTATATTGTCTTAATTGCATGGACTGATAATTAAGCTGATAGGATCTAATTTTCTTTGTATGGAATGACAGGTTTCTAATTGCCTATCTTCATGCTTTGCCTATTGGCTAAGAGCTTCCTTCTCTGTAGTGTGGCTGAAATCAGTCACGTCTTTTGTTTTAGGGCAGTGCACACAACTGTCATCCAATTCCACTTTCCATTCCTCCAGATTGCTCCTTGTAAGACTGTGAGTTCTGAGTAGCTGTCCATACAGAAACAGATATTGTCCTTGACGCAAGCCTTATTTAAATTCTTATGCACGGTGGTGGGCAGAGTCATTAGTTTACTCAAAGCAGACATTTCTATTTATTTTGTTTGTAAATTTTCATTAAGAAGATGGTCTTAAACGTGTATTTATTTTCCTTTGACCATGGCATTCTTAGCATGTGTCCCTTGGTTGCTTTATTTAGCCTCTCAAAGTTATTGGACGCTTAGGCTAGTGTTCTGCATTAGAGAAACAAGAAACTTATCGTAGATAATAGACCTGAGTGTTTAACTTATGCTTCCCATAGGAATTATAAGTAAATAGTAGCAGCAGTGCAAAAGCAAATTTCCTCCTCTGCCTTCACAGAGTGCACATCATCTCAAAACCACACTGGGAGGCCTTGCTGCGCTGGACCAAGGCCGCAGAATGCAAGGATGAAGTGGTCATCTGTGGAGACAGTACTTAACAGGGCATTTAACTCAGAACATTCTCGAGAACACAATGTGAAGTCTTCCTAGGAGCTCTGTCTGCTCCTACAACACGAATTACAATGTCTTCAGCACTGCATTTTACAGCAGACTCCACTCCACAACTCCTTAAAAATGTGTGTTGAAGCAAGTAAGACCTCTTGAGACACTAAGCAGTAGAGGAGGAGGAGGGGAGATAATCTAGCCCATTAAGAAGCCAATGCTAGTGCCAGTGCAAGTGAGTTCAAATAAACAGTAAGTTTTTTCATTATTATGCTTTTGATCTCCTCATAATCACCGGAATAAAGTTACACATGCAGAATTTAAGACTATTTCTTAAATTAAGAAACAGTGCGTTGAATTCTATGTCAATCAGAGATTGACATGTCTGAGGAGATACAACTTACAGTGGAAAAAAATACAAAAACAAGATGCAATTAAAGCTTGCCTTTGATGTGGCTCAAATTTCATTTTCTTAAATCCTTCTCGTACAACAGTATTTCTGTCACTTTTTCATTCCTTCAGCTTATGATTAGTGAAATTTATGGCCTTCAACTTAACATCTGCAAGTATGCTTTTTCAACATTGCCAACCCTATCATATAAATACTTATCAGGAAGTATGTAACAAGGAAAACATCAAACTATCTACTTTCAAAATGAAATCTCACTAAAATATATTGGTTAATTGTGCAGACCATTCTCTCCTTTTTTCCAGGCACAGAAGAGAAAGAAAGAGAATGGACGAGGCACACAGTCAGGCAGGTCACTACATACTGTGCGGAATACTATACTGACATGAACAATATATTAAACTATATATAGAAGAATAGAATAGACACCACTGAAGATCCACGATTACAAACAAAATTGAGAGCAGAAGAAAAAGTAAAGCTTTCTGGAAAGTTGTTTTACTCCCTTAGTGAGCTAACTATTCAGCTGTTGAAACTAACACCTCATATATCCTGGAATGCCAGGTGAAGTGTGTTCCAGCAAATTTGCTTAGCAGCAATAAAGTTTTCTTCAACTGTCAGTACAAGACAACTGTACTAATCTATTCACATTAGTTTCACCTGACTGCTTGGTTTTATGCAAGACTCAATTACTTTGGAATTAGCACAGCAATAAATTAAAATTCTCGAAGACCGCTCAAACTACTCTTAATTTCCCCGAACTCTACAACTCCTACAAATCATTTATTAATGTAACAGGACTAATTCAGTGGATGCTACTTTTGCTATTTGCTCTGTCTATGAACCATTAATAACAATAAAAAAAGATCTCAATTAATGAGGCAAGTGAAATGGTGTCACTGAGGAAAATGGCAAGTACGCAGAAACACTGAATGGCTAAGGCAGTTAGTTGGAGACTGTAACTTTTTTTTTTTTTTTTTTAAATTCCAAATCCAAGCCTCTTATTTAGTTGTACTGTGTTAACACGCAGCCTTTTTTAATTTGCTGCAAATTTCTCATGAAAAGCTCTTTACAAATTTATTCCTCAGTTAAATTTAATCTGCATTTCAGTGATTGGAGACTCTGCACATAGCAGATGGGCTGAAACTGGATAATCAATACAGTCCTTTTCAACCCAGACCATTGTATGATTCTACATCACACATAAAACATTTCAGAAGCTGGAAGAGACTGAAAATTTTCAAGAAACATGCTCCCTGGTAGTCTGATCATTTTGGTGCTGTGTTCCTTGCAAATAAAGAAACGACCTGTTTTCTCCACAATCCATGCAACCTCACTATCACAGACCTACACTAGAGAACCATCGTTTTCTAAAGACACCATCAGTTTAAGGTAGAATTGTCATACTAAATTACGAAATTGTAATAAATTGAAGATTTCTTGCAAACTACTCCTCTTCAGTGGAAGGCTCATCAGGACCTCATGTTTAAAAGGTCTTTTCAGTCTTTCTACAGTAATAATAGTTTTGCCATGTGTCCCAGAATTTTTGATAATCAGAGCTAATCATGACTCTAAAACCACTATCATTCTCCACAGATTTGGATAACCGCAACATCTAATCTCTATCAAGACAAATGAACCAAATGCATTTGTCTGCTTTTCATGAACCTTAGTGCAATGTTTTTAAATAACAAAAACCCTGTATTTTCAAAGTATTATAGAATCATAAAGATTGGAAAAGACCACTAAGGTCATTTAGTCCAACTGTCAATCCATCACCACTATGGCCCTTTGTGCCACATGTACACATTTCCTAAAAACCTCCAGGGATGATCACTCCACTACTTCCTTGAGTAACCTACTCCAACATATGACATTCAATATTAGGCATTTTTTTGTTAATATCCAACCTAATATCCAATCATGTACAGAAATATTCTCATACATGTGTAGTTCAGAGAAGGTATAAAACTCATCCTGTCAGACTGCAGGAGCAAGTTACTTACAAAGGATAACCGAGTCATTTACGACCAAAGGAAGTGAATAAGTAAAGGCCAATTACTCCATGTTTGGTCAGAAAAAAGCTTCATTTAGAGGATACCAGTATATCCAAAAGTAGTTTGCAGGCCAGTTATCATGTGAAATGGCATAAAAATTGGCGTTTTGATTATGAGGATTACAAATTGTCGAATACGCTTTAATTTAAATGGAGAGAAAACATATAATGAGGATACAACTGCCACCAGATCAAGAAATAACTTCAGAGGCAACAACACAGCATGAGCATCTTGGAGGCCACTTAAGACAGAAACACAAATGTTCTGACAGCACTGTGATTCATCCAAGAGACTCTTCAGGAGTTGGACTGAAGTATAGGCATAGCAGTAAAATGTGAGCATTCATTTAAGAGGGACAAGTGACAAGCATAACACATGATATTCTTGCCAGAGCATGGAAAACAGTAGAAGACCACTACAACACTACTCAAAAACACAGCCATGGAAACTACAGAACTGGTGACCTTCTTGGAAATTTATGTGGCTACTTTTTTTTTTTTTTTAATTAATAAGATTTTTCTAACATTTCTCACTCAGAAGGGGAAGAAATAGGATCAAGATATAAAGTTCACTATGCAGAACGTAGAGATGTGTGTAGGGGAAAAGCTTATTGCTGTCATCTGAAAGGTGCTGTTTATCACACTGTGCTTTACTGTGCAATGTATGAAATTTATGTTCCACGAACACTGCCAAGACTGAAAATATTGAACTGTGTAAGCACATTTTACTAAAAGAAATTTGCCTAGCCTTCTTTTCTGTTTCTGCTCCTAAACAACAGCCTTCTCTTGGTGCAGTGATCTGAGAATTAAGACATATGATTTAGCTTTTAAGGAAGGTCTGAGTAATTCTGTAATAGCAAAATGAATTTTCTGCACAATGCACTGATAAATCTTTCATCTTTGTCAGTTCAAAGTTATGACATTCTTATTATCTATTTTAACATTAAGTTACTAACAACACTACTGAACGTACTTATAGTAGAGGAAGGATGGACCAAAATGTTTGAAACTGTCCTAATCATTCAATCTGTAAGACAGTATTAATTGCGTTTGGAAGATAAGGTATTCAGAAATCAGTTTTCTTGAGGAAAGGAAGAAGTGATAACTCAGCCGCTTACATGACATTGAAGTATAAGAAGCAGTACATAAACAAGGCATCAAAATTGTAATAACGTGGCAAACAGAATAAATAAATTTAAAAAATCTCAGAAAAATGCAGCAAGAAAATATCAAGATACCTTAACAGCTTCAAGCTATTAAGCTTAAAGCTTTACAGCTATGACTATCATGATACCTTAATAGCTTTAGGCCTTTAGAAGATTCCCTTAAATGTTTGGATTTGACATACTGTATTTCTGTGAGAGTTACATTTGATCTAGAAGATACTATCCTGTATCCTGCAGAAGACAAATTACATTTGTCTATATTTAACTTCCACATACTGCAATTCATTTGTATTTTTCCTGCTAAACAAAAAACCCCAAAGCAAAAATGGAAGGCCTTCTGTCATTAAGCTCTTTCTAATGGGAAATTAAGCACGACCTTAGAAAGCCAGTCTTTAGAAAGCTGCAAGCATTGAAAACAGCATTGTGCTTTAAGCCTACAAAGGAATTCACTAGTTTACCCCCTTTCACCTTGTTTGTTATATCTAAGGTACAACCTGAAATTGTTTACCTCATTTGCACAGCCATGGCTCACTACCTACAGTGCTCACATCCTTTGTAACTAGAATTATTTCCCTGGAGGAGAAACACAACAACGATCCAAAACTGTTCTCACCTTGAGTATACGGGGCAAAAGAACCATTTTCTCTGGGCTCACGAAAATGCTGCATCACCTTCTGAAGCTTCCTGTCCAAAGGCAAAGTTAGCCTGCTGAAGTTTATTTAGGTGCCAGGCTTTAGGAAGGCAGCAGGGGGCACACAAGAAGAAGGCCACTCCTGAATGGACTGTGGCCCATGGCTAAACCTATGCTGAAGCAGAGGTTGTGAACAAGGAATAAGCAACAGAAGAAGAGTATCAAACAGGGAAAAGCAAGAAAGAAGCCACTATGCACTGAACCCAGGTTCTGTGCCTGTCCTCGCTCCACATGCAGCAAAAGCAGGGACTGGGGACTAGGACATGTGGAGGAGAGCTGTGCAGACTGAAATTGAGATAAGCAAACGAGTGAAGGTGTTTTCCCTGTTTCTTTACCTATTTGTCTTCTTTTCTTCTCAACACCTGACTCAGTGATTGAAAGTTCATGTCAACTGGCAATAAAACAAATTGAGTGAAATTCCCTGAGCAAATAGTGTTCTACCCACAACAGTGCCTCAACTGGAATCAGGGCCCTGTTACTCTCCATCTGCAAGGCTTAGATAGAAATTCCAGTGTGAAAAACAAAAGCCTATTGCCATATTTATAACAATTATTTTCACAGGTTTCTCAATCAGCAGACTATTGGGGTATGCTTTAAGTCATTTTGGTTCACATTTAGAAAATCTGAATTTCATTGCTAGGCACTCTGAATGACTTCTCTGATTACGTTCTGGAAACTTTACACATTAGCATTGTCATCACTTGTCACATTGCCACATAACAACCACACTGGCCACTGTCATGGATGAAGGCCTCCTTATTAGGCACTTTGCATGCAAGCATTTGACAAAAAGAGCTGTATAAATAGAATGGTGTTAGAACCTTTTATCAAAGTATTTAATACTGTGATACATTTGGTAAGATAAATGGTGTATTAAGACTCAGTACATAATATCAAACATACATATCCTCTACAGAAGAAAAGAGTCTGACCCCAAGCTTTGATGAAATAATTACTGAGCCAACAGTTTTCATAAGATCTCATCTCCCTATCTGGTACAATTAAATGGAGACTCTGACTTTTTACATCCATTCATTGCTTTCTATTATACCAGATACCAACAGACTAAGGGATTCAGTCTTTGATGTGATGCTTACCCATGCGTTACCGGCCCCGTGTGCTACTGTAAAACCACACTGGCTTTGTTCAGGTGGAGCCTTTTGTGTGAAAGGGCAGAGAGGAAGGCAGCACCTTAGGAGGCTGAAAACATCCCTATAATCCTTTTGGCTATCAGTATTTTCTACTTTGAACAAAGAACCTAAACATATTTTTATTCTGGTCATTAATCTGAATTTTACCATTCCTCAAGGAGCTGAAATGCTCAAAGCTCTTGTCTGGGGCAAGAGTCAACTCAGCTTTTTCCTCTGGGTCTCACTAGGGACCCAGAAAGATCAAGCAGTTGTCTTCTCCTTCCTTCTGAAGAGTGGACCTCATGGCACCCCACTCTTAAGAGAGTGCCTTTTCAATTCAAACTGGTTGCACAGTCTCAGGTTCTTTTCCCCATGTTTAAAGGACCCCTATAAGAATCAGTGTAACGCCAGTGTTTGGCATTTAAAAATCCAATTTATTGCTAAACAAGTAGGCTATTTTGGTCATTTCACAAATCTTTTATTAAAACAATAGCTATAACTGAATAGAGGAAGTTGACTTTGGCCCCACAATGATGTTTCCATTAACAAATATTAAATTAGGCTAACTTTTATGCTACTCATGGCAGACATTTTTCACAATGACATATAAAAACTTTTTTCCTAATTACCAGTTTAAAAAAAGGCTCTCAACTGTAGACATGCCATGAATATTTAAATTCTGGGTCACATATCATAAGGGACAAGTCCTTATAATATGAATGTGAAATATCTGAAACCTCAAGCTCTGTTGCTGTTCCACAACCCATGAAATTAGATGATTTTGCTTTATCGTACCATTGAACAATGTTCATTGTTACTATAAGGTGAGAAACGTTTAATAGACTTTTTTTTTGTTTGTTTGTTTTATTTTGTTTAACAGGCAATTTGAAGCAGTCCTTAGCATTTGAATTTCATTCTCTTTGAGACATAACATGTGTGTTTACCTCCTACACATAAAATTGACATTAATGTCGTAGGTCTTTGGCAAACACTTTTGGCACGTACCAGATGTAATTATTATCACTTAATAGAGTACTCACTCCAGCAAGCAGCAGACTGGCAATATAGCATAGAATAAGATCCCCTGCTTCTTTTTCTGGAATGATCTTTTGTGGCATAGAAATTCTTTCCCTTAACTTGTAGAATATTATTTTAACTTTCAAGGATCTTTCACTCTGGGCTTTCTTTACTTTGGAGAACATTTTAGGCAATATGTAACATTGTAAATAATGAAAAAATAAGTCTGTAGGATTACGTGAGGAGTAAAATCAGTAAAGTAGCTGCAAGTATACATCTGTAGGTGATTACAGATGATTGCACCCATGACACATATGAAATGATTACTAGACAGATGTTACAAAAGCCTGAATGCAAAAGGATTTGTACTATATGGGAAGTACAGGTAAGGAGGAAAACTGTCCAGGACCCAGCAATAAGTTCTGGGGGGTGGAAGGGGGTCTTGTACTTTTTTTGTCTGCATGACACCCTTTCCAGCAGCACCCAGGCATTCAGCCCTACCAATAACATTAGCATGGACCTGACAGCAATTACTGCCACGTTAAACACTTTGTCTAGAGATAGACGCACAGTCACACAGACAGTGAGGTGGAAGGCAGAAGTACTTATTACAGTTCCCCAAGTCTCCCATACTCCTATTTAATTCAACATTTATGCATTTTAGATATGTTAGATGAAAATATGCAAAAATACGATTACATCCAATGAGCTATATTGATGGTCATTTTTCTCAATATTTAGCCCCAAATATTTACACACTTCACAATACTGTCATGCTATCAGATACACACTGTGAAGCTAAACGTTGCTCGGAGAAACAGACGAGAGTAAAATGAGAAACAGGCCAACTGTGAATGCACCTGATGCTCTTAGTGTGAGTCAAAGCTGAAGGCTGTTCTAATATGAAGCAAATATCAATCTTTTTATAGAAGTCTGAATCAAAATCAGCTAAGAAGTCTGAAAAAGAGAAGAGCTTGACAGTACTATACAGGTATAGTCAGTAGTAAGGAGCTTTGCCACCCACATCCACACAGTCAGCCAAGCCTTTCATTCATTTCATTTCTCTTACACCCACTCAGCCCCATGGGTAGTATTTGAAAAATTTTCCAGGCATCCTAATGGATAGCATGTTGTTCCTGCAATGGAACAACATCTGCTGAAGAAGTTGTGTGTCAAACTGTCGGAAAGAGCATTTGAGTTTCTATTGAGTTCCTGAGCCACTAGAAAAACCAGTAACTCTTTGTAACTTTTCATTAGCTGAAACAGTAAACATCTGAAGTCACTTCACCCATGGGGAGCAGATTATTCTTTCTCTCAGAACCTGAAAGAGTAACAGATTTGAGGTACGGAGGGCTTAGGTAATGTGTTCTTCACTCAATGTTTCATTTGTTGCCATGCTTCATAAACCGTTCTAAGATACACCTCTGTGATTGCTAATCATAATTCTTCGAGAAAAGTAGCCAAACAGAACTGCCCTGGCTTTTAATAACTTTACTCTGATCAGAGATTACGCTGATGAAGTTGGCAAAGCTGATTGGTGCTGTTAATTTCATTCTATATCTGATCTAGAAATACATATGTTGGAGAAAAACAGCGGTGTTAGCCATAGATATACACTGATGCATCCTATGTTTGAAATTGTCATGAACATCAAGCATAAGTATTATACTATTAATACATGCTGGCACTCTGCAGGCACTAGGGAACCTATGGCAGAAATCTTATTGTATTATTGCTATACAAACACAGAACGGAAGCAGGATTTGTAAATGCATGCAGCTACTAATTACACATTGTCAGAATGGAAGACTATCAAATGAGTTTCCATAAGAGCATACTCTCCATCTGGATTACTTTTTACCAGGTTGATAGAAAATTAATCATATTCATCAGATTTCAGATAAAAATAAGCTTAGAGGTTCTGAAAGTACTTAGGAGTAGGGAAATAAAATTCAAGAAGAACTTGGCAAACTGAAGAAATAGTAAAAAAATAAATAAATAAAAAGAAAGCATACTATTCAAAAGAGATGTGCAAAGTTTTACCTTTTTAAAGAAATAATCAAGTAAATGAATACAAGTTGACAAACAGTGATGGCAGCTTTTACAAAAGGACACAGAGGCAGTAGCAAATCAGAAAAACACATGAATCACCCACATCTTGCTTTGAAAATGGAAAACATCTCACTGGGATGTAGAAACCATAATAAAGCTTAAAAACACAGTAAGTAATGTCTTTATTAGAATATTCTGCCAGTAGTGCACTTCAGCAAAGAGGTGTATCAACTGGAGAAAGTCTACAGAAGGCCAAAAAGAATAATTCGAGGTGTAAAATACATACAAATTTTACAGCAAAAGACTGAAACATTTAGAACTATGTTGCCTTGCAGATCCTTAGAGGGTAGAAGAGGCATAATGATGGTCTTCAGAGATGTTAAAAAGCTTTTTTGAAGTTTTGTCTATGTCCATATTGAACAAGGTAAGAAGTTATGATCTTAAATTGGAGAAAGAAAGATTCAGGTTATACTTCAGGAAAGTACAGACAGCTAAGTAGTGCAACAGATTGCCTGGAAAGATTCTGAAATCTGCTTCAGATAGAAAGAGGATAGACTAGATTATTCCGACAAGATGACTTCAAGCCATATTTATCAATGGTCTATAACTATGTTCTTCCTTAAAAAAATCATATATGCATGCGTACAAATATAGATACAATGGATGAACAGAATACTTCAAAGCTAAAAACAGAAAACCTGGAAATTGACAACTACCAAAACCCATGCTATCTTTTCAATTTCCATCCCTTTAAAGTGAAAACTGCTAATAGAATTGTGAGCAGGGTATGGTCAAAATTAAGGGACTTTTCAATTATGTTGTCACCTGCTTGGCATGTCCTCACAGCATAAAGAACTCCATTAACTTTCATCTGATGGGTCAGTTTGATCACCTCATAGTAAAATTGTAAAAAACCCTCTCCCCCCTGCTCTTTTTTTTTTTTTTTTTTTCCCCCTAAGAAAAGAAGAACAAAGAGAAATATCAAATACTTCTATACCACAGATAATGATATGGTAGCTGTCAAAGTGCTGTGCTCCTGTGATTTTTGTAATGATACATTTCTGGATCCAAAAGGACAGGCTGCATATTAATATGCAGAAGTAAAACATCAATGAACATAAACAATAAAATACTGTAATTACACAGAAAAGATCTACTTTATTACTTACCTGTTAACTATATATAAAGGTACATCACAAAACAGAGATTTATAAAATATTGATAAACTTTCTGGTTATTACTCTGTTTTTAACATTCCTAATTTGAGAAAGCTTATTTAACATTTTGTGGCTGCTGTGAATTACCTGGTATTTTAAAATTTAGTAATCAGCTTTCAATTAACAGTTTCTGGCTACAGTACTGAGAAGTGCTTAAATCCTGATTACTAATATCTAGATGAAAACAGTGTACAACAGACAATTCTCCTATGTCTATTAGCAATCTTTGATCTCTCAAATACAACCATCAGAATGACATATCGATGAAGCCAGGACTGTGACTGAGGAGGCTGGAGTTTCAGTAGTTTTTAAAATCTGCTTTGCAGGCACCCTTGGACAGACTATTTCAGACATCTTTGTCAACCTGCTATATCATTAAAAACATAATGGTTTCCTTTATTAAGCACTCCATACTTTCTTCCAATCATTCATTCACCTAATCTGGTTTAACATACTGCAACTACTTTTCCTTGGTGACCAGGTAGGCAGCCAGAATAACAGCCTTCAATGCCACAGCTAATTTTGAACATCAGGTTTAGAAGGGTGATTTCCATCTATCTGAGGCACAATTTTTCTGATGACGCACCTAACCCACACTCCACTGCCAAACTGTCTCAAACTAGAGAACTTGCATGTGGATGTTTTTATCCTCAAGTTGAACTCAGCTCATATTTCCCCAGGCATGACAGTATGCCACAAACTCAAGAATCTGAAGGTTGTCTGTGAGATCAGGCAAAGTTGTTCTTTGATATCTACTTAAGAAAAATATCAAATAAAAGACATCTACTACCAGAAGTGCTATTCAGTTAATAGTACTGGGTACAACCGTTGCACTTGTGCCTTCTGGGAGAAATAGAAGGGAGCTTGGTTAAAACCACTTCATTTTCTTCCTTTCCCATTAGAAAAAAGGACAGAAATGGCAGTTTCAATTCACAAACTATTTGGTATCACAGAGTGCCTGTTATAACAGGAGACTATTCTTGTAACTCTCTGGTTGTGTATATTCTGTGGCCTGGGAACCAACTGAAGTGACTTCAGCTGCAAAGGATCTCGGTATGCAAAAAATCCTTTTGGACTGTAGTCATTCAGTCATTAAATCTTGTTATTACATTCAAGTTTAGCCTTGGCCAGGATGAAAGTCTACTGGCTAGAGTTCATGCCAGGAAAAGTGAAAAATAAGATTATCAGAGTCAGAGAGAGGCATCAGAATGAACATGGCTGTAGGCATGCCTTCTCATTTGAAGGGAATTCCCAAGCAGTGCTCATGAAAATGCACAGTTGCAGGTCATGTTGGACCTTCATCTGCTAAATAAATGTGAGATAACCGCAATACTCTGATAGCACAACTGCATATTTTCCATTTGGATATGGGTCTCACCTCTGCTGCCCATACCTTTGCCATCTTTCCTGAACAATTTTTCTGTGCTCCACTCGTTTCCCTATGGGGATGGGCACAGTACATGCCAGCTTGCAGAGACTGCAATTTTCAGGTAATTCTGAGTGTTTCTCACTGAACAAATATTGCATCAGTAGTTCGATAGCTCTCTGCCTGACTCTCAGTCATTTTGTTGAATGATGTTCTGGCTTAAGCAGTTTGGATCCTGGTTGCCATAGACACACGACATCACTTTCTCTCCCTCCTCTTTAGCGTCAAGACAATTATCAAAGTAATTTTGGGTAGTTTTGGATTTTTTGAGAGATTTGGTGTTGTTTTTCTGGTTGGTTTTTTTTTTTTTTTTTTTTTTTTTTTTTTTTTTTTGGCATAGGAATTCCTACTAAAATTAGACAAATAAGATGAATTATATACTCTAAAGTGAATCATAAATAAAACACAGTGATTAGTTATTACATTTGCATATTGATGACAATCAACAGTAAACTCTTCTTAAATAATGGTATTTAATTGGAAATCCCAGGCAATATAAAAATAAATAACTTCACCATTCCAAAGCAAATAGCAGCTTCTCTTTCCGGCATGTGTTCTACTTGAGCAGAATGCTGACTTCACTAGATATCTTTTCAGAACAGACATGAGCTATCTGTTCTACTCATTTCAAAAACATTTTTAAATGTATACTGAAATGGATTTTACCAGTAGGACAGACCTATCTCATTAAAGCCACTGTAGCCCAGCTCTTGCCTGCTTAGTCCCAGATCTTCAAGGTCCATGCATTTAAATCCAGGTGGGCACTGGTAACCTTCTTCTAGCTCTCTGGAACAGTGGGTATCTGGGATAGCTAAATTATTCCAGGTTACATTTCTGTGAAAAATACAAAATTAAGGTGTTATATAAACTCAGCTCACAGCAAAAGTGAATACTTGAAAGTAAGAAGAGTAAAAAGTATATCAGCTATTACTTTTGCTATCTGATGTTTTCTGATGTATGCTGTTTTCATTAATTAAGAACTTATGGTAAAAGATGAGTTAACAGTCTCATAAGATTTCAGTCCCACATACTGACAGTACAAATACAAGCAGAAGTTTCACAAGAATGCCTAGAGACCTCAGCAAAAACAGAGACTCTAGAAGACATACAAGAGTTAACACGGAGCTGTTCTAACTGTTTTTTATTGGAATTTGAACACTTACTGCTTTAGTCTCCTTTGAAAATCTTGAGAACATGTTCAACTGCAGGCAAAACTAGCTTTGATATCCTTTAACATGATCTTCATGGAGAAACTGCCAGCCATGTATGTACGTGTTAGTTACTTGTACCTTACTTAGGTCAGGTTTCTACCACAGACAGCCAAGATCTTAATCTTGCTCAGGTATAATCAGTCATAGACAGGAAGGAATTCATATCATTACACTTTCAGTGCTGCTATGATGTAAATACTGTTTTCACTGAAACAAGTCTGATTCAGTTCTGAAAGAAAACAATAAGGGTTTGGTAAAAAAAAAAAAAAGTGAAGAAAATAATAAATTGACTCAGTATGATTTATGTTGTAAAGGATGTGGGAAGAGGGGGGGCAAATTTGTGGCTCAGGCACTGGACCCCTCATTGGCATTCACAGCATGTCATTGATAATGACAATACATTACTTTTTGCCATGGAGGAAATAGGATCAAAGCCCTCCTTCTTCTCAAGAAGTGGTTTAGTTAAGAGGTAAGTAGCAAAAATCGCGTTCTGAGCAGGTCCACGTTAGGGTCTACAAATCAATACAGGAGAGTAATAAGTGCAGAAGTGAGGATTTATGCTACCTGTACTATGAGCCAATTGGTTAAAAAAAAAAAGATAAGAGAAGTTGTGATATGTCATTATTCCACATGTGCTGAACAGGCATACAGTTAAGCAGCATCAGTTTTCTCCTTGCTTGTATTCTTTCTTTCAACTTATGGAAATTCTGCTTTTTGGTTCAGTCCCAGGGCAATTTCAAGTCAGGCTTGGAAAACTAATCAGGATGAGTTAAGGTCTGAGGAAAAAATGGTCCATAGCGTTCTCCCAGAGAAGCTGTGGATGCCCAGTCTCTGGGAGTTGTTCAAGGCCTGGTAGGATGGGGCCCTGGGTAGTCTGGTCTAGTATTAGATCTGGAGGTTGGTGGCCCTGCATGTGGCAGGGGGGTTGGAGCTTGATGATCCTTGAGGTCCCTTCCAACCCAAGACATTCTGTGATTCAAGTTCAGGTTGCTTTTTGACTTAGTCACAGCACAGACTTCTAATACAGAAACAAGCAAAAAGAACCACTGAAAGTTACAAAGAAGAACTTGTAGTATTCACTTGTTATCCTGAGGCCTCAGCACAGGGCCTTAAAATTCATCATTTTAATTAATCTTGTTTGTCCACAGAACAGGTGCAATTTTCAGTCTGCTCTATAGTATGATTAGTATCTTATTGTTCTTCTCAAAGTCCTCTTCCTTTAATCAAACTCACACATGCATTTTGACAACTAAATTGGGTGAACAGGAGCTGTAATTACTTTATTTTTCTTGCTTTTATGCGCTGCATGCGATAGCAACAGATTATTCTAAATCTGTCAGTGTGAAACTAAAGCTTCCTACACATTTTTTCCTAGGCAATTATAAATGCAGATAATAACTGTAGCTGCACCCATTCTCCAGCCATTTCTTCATGATGCCTGAGAGCCACACGCATCTGCATGGATGAACACACACACACATATACACCTCCAGCTGAAGTTTTAAAGAATGCTCTGAAAATTAACCATCTGCTTAACTAGAAAGACAGGCACACAAGCATATGTGCATCCATTTCACTTTTTGTAAACATGCTCAGCATCTGTCACTCAAGTATTTAAAATTTAATCTGGGCACCTTAAGTCCTTCTTATGGCAATACGTTAATTCATATCCAGTTGTGTGCTTTAAGTACTTTAGATTTATGATACAAAAGTCATTATAATATAGGATTATCAAAAGACAAAATTTTATGAATATTTTCAAAGATTAAAATTAATTCATTGGCTAAAGCACATGCAGAACCCAGGGTACTGGTAGCTAATTAATTGTACATTATGGTTTGCATTAGCAAATCCCTTATATGGATCCATCATCACAATGCAAAGCGGTTAGTTTAACTGCTTGATTTAAACCTAGGTCAGAGAATAACAGAAATGTACAATTCTTATTCACGGAATGATTTGAGTTTGCAGGGACCTTAAAGACTCCCTAGCTCCATCCCTCCTACTAGATCAGGTTGCCTAAAGGCTCATTAAACCTGGCCTTGAACGATGCCAGTGATGGGGAATCCATAGGTTCCCTGAACAACCTGTTCCAGTGCCTCATCACTCTCTCAGTCATTTTTATATGACATCACACCATCTTCTAAAGAAGAAGAAAAGGTGTCTCCATGCACTGCTATAAAGGAGGGATCTCTGAGTACAGATCTGTACCTATACAAGCATAGGCTTTTTAGGATGGATGTCACCAGGCAGTTTGTGTTCTAGTTCAGGATAGTACTAAGCATAAACGAGTCTACATGGACTAGAACATGTTAAACTCCTAACACATAATTGGCTATAATATCACCTTCTATTTTCAGTGTAACAGGATTTAAAATGTTTTGTTCCTACATGGGCCCTACTTAATATCAGCTTAAGTACAGAGGTGTTGATTCAGTACATAACTAGCTTTAAGCATCTGAAAAGCTCTGTTAGGCAATGTATGTGTATGTGAATGGCTCTAAAACTAATGCCTCCTATTTATTTCCATAAAAACCTCTACAGATACAAAGAACACAATAACACTATTTGATAGAACAAATTCTCAGTTACAGAACACTATTTATTAACATACTACCATTAACTATACATTTTTGCCAGCAGTGAACAAGAGCCCACGTGCTGTGCTTGTCAAAAACTGTATCGCTGTGCCAACATGCACTATTTGGTCTCCATAAATGTTCACCAAGCATCGACGAATGTCAGTGGATACAATTTTTCTGCATAGAGAAATTTGATGACACACTTTTGCTTCATACACATTTCCATGTCAGACACCATTCTGTCAGACCTTCCCTCTGTTGCCATCTGTCACATAGCAACAAAATGTAACTGTGGGAATGTTCAACCTCTACTGCCATACCACGAACATCCAGCTCTGATGTTGTGAGCCATCATAATAAAATAGGAAGCATTACTTTCGGAGCTGCCCTTGTACTTAAGTAATTTGCTGAATAGGGTGCCTCGATAAAATCCCAAACACTTGCCAGATGAACAAAGAAACAAGTCATCCTGAGAGTTCAACTGAATATCTGCCCACTACTCTGGTACTGGTATTTCTAAAAATTTCAGTAGTAGATTATTAGTGCTCACATTTTTAAAATGCTTACTACCAGCCAGCTACTTACTTTCATCAACATTCCTACATATAACCATAAATTTCAGTAGAAGGCTCATACCATAACTGGTCTCTATTGAAAAGCTCATTCACTTAGATTTTCCAGTTTGCACTTCTCATTGAAGCTTAGGACAATGCTGCTCATAGAATCATCACAGGTTCTAGATAATCCACTAACAGAATCATCCAAAATTGCTGGTGGTAACCAAAGAAATTTCAGAGTACTTTCTGGCTTAAAGATTACTGTTATTTCCTAGGCATAATTCTCCCTCTTATGTTCTACTGTCTTCCCAAAGGGTGATATTTTAATGTGGCGCTGTACTTTTAGATGAACTCAGGTCTGAAGTCATCATGCACCACATGCAATTTACAGAATCAGTTTTCTGTTTCTAATCAGAGAACAAAATCTGTTTTATCTTTTAAACTGTAAGTGTGAAAACATCATCCATATTTAATGTTTCTCATAATTATACATGTAATTATAACTATAGAGCTTTCAAAGCTGTCTGGTAACATATTGTCTCTGATATCCAAGTATTATTTTCATTACATTAACTAATTAGATAGAGCATGCATGAAGGACTCATGAGTTTAGGGACAGTATAAGCACAAAGTTTCAGCTTTGGCAACATTCCATACTTAACGTTTTAACTTCATAGGCACAGATTTCCATACTTAAGATTCAATAAGTGAAGAAAATATTAGATATCATCTGCTAGGGATAATTATATTCAAATCAACAGACCAAATAACTGAAGGCATCTCCCATCTCTTTATTAATTTTTAATAAAACTTGAGATAGCAGGGAAATTCCGGAAGAATGCCAATGTGCCATTATATTTAAAGGACAAGCAGCATGGCAGCTTATCCTAAGATCACCAGAGACAAAAGAAATAATACGCTGTTACACAGTCTAATTGATAAACAGCGAAGAAATTGAATGTAATTAATGGCAGGCAGTATGGATTACAGAAAATAATTCTTACCATACTAGCATAATTCTGATAAAACTGCTGATTTGCCTCATGAAATTGTCTAGCATAAGACTTCACAAAGCAATTCATTCGATAACACACCTGATTAAAAAATTGGTAGTATATAGTATTGATAAATCATAAATGGCCTGAAAACTGATTAACTAAGAAATGATCATCATGATCTACCATAACCAATGAGGGAGAAATAGGTATAAAATCAACAGCAGACTAGAAACATGAAGGACAGTAAGGACTGGGAAGTATGGTTATCGGGATCATTTGGTTACCTGAATCTAACAAAACAAAATGGGTTTTAATACAGCTAAATGCAAAGTTATGCAGGGAGGATCATTGCAAGCAAACCTTATGGCTTAGAGTCTATGAAATAAAGGGGATAAAGGAGGATGTATAAACTACATCATAGAATATAGATGCTATGTGAGCATTTAAGATGAAGTGACATAATAGGACATTTTCTTACATTTGTCACAGTAACATCAGGGCAAGAAAGAGCTAGTGCTTTCCCACGATGTACAAGAAAAGCAATAATGAATTCGTGTTCCTCTCTATTACATTCACACAAATTATGATTAATGTTATATTCAGGATTTTGTTCATTTATTAAAATTGTTTTGATGTTTAAAGAAAGAGAAGAGAAATATGAATATGAGAAAAGGGAAATCATGTTTAGCAGTAACAGAACGTTAGGTTCTTTTTGAAAGCATATTGAAGGGTGCCTCAATTATTGCATGTTAGTGAATTCACATAGTGAAGGTACTGGGAATTACGGTTCTGTGTAATCTAGCATGAAAAAGTGTAATGAGAACAGAAAGCTAATGGTTGAAATAAAACAAATTAAGATGATGAATTAGGAACATAGTTTTTAACAGTGAAACATCTTTCAGTATAAAATAAGAAGTTCCCTTGCTTATAAATTATTATTCTACTAATACTCCAACCAAGAACAGATACATATCTAGAGGAGATACTTGATTCAAAAGCAAGCTATAATATTTCATAAAGGAGAAACATAATTAAGTCAGACTAAGCGATCCGATGATTTCAGTACATATGCCCTATGATAAATACATTCTTATTTCTTGTTATTCAATTAAGATCTTTTATTGATTACTTACATGTTCAGTTTCAGGTTTCAGTATCTGTTCTTTGGTAGCTTTCACATAGTTCACTAGTGTCAAAGCTGGAGCATTTGTAGATAGAACTTGGACTTTCTTATACTACTTAAGTAAATTTTTCAAGAAAAAAATGTTTAAGTGCTTATTCAACAAATTAACAAAAGTACTGTTTTTATTCCCTTATTCATAAGGCATGATTAAATCCAGTCTCCTAAGTCATAAGGCATGCTTAAATTGAACTTGCTATTAGATAGGTAGTGATATTAAGTAAAGTTTGATTTGATTGGGACTGTGACTTTTTTTCACTTGACGTATGACCTAAATTAGAGCACATAAAATGAGTCTTAGAAGTTTCATCTATTCCTATTCACTTCTCAGCAGTTTTGAAGAGTCTGACAGACATCTCCAGAGGTTTGGAGGTTGGTAGGTTCAGTCTGTCCCAGTTTCAGCTGGGATAGATTAATTTTCTTCATAGTGGTTGGTAAGGTGCTGTACTTTGGATTTAGGATGAGAATAATGTTGATAACACATTGATGTTGCTGAGCACTCCTGACACAGCACCAAAGTCTTTTCAGCTTCTTGTGCTGCCTTGGCAGAGAGGAACTGGGGTATGCAAGGAGCTGAGGGATGGATGAGCCAGGACAAACCAATCGGAGTGATATTCCATGCCATATGACATCACGCTTAGCAAGAAAACTGGGAGTATTGGTCAGGGGGACAACCTCTGCCAGGGGACTGGCTAGGCACAAGTCAGTGGGTGACCGATGATGTCCTATTAAACTGTCTTTATCTCCACCCATGAATTTTATCTGTTTTCCAGTTCTCTCCCTCATGCCACTGTGGGGGACTGAGCAAATGGCTGTGTGGTGCTTGGCTCATATTCCAGAACCAGCTTTCTTCATGAGCCAGAAAGGGAATTCAAGGCATTTAGGTTCCTAACACAGGTGCTGACATCAAAACCAGATGACTTGGTACTCATGACAGATAGTTTGCACTATGCAAAGCCAAAGCTGTCACTGACCAAAGGAGAACAGGAATGACTGCAACTACTTAACTGTGACAATCCATTGGTTTCATCACTTGTTATCAGAATTAGAGGAAATAGAATTCAATTCAGTCTGTCATTATCCTTCAGAGTAACAAGGCCACTGAAGACAGAAAAATGAGTAATAGAAGAAATCTTTCCTACAGACTGTTGGAATGAACAGCCAGCCATGAAAAAGCAAAGCTCAGAAAAGAAAATACAAATGTTCCAGTGTGGAATTGTTCTTCAAATAGTATGCATGAGCAGTACTACATTGAAATTCTATCAAATATCATCCAGCATAACAGCTCTATGGCAGCTCATTTGTGTGACCGCTACAATTATTCAGGAGGGAGCTGAGTCTTGCAACTGCAAGATATGTATGCTAATGTAAGACTTAAGAACTAAAACAAAACGAATGAATGAAATTCACACAACAATGAAGACTGTTACTATTAGTACTAAAACACAAGAAATAGAAAGGGAGAGTCAAAAACAAATCTAGCTAGCTTGCATGAATCTCCATTTCACCAAGGGGTATCATTACTTACATGATATCTACAGTATCTATTAAAATCCAATTAAGTCCTTCCACAGAGGAAGTAAAAAGAAAGTAAAAACAACTCAGTTCTCTTTTAAATTGCAAGGGCACTGATTGAAATGTATGAAAAAATCTAAGATGAAGACTAGATCCATTTTTACTTTAAAATATGTTCAGAATCACTTAAAAAACCCTAAGTTTACCTATCAAACTTACCTGGGTTAAATATCTCCTTAGTAGCTGTTTCCCAGATACAGAGGAAGCACATGTAGAATTTGAAAATTTCATGCCTAAATTTAATTTTTGTGATTTTTGTGCATCAAAGCTCACAAGCACTATGACCTGTCACTCATAGCAGCAGAGCCACATGAACAACTAATGTCATCTACTTGGACTTGTGCAAAGCGTTTGACACTGTCCTGAATGGTATCCTGGTTGTCAAATTGGAGAAAAAAGGATTTGATACATGGATCACTCACTGGATAAGGAATTTGCTGGATTGTTACACTCAGAAAGTTGCATTCAGTGGCTCAATGACCAAGTGGAGGCTGATGAGTGGCATTCCTCAGGGATGGATGTTGGGACTAGTGCTATTTAACAGCTTTGTAGGCAACATGGACAGTGGGATCAAGTGCACCCTCAGCAAGTTTGAAGATGACAACAAGATGAATAGAGCACTTAACATGTTAGAGGGAAGGGATGTCATCTAGATGGACCTGGACAGGCTAGAAGTGAACCCATGCCCACCTCATGAGGCTCAACAAGGCCCAGTGAAAAGTCCTGAACCTGGGTTAGGACAATCTCCAAGCACAAATACAGGCTAGGCAGAGAATGGCTTGAGAACTGCTCTGAGGAGAAGGATTTGAGGGTGCCAGTTGATGAAAGACTCAACATGAGCCAGCAATGTGTGCTTGCACCCAGAAGGCCAACTGTATTATCCTGGGCTGCATCAAGAGAAGCGTGACCAGCACGTCCAGGGAGGTGATTCTGCCCCTCTACTCTGCTCTTGTGAGACCCCTCCTGGAGTACTGTGTCCAGTTCTGGGTCCCCCAATACAAGAAGGGCATGGAGCTGTTGGTGAGGATCCAGAGGAGGGCCACGAAGATTATTAGAGGGCTGGAGCACCTTTCCATATAGAAACAAACTGAGAGGGTTGGAGCTCTTCAGCTTGGAGAAGAGAAGGCTTTGGGGGTACATTATAGTGGCCTTCCAGAACCTGAAGGCAGTCTACAGAAAAGTTGGGAAGGGACATTTTATAAGAGCTTGTAGTGACGAGAGAAGCAGAAATGGCTCTAAATTGGAAGAGGATAGTTTTAGACTAGATATGAGGAAGAAATTATGAGGAAGAATGGAGAGACATTGGAACAGGCTTTCCAGAGACGTTGTGGATGCTCCCTCTCTATAGGCATTCAAGGCCAGGCTGGATGGGGCTTTGAGGAACCTGGTTTAGGGGGAGGAGGCCCTGAGTATAGCAGGGGGGTTGGAACTAAGTGATCTTAAAGGTCCCTTCCAACCCAAACAATTTTATAATTCTATGATACCCTGCAGCGAGGCAGCATTTGTAGATTTACCTAGCTCCAGATCGTTACCCCTGGGAGCTTCCACCTTAGCCATCAGACGGGGTGATTGTCAACATCACAAAACAATACTGCCAAATGACTCCAAATCTGAACTATATGCAACACAAATTCCTTCCTACAGCTTTTCTTGTGAGGTGTGAATAATACACACAGGATGCCTTCACCAAATGCATCTTCACAGCTCTGTGACTAATGTGCCATCTGAAGAGGCAGGAGCTGGGAATCTTGGCACAGCAAAAGAAGGCAACTAGCAAGGAGCACCCAAGAACAAACTTTCATCACTAGTCTGCTAACTCCAAATGGACACTATTAGGCATTTGATGATGGAATTGGACATTCTACCAGGAGAAAACGGTGTGATCTCTTGGTTTTATAGCATTGCCAGGCTGACAGGAAGTATTACAGGACAAATTGGATCACTGTTTTAGCTGCTGGGAGTGCTTCACTGGCAGCATTACAGAGAATAGTATCGTGAAAATATGTGGTTGCAGACTCCCAGTAAAGTAAAATAATTTTAAGAATATGGAATCTGAAATGCTTCCGAGAATCCAAGAAATCCAAGTGTTAAAGCGTAAGCTGGTCTACCCTTCAAGCTTTATCTAGATCAAGAAAGAAAACAAAATATTGACAGTCTATAACAAAAGCTTTTTCTGCAACTACTAGCTGAAGAGCTCTTCTCATCAACCTGTCAGGTAGAAAGTGTACAGAAATTTGAGCTAAATTGCAGTTTTAATACTGCTCTTAGGCAATGGTACTGGAACAGGCTGCCCAGAGAGGTTGTGGATGCCCTGTCCCTGGAGGTGTTCAAGGTCAGATTGGATGGGGCC
>JAOWBP010000001.1:117355093-117377903 GCA_028571105.1 Tragopan temminckii | reverse complement strand
TCTCTGGAGATATTCAAGACCTGCCTGGACGCCTACTTGTGCGACCTGGTGTAGGGAACCTGCTTTGGCAGGGGGGTGTAACTCATTGAGGATATGGTTTTATTTACATGAGCCTTACTTCCAGTTCTTCCTTTTCAACTGGTGAGTGCACTGTTTGTGTAATCATGTAGAATGTTAAATGCAGGTGGGAAATGAAAAGAAGGGAAACTGAATAAAAAAGAATGGCAGGTTAAAAGTTTCCTATCTGCGCATACACAGCTGTTTTAAGGAGTTTAATTACAAAAAAATAACCATAATTGTGAATTGATTTTGATATACACTAAATCAAAATGAAGCAGCTAATTAGTAAACTAAATCTCTTCTGGTTTGTGTGGTAAGAGTGTCTATTGAAGTTAACTTCAAAGAGTTTCTTTAAAATATTAGCATCAAACATTTTTTTGAGCAACAAAGGAATATCCTTTGATAGGAAAATTCTGTTGTCCTATATTTGTACTGTGTAATTCTTATTTGAGAATTCTCAATGGAATTATAAGGTACCTCATAAAACTTGAGGAAAGAAGAAGTATGCTGTAATTAAACGATAAAACAAGCTAATAACAAATCTGACAATGTCGGTGCAAGTTACAGAAATTTAGATGTTTTCTCATTTGAGAATCATTCAGTTGATTTTATTTTTTCAAGGAAAAAGATCTACAGCACTTTTAAAAATGGTCACATTAATATAAATTATAAAGCAGTATTCCCATTTATACAGTCATCCCTGAAAAAGAGGAAATTATAGAAATTCCAGCTATTTGATAAAGATTAGATTTGTATTAGATAGTAAGGAATCTATTTGTCTTTACCAATACCAATCTTTTTCATCTTGGCCACTGAAATACATACAAAATTGAAGGATTATTTGAAAGACATCAGTAAATACATACTCCCATAGCACTTGTATCACTACAAATTCTTCAGAGGGAGTTGTCATCCATGCTATATTGCAGTACACTGAGTTAATATGTAGTCCTCAATGTCAGTGTAATACAACCTATACAGACACAGATGTCCAGTTTTCAGCTTTGGCAAATTATACTTTATTTTAAGCAGATGAAATCTGGTGAGGTTGCAAACTAGAAAGTGCTCCAAAACTTTTCATTAATATACTTATTTGAAGAGTAGGGCCCACTGGAAATGTATTAGCTCAGTATGGGATTCCGTAATTCAGCTGGAATCTTGAATGTTTAAATTTCCTAGGCGTTGAGCTATCATCAATGACTATCATAAAATTACGCAATTATATAAATTATATAATTACCTTCTATAGATGTCTTTTTACTAACGATAGAGCACCTAAGGTGATCAACTCTGATCAGCACATTTAATTGTCAGATTCCTCAGACACGCCAAACAAATTCAATTACTCCTACATCCCTGTATAACACTGTACCAACACCTATGCATAAATATCTATCCTTGCCCTCATTTGCACTTGCATGGCTTTTAAGTAATTTTTAAATTAAGTTTTACTTAATGTTGCTATCCCACCCACAACCACTGCTAAACCACAGTTATATAATGTTCATTTTTTGCATACTATAGGTTATTCTTTTCTTGAATAACCAGTAGAATTAACATTACTGGTTATATAGTCATGACAATAGTGTATACAAGGTAAACTGTATATTGATTTACATTGCTTGTGTTGTTGTTGTTTTTTTTTTCTGTGACAACAGAACCTAAATGTCAGTATTCCTATGATTTTCCAAGTATTCTGCAAGTGTAAGTACACTGCTTCATATATACCCACTTATATTACTGTACTTTCATTTTAATGATGCTTCAAGTTCCTGGTGTTTTTAACTTAATACATTTGCATAAGCACAATCCACAGAAAAGGGTTTGTAGCATTCACTATGTACCTTGTACATGTACTAAACTGTCTCATCGTAAGCTCCTTATTGGTTTACAAAAACATCAGAATCACATCTGGAATGGTCTTCTTAGAGATCAAGATTTTCAAGCAGCCAGTGGATTTGGGCACATAAGTTCCAATGAAAAAGTTAAGTACAAAACAATTCTTGGAATTGCTGAAGTATGTTAGTGCATCATTAATTCCAAGAACTAGACAGTATGGAAAAAAATGTGTTCAAGATTAAACATATGCAAGAAAGTAAATTTCTTACAGCTAAGCTATAGTAAATTTAAGGAAATCCATTTTTCTCATTATATTTATAGCTGGGAGAAATAACCTATATATGTATATATATATATAGAAATAATAATCTAGTTTCTCCTGTAAACCTCTAAATCTTCGTGCTTTTATGGAGGAACATTTAGCAGGAGCATGTCCCTTTTCCCTCAGGGGTTTATAGTAGTTTTGTTTGTTTCAAGACTGTTTGACATTTAGATTTATTTCAATCTACTGTTTTTAAAGACTGGAAAAGCAATTCTGTATATTCAGAACATTAGAGCTGAAATCCTTCTCCAGTGCCAGTGGTGGCATAGGTCTTGCTGAGTTGGATGCTGGTTCTACTATTTCTCTTCTGCACATCTCCCAGATGGGAAGAGAAAAAATCTGAAGGAACAGAGCACAGAAAAAAAAAAAAACTGCACTGGTCACATGCCATTTACTACTAAGTGGATTTTTTTTTTTTTTTTTTAAGGCATAGGGTGGGAATAAATAAAACAAGGTCACTAAACTTAGACCTACAGAGCACTGAGAATTCCTTACAAATTTCCTTTCAGAAGCCCAACCCAAGAGCAGTAAATCATTCTTGTTTGCAGTCCGATCAGTGAATAACAACCTGCCTCAAAACACTCAACTGAAAGGCCCACAAGCCAAAGTTGATGTATCTGTACCTAGTTTTTAATTTTTATTACCTAAAAATAGCCATCACATGAGGCTGGTTTGGGGACAGAATTTAGAACAGAGAATGAAAATTGTTTCTAATCATAAATATTGGATATTATTCTTACAGTGTTTAGTTTGAAAGTAAACTGCATTCCTTCATCTTTAAAATAATGTTCATTTGCAATAATCCAAGAGCTTTTTGTTTTGTTTTGCATCAATTTTCTCTCTAAAGTGTTTGTTTATTGACTCCATGTCAGCTACTGCTTTTGTGATGGATTTGCTCAGACCTTTCCTTTAGAGAAATCTGCCCTAAAAAGACCAAAAAGCTTTTAAGTAGTAACAACAAGAAGAACACAAGCCCTGTATTTTACTGGAACAAAAAGTAGAAAGTTAACTCTTTAAACAGGAAAAAAAATAACCACATCTTAGTCAGAAATCATAGGAATGAAAAAAGCTCGTAAACAGCTAGCTCCTTGTCCAAACATCCTTGCAGGCAGACCACTGTTACAGGTTCATTTTTAGTTAACCATGACATTCTCAACTGCATTCTCTCTGCAGTCTGCTCTATACCCAGGAAGTTCCTTCTATCACCTCTCTGAGGATGCCTACACTCAACTATCTCAAACATTCATGACACAGGCTGCAAGATCCTAATGCTATTATGTATCTATAGCTTGCCTGACACCAGCCACGTCCTTTGCAACCATCTCGGTCTGAAGCATGCTCTGAAGCATCCCTGAAAATTGAGCAGGACTTCCTTCAAGCTGGGAGCACATAAATAAAAGTAAGAAACTACAAAAAAGTATACCATCCACAGCAAGATACGGAGTAGACCAGACTGCCATGCATACCTGTATACTTACCCTTGCACAAACAATCCCAATGGCACCAGTAAGGGAACCAGGGAACAAAATCCTTACACATTTCAATGATTTTAATGAGATTTAAACATATGCCTTTGCTTGCTAAACTGAATTTTTGCTGAATATGGTATTCAGGAAACATAATAAGGGTGTACATGCCTAATAGCTTTAGATGAAAATTGCTTCCCATTAAAACAAATCTGCAAAGCTACAAAGTTACAAAATGTTGGAATTAAGGTCGCATGCACGTGGTATGTGCGCACGACAATGTAGTCTTCAGTGATGTCACAAAAGCTCTGAACAAAGCTTCCAATCTTTTCAGTGAACTTGGAGGAGCAGTAGCATATACTTCAGTAGATAAAAACCTCTGCAGCGTGGATGTGAGTGAGGCAGAGAATGGCATATGCAGGATGGCTTCATACTAAAGCAAAAAAATATTTTCTTGGGGAACTGCATTCAGTGCGTAACTGCTGAAAACTTTGTGATGCTAACCAAGCTGCTTGAAACTTTTTCTAGCCTATCACTATTACAGTGGTCCTCATTTTAAAGCTATGTGAATCAAGAGAGTAAAAATATGAATTTCAAGTGTGTTGCCTGCCATGTCCTTCCAGGTATTTCAAAAGCAAAGCAGAGTAGCAAGTTCTAGGTAGTTGTGCAATATGGATATGCCTTACTATTTCCACTGTACATCTCTCTTTTCTCTCTTTCTATTGGTATGTCAGACTTTAGTTCAACAAAGTCATTTTAAAGAAAGTGCAATCTTCAGAAAAGTGGGGATTTTACTTTAAAGACCTAATGTACAAAAATGGAAAAACAGATTGTTTCGCAGAATTGATGGTTACTAAAACCTTCCCTTTCAATCAAGCTTATCACTGAATGTGCTTAGCAGAATGATTACTATGGAGCAACAGCAAGCAATCAGTACTCAGATAGCAGCTACATTACGATCTTAGCAAAACACTATGGGTAGCTATGACTAAAGTCTACCTGATGCCTAGCAGCACAGAAATGTTTGCTTTAACAGGAAGAGGTTTAATCTCTGCAAACAACAACAACAACAACAAATACCAGTACAGTAGTAGCACAGCTCCACAGGCATGCACTTAGCAGGAAAAAGAGACACCGGAAAAATAATACAGATAATTCTCCAGAGGCAAAACATAGAACTGCTCATCCGTAACAAACTTGCTAAGATGTCTGTCATGCTTGCTTCCTTTATTTCTACCCTTGGCTAGGGAAGAAAATAAGAAATTAAAGATCTGTGAATGGATTTATTGGTGGTGGCTTTTAAGGTGTGTGGAACCAGAAAAAAAAACCTTAGTTTGTACAAGGGATGAAACTGAATGAATATGGGTAAAAGCTACGAGTAGTCAGTGAGAGACAGATCGTCAGCAGAAATGGCTTGGAAGCTACCAAAGAAAACTGAGAAGGTATCCAAGATGATAGCTCTTAGTCGACAGAATCACTGACCAGACGGCAAACCTGAGTGCAGATAAAGAGAGCATGAAGAAGGGAATCAGGCATATAGTCAACTTTCACTTAGTGTTTCAGTTCCTCTTCTGAGTATTTAGGATCCTATGGAGGGAAGTAGAGACCAGAAATAAAGGAGCACCACACATGTACTCCCACTTCAGCCATATTAACCGCATATGTAGTTAGACAATTTCTGAAATCAAGCCCATTAACATATATATCTGCTTTCCTGAGTCTGACTTTTTCAAAAAGAATATGCTAGAGAAATGGATATGATTTGTTCATACTTCAAGCACAGTACAATTAATAAAATGGCAGCATTTAACAACATTTAAAGTATGAACTCTCGAGCTTTATTCAGTAACTCAAATTGGAACTTCGTTACGAAACTTACAACAGCTATTAGACAAACTTAGGGAAAAAAATCCAACTTAGTTTAGTGCCACTGTTCCAGCTGTGGTTTACTGGTGTCTTTCTCATCTTATGAGAGAATAAAAAAATAATCTATTGTATCATAGTCTGAGCCCTACCGATGTGGTATTGTTTTCTAGCTTTTTGTCCAGTCTGACAAGGACTACAGGAAAGCATTTTCTTGCTACTGCACAAACTCTTCCACAGAACCTACAAAATTTTTTTACTAGAATTTTTCTCTTATTTCCTTTTTACCACATAATGTATACTCCGTTTTTTCTGTTCTCTCTACTCCCTTCTTCTAGTCAGCATTAACAATCAGGCATGTTTTTGTTTTTTGTTTTTCCTAATCTAAGGATTGTACTTCATCCTTCCCCTGTGTTAAGAAAGAATTTGTTGAAAAGCTTTCACCTTGTGAAAATCCCATCTCTGGTGCCAGATGGTACTTTTAGTCTCTTAAAAGAAAGAAAGCAAAGAAGGAACACTGGCTACCATAACCAGCCTGCCTAATTATTAGCAGGCTGCATAGGTCTGGGTGGGACCTCTTCAAACACAAGCATAGCTCCTTCCATTCTGCACACACTTGTAACATCACAGAAACTTGAGGACTTGAATAATCTCCTTTGCCCTGGTACCAACCCTTACAGTATGATTCCATTATCTCACAGAACTGGTGAGCTGCAACACAACCCCTATATCATCTTGAGAAATAATCTTGTCAGAAATAAAGACAGAGAAACAATTGCACCAGAAGGATACAAGGATGACACAGGGGTTCATAAAAGACCAAGAGCAAAGTATTATGTACAATAAACACCAAGGAAGTCAGCAGTCATCCTCCATATGTCACAACGCCCATGCCTGCTGGGCCTCAAAGCCCCTCTTTTCAAAGATCTGAGGTAAGTGCAGGAAGGAAGGGTAATCCTAGGAAGGGGAGGCAAAATTGTGAGGGAATCAGCTTAAAGATTTGAATTTACTGCTCTCAGCTGCAGCCTTCTAGCTTGCAAAAAATGAATATGTCTGACAGTTCTTCTCGCCACCTGATACTTTAAGATTCACAAAGCATGAAGGATGAAGGTTTTTATATGACTGCACAAATAATTCTCGGTATAACAACTGCATTTATGTCAGTGAAATCACTCATATAAAACAATGATTCTCAAAGCTTTAGATACCTTTTACTGATTTCAGTAGGATTTAATAGATGCAAAAAACATGAAAATTCAGTATGCGTACTTGCAGAAAAAGGACTCAATTTTGCTTTAAAGCAGCATACTAAAAATATACACATACAGAATTATAGTGTCATTCTTATAGTGCCATTTAGGTTAGAAAAACCCTTCAAGATCATCACATCCAACTGTCAACCTGACCCACCAAGTTCCATCACTAAATTATATCCCTCAGTGCCACAAATCTGCAGCCTTTCACACATTCAAAAAGATTAAAGTTCTTGAGGTGTTTTTAAGCAACATCTTTAAAGAAACAGTATAGTTTCACAGCTCACTGGCAATTAAGCTGCTCACAAAACAAATAAACAAACAAAAAAAGAGCTGGTTTTCATTATGAAAACAAATTTATGAAAACAAATGTGATTTAGAGCTTGAAGCAGAAATATTGTCTTCTTTTTGTAAGAAAAACAGTGTTCTGTTTTTGCACTATTTATTAAATTTCCAAGGACGTGAAACATTTTAAAATAGATTATTATGGACTAGTGGAGAAAATGAAGATACAGACCTTGGCTTTACATATTTACCCCCAAACAACTGGCACACCTAAAATGGGAAAGTATACCCCCTCTACTTGGGTGCACACCATAGAAAAATGGACACCATCAGATTCTCTGATGTCCTCTGGCAATGCCCACCTCCTGCTGCTGGCAGTATGAGAAACCTGTGCCTTCATGATCCTAACACTGGCAACTGCTAAGGACTTATAGACACTTGGGATGAACTGGGACCGTGCTGACTCCCAGGAGAGTTATGGTCAGTGTTTGCAATAATAAGAATATAATAACAAAAGGCACATACTTTTTTCCCATAAATATATTTATGAAAAAATGAGGTTAGGTATACTTAGGAATCCTTGTAAATAAAAATTTTCATCTGAATACAAAATAGCCACTTATTTCAAGATTTACTAAGAACTGCTTTTTAAGCTCAGATTCACTGAATTACTCTTAGGAGCTTCACTAGGAGTTGAGAAAGCCACAGGGTTCATGTAGTCTCCCTGTGACAAAGTAGAAATACAGAAAATGCAAGAGGAAATTCAGCATTCCCCATATGTAAATTATGTGCCCTTCAGATTCACGATAGGAATCACTCTCTACATTGACCACTGAGGAGCCCCAACAGTAATAAAAAAAACATTGCAGAGGGATAATTTTAAGAGTTTCAAAATCCTGTAAAAATCAGGGGTTTTAAATCTAACAATTTATAGAGCGGTAAAACACAGTGTTCTACGTAATTCTAGTGAAAAGAAACCTTAGAGAAATATTAGAAATACAGAAAATACTGGGGCAAGAACAACTCTCACAAAGTGAAAAATTCCTGCTAGTTTTCTTCTAAGACTCTGCAGTCTTCCACTTTGCTTAGATTTGTCATCCAAGTTACAGCTCCAAAGGAAGTCATGCTGCTGCTGCTGCTTCCAGCACTTTGATTGCTGTAATTGTGCTGTACACAAAAAAGCTACATGACAGTTTAAATACCTGTTTTCAGTTTGACGAGATCTGAAACACTGGACACATTTAACCCCAGAAATAAAATTTTCTAAAGGAAACTCAGCTGAACTTTAATTTTAGTGGCATTACTGAATAGTTTCTATAATTTACTGACACTTAAGTGCCCTTCAAATTGTAAGTGCAAATTATTAGTACTGGCTGTACTGAAGTCCATTGTTGGGGAAAAAAAAAAGTCCGTTCTGCCTGTTCAGATATCAGCAAAAACACTCAGGTTAAAGAAAGAAGCATACAGCCAAAGCAGTCTTTTAAAAATATAACAACTTGCATATCTTTATCATAGGATATCTTTTTTTGCAGGTTAAATTGACCACAATGTTGAAAGGATGGAATGTCTCTACTTAATTCCCATTTATGGGTGAAGAAATGTCTCTGCAAAAGAAAGTCAAAATTTAAAAAAAAAAACACCTTATGTGAAATTTATTACATGTGGGACAGAAAGTTTTTCTGGGACCCCATTTGAAAAATCAGGATTACACAAAAAGGTCTACTATCGGCTAGTCCAAAAATAAGGGGAAGTTCAGAGACTTGACTTATTCTAAGTGTCAGCCAGGGGTTCCATAAGTCTTACATATAAAGGTTTTTGAAAACCTACTGCCTCTGAAAATGCCAAATCCTCAATCTTAAATCTCCCAAGAAGATGTCAAGGGTATCATACGACCACGTCTTCAACTGTAGCAGGTCCTCCTCAAACAAAGAATTCTGCCAAGGAAAACCATTACTCTCTCACAAGCTTAAATTGTAGTTTAACTCTTATCTGTTTCATCTTTGTGATGGGATTCTGATACTCTAAGTCTGCAGGAAAATTACACGTCCAAGCTGAGGAATTCGTGCTCATGAAATCTATTTGTTGAAATATAGAACAGGGATGTCAATATGCTTTCTTTCTTAAGGTCACCTATGGGAGATTTTAAAATTTTCTTGGGAAATAACTGGTCACCAGATACATCAGTCAATTTTTTAGCAGTGTTTCCTGATACCCCCAGTCTAGTTTACTTTTAGAAACTTCCTCATCACTGCTAATTCTATTTATACACACAAATACAAAAGTAAAGTACCCATCATCTACATTCCATGGTGTCTCATTTGTTACTGACTACACGTTACAACAGCTTATGATCATTTCATTGTAAATTTCTGTAGTTTCAAATTCTTTTTTTTTTTAATAGAAAAAAGGAGCATCAACATCAAAATTAAGATCAGTGTTTTTTTGTAGTGCAAATTTACTATTTCTGAGTAGTCTTAGAAAAATAAAATTCCTCAATTGTAATCAGTTAAAATGCTACACATTTGGTGTAAGTGGCTTCTCCTGCAAGATATTCCGGAAGCCAAAACAATAAAAGGGTTCAAAAAAAGGCAGGATAAAATCATAGCTGACAAATCCGTCAACAGACGATAAATATGATAGCCCAAATTTAGCATCCATTCTAGGAAGTCCCTAAATGAATGTTTGCTTAAGTCCAGGATGAAGAATATGATCATTAATTTTTCTCTAGAAGCATAGAGACGAATGATCTATATTTGGTTATTTCTGGTAATGGTCAGTATTGAATATAATACACATATATTGTTTGTATGCCAGTTTTATGAATACTCTCATACCTACATTACGGGGCTTACTATTTTTCAGGTCCCTTTTAGTAAAAAAAAAAAAAAAAAAAAGGCAAACTCAACCATGCAGAAAAATTAGTTGGGCAAAATTTGTTTGATCCTTCTTTTTTATGGGATTATCTTTAAAATTGTTGATTAAAAACACATCAGGATTCTAAGTCTTTCTGAATACGCAAAGGGCCCATGGTTTGTAGCACTAAGGGACAAGATTTAGTGATGAGATTTGGTAGGTCAGGTTGACAGTGGGACACAGAATTACAGAACAACTGAGTGATCGTAGGGTCATCTAAGATCATCATGTCCAACTGTTAATCCATCACTAGCATGCCCACTAAACCATGTCTCGAAGTACCACATCTACTCATTTCTTGAAGGTCTTTTCCAACCAAAACAATGCTATGACTCTATGAACTTGTATTAGAGAAACAGAGTGGTTCTTAACAGCATAGCACTTCATTTTCATTATGGCCTCTGTAGCCCTTCCTCCAGATAAATGAACTGTAGTCACTTCAACTGTCTGAATTCAGAGCTTCCTTTAAATGACATACTGTTTAGTGTCAGTTTACATTCCTAGAAGAGACAGTGAATTGGAGCATCCCAGGAGAATACTTATTGCCTCTTTAGCTACCATTGTTACTGTGGTTAAAATACCCTGAAAAAGGGGAACCAGACAGCAGAGGATGGTCACAGTTTTACCTTTCTCACGTGATATGACATAGAGACAAAACTGAGTACATGTTGAACACTACTCCATTTTGTGAATTCTCAACCAGTTTAAGAGCTAGCCGGACGATAGAATTTCTATCTCTCTACTCCAGAGTTTCACCATTTCTTCTCACATATTGTGGAGAAGATTTTTCTTTCCTTTTTTTAATTCTAAAACAGGACTTCAGTTAATTGAAGGAAAGGTATTTATACATGTATTTAATGGGAAGAAGAGAATAGGACCGAATAGGCATACCTTTTGCTGGATTCCAAAGTTACAGTAAAAGGCAAATTACTACATAAATAGAAATACTGTGCTTTTCTTGTTCATTAATAATTACTTCCCAAGATAGAAGAGAAAAGCCATTTGTGCTCTCTTGTTATTCCTGCAGTGAAAATCCCTAAAGAAGGGCTTAATCTTGTTTCTCTCTCATTCAATATATCCATTATGAAACTGCTAAAATGATCAAAGAAGCAAAAATTGAGTATGTCTCCTCCACCCTCCATATGTTTTCTGTCTTTCTATATTACTTTTGATCTCTTTATCCTTCCCTTCAAGATTCTCTAAAGTTCTCTAGTATATACACCCATTCTGTTAACATTACACAGCGTGAAGGACTAACTTTTTTGAGGTAAGAATACATGGTTAAATTTCTGACATTAATAATATGTTCAAGAGCACTGTAATCATAATAATGTATCTTGCTTTTTCAGATCATAACTTTGTGACCTTCTACTTCTTCCCTAGATGGAGCACTTAAAACTAAAATGGAATACAGTATTTTTAGTCTGTGGAAGATTTTATTACCAGAATATGAGTACATATGCAGTTTGTGAACAAGTGACCATTTCTACTCACGCACATTGCATAGAGAGTTCCCAAGCTTTATATAGATGCCATTCCATCGCCAGCAGTGTGTTTCATTTCTGCTGGACATGTGACCCCCAAACATTAGCAGGAACATGGAATTTTTTGTCCACCTATGTTCCTATATTTTCCAGAGGAACTATATTTCCAGATTTTGTTCATTAAAACTTTACTAAAAAGACTGAAGATGTAATTTCTTGGTAGTAGCAACAGCAAACAGTTTCATGGAAGACATGCGAGTTGAAGCTTTCCAGTTCAGCTTTAAATTAGTATGCACATTTTACAAGACAACATGATCTAGAAGCCAGGGAGAAGAAAGGAGTGATAAAAACATCAGCAATCTCCAATATTAACAGGAAAAGAATACGAAACACAGCATGCCTTTAACATGGGATCAAAGGGATAAATACATCCCCAAAGAGTTTTTAATTTTTTTTTTTTTTTTTTTTTTTTTTTTTTAAGTCTGTTACTCAATTTTTCTTTATTTGTGAACTGAGAGCTTCCTACTGTGCTTGTAGGAGTAAGTCATGGTAGGCAGGAAGTTCTAACACACTATAATGTGTTAAAGTAATACCAACAGTGGCAAAATAATGTGGCAATGTGGGAGCCTCAGCATGCAATCACTCGAAATGGCTGATGTTAAAATGGCAAGCACAAAGAATATTTGTTAGTGACAAAAGAAAATCAATATTTAAGATCAATGCCAGTCATGGGGAACAGTGAGAACAAGTAACAAAAGACCACAAAGCACCTTTGGGAACACTTAAAAGAAAAAAAAAAAAAGAAAATATATAAAACCGTTACACTGAAATAAAAGCCTCTTTGGTCCACATTGGGATAGATTTGCAAATCAGAATCAGAAACAATACTGTTCTCATGTTGCCACTTCCAGCCAGCTCTAAAATGATAAAACTTAGTAGATGAGTGTATGAGTTAAGTAAGATTCCAAAATACCAGATTAATATCCTTCTTTTAATTTTAATCATATTTTAACTGCTATGAGATTGTATACAAGAGCACATCCCAAATCTATTTCTGTTCTACCTTTATGCCATTTAGATGTGGTGCTCAGGGACATGATTTAGTGGAGGGTTGTTAGAGTTAGGGTAGTATGGTTATGTTGTGGTTGGACTCGATGATCTTTAAGGTCTTTTCCAACCTGAGTGAGTCTATGATTCTATACAACGACTGGACAGGAAGACAGGCTTTCCAGTGCCCACCTGCCCAGCACACTTTTCACGAACCAGAATTCTAAAAGCTGTTTGAAAACCCCTTTTTGTAGAACAGTGGTGACAGAAGTGTAAAGACATGGCTATCCTTCTCATTAGGTCTGATTTAATTAGGCAGTTTATTGCTATAAAGATGTGTTTGAGTGAGACAAAGTTACAATAGAATAATAGAATCATAGAATCCTCAGAGTTGGAAGGTCCTCTGAAGGCCATCTAGTCCAATTCCCCTGCAACGAACAGGGGCACCACAGCTAGATCATGTTGTCCAGGGCTTGATCCAGCCTTGCCTTGAAAGCCTACAGGGACAGGGCATCAACTACATCACTGGGCAACCTGTTCCAGCGCCTCACCACCCTCACTGTAAAAGATTTTTAGCTCTGCGCAGAGCCCAAGGGATACTTGTCTGAATAGTTACTAGTTCAAGAATGGCATTGCTCTACATATCACTGCAACATTATGTTTAACCTAGGAAGGCTTTCTAGGCTGAAACACCTGAAGAAATCTTTGGGAACTAAGAATGACAAGGGCAAAACTAGTAAAATCTGACAGACCCAGCTAGTTGACCTGAAATGTCTTGAAAAAGCTGCATTTGAAAGACTTACTGTACTCATAGCACACAAATTACGTCAATCTTTCCACCATCACTGGCAACTTTAGAGAGATGGATGTATACTTAACTGGATGGTACATGCTCACCATATTGAAGTGCCTCTCAAGTAGTTAGTAGATTTGAACACCACAACAGCCAAATCTGGGAGGGATACATACACCTTACCACCTTAAGGAATGTGAACTAAATCAAAGATGCCTATTAAGTAGTTTTCTCAGGGTCTGCAGGAAATGTGTACTTGGCCAATAAACTGAACCCAGACCTCCAGAGTTCCAATCCATTTCCTTAGCTGCTAGGATACTTCCTCTCCCAAAACACAGCACAGTTTGTAGAGAAAGTAAATTCTAAATAACGGAATAAATCAAAGAAGTGAAGTTTCATCAAAGCACAGACTCAGACCCATGCAACTATCGAAAGAGAACTTCTGATAGTGCTCCCTTTTACATTCACAGCAGTAACATTTAAAGAACCAAACTTACTATGAAATTTAATTAAAATGATACAGGACAACAGAGAGACTTCACTACCTTTTTCCGAGAAATCCATCTGTCACAGGATATTGAATGACAAAATCCTTAGATATTAAAGGTCAGAAGAATGCATGTGAATTGAATGCACACTGAAGCAGGATGTATATTCTCCAATCTGATTAACTCTTTCCTAAATTCAGATTTATAAATCATGTTTCTCTTATGGAACAAGAGTCAGCCAAACCCTTGAAAAATAACAACCACACTACTCAGTAAGGATTTCATGCATAAAGAACACCTTCAAAATACTGCAAGGGCTTTAAATACATGGATTTTTCAGAAGCCTATTTTCTTTTTACTCTTGGGCAGATAGAACTGAAACAATAACTCATGGTGAGATGAATAAAGTTCTGAGTATTTATCTAGACTTTGATGTTTTGCTTTCTTTGGTCCGTATTTTTGTCTTTGTTTCACCAGAATGGAGTCTATATGGGGCACTATTTTAATGAAATAGTATTTTAGTGCACTGCTTTCTTTTGAATGTCACTAACATCCAGCAAGGTCATAGAATTCTGGAAAACCTTCAGATTTTGACAAAGGAGGGTGAGAAGAAAACTGTGGTTTTAATTCAAGAGTACTAAGCAGTCACTGATACAGGAGGTTTACATTCCCTGGGACATATTTTACCATTTGTTCACATGATTCCTAACTGGGGCAAAGGCAGACCAGGTAAATCAAATGCTATCCTAACATTCACGTGGAGGCATTTTCATTGTCAGTTCAGCCGTGTTTTATCTACTTACTCAAGATAGTATTTTAGAATACCACAGAAGACTTTTCTGTTGCTTTCAGAAACAAGAATTAAATTTGGGAAAAGAAATAGTCACTATCTACATGCATCTTCCCCTCCTCAGCGAGTCTATTTTCAAGATGGAACCAGAGTAATGAGGTACTCCTGTATTCATTATGATTAATCATACTTCTTGGTGTGTGTATCTGTATTTTGTCATTACTAAACAAGTATGTCTGTGGTAAATAACCTAGGAATAGATTTGATTTATACAATAATTCTGAGAGATAAAGAAAGATTACTTATGTTGCTTAAAGTAAATATGTACATATGTATATATATAAAAGATTAAATATATTTCTCTTTTGAACACACAATACAGAGCATTTATAAGGAATACGTTTTTTTTTTTATCTTCTCACTCTGAGTGTCGTACACTTTTTCTTAATCTAACAAATTTTGAAGAACTGCAGAATGAAATGCATTTTAAATGATTTTTGACTACAAATTCTGTAGCTGCTATTATTCACCATAGTCCTCATGCCAACATTTGAGCAGTGCTGATTATACACAGTAATTTATTAAAAAGCAATGTCATACCTGAAGACATGCGGGAGCTCTACCCTGGGGCTTATTCACATCAACAGCCACAAGCTGCCAACCTCCAGCAGCATCTTCATGAAACATCTTGAAAGGAAAAGTAGTTGTCAGAAATGTTTTACATGCCAATAAATACAAGTGAAGTATAAATAAAAAGGATAATAAAAAGAATATTATAAAGAATAACTAGAAGCGAAGATCCTAAAGGACCTGCATACATTTTCATGATAGTTACTTAAAATGAAAGAGGAATAGTTTTTATTGCTGCAGAAGAAAAGCAAGCAACATGTTCTTTTACCAACATGAATAGATTCTGAATTTTACTCAGGTAAAATCAAACACAAGATATTTCTATTAGTCCTAACACAGAAACTGATTCAACTTAACTCTGATCCCTACCATCAGATAGTGGTACCCATTCATAATAAATTTCTTCCTCAGTAAACTTAATCTAAAGAAATACAAACACATTGTGACCCTGAAAGTAAGTTTCACAGTGCATTTTCAAATAAAAGAAAATTCTTGACTTTTTCACTGGCAAGATGATTTTAGTCCAAGAATCAGACTTCATTCTTCTTGCATCGATGCACATCAAGAGTAGTTGTGCAGTACTTCCATACTGTTACCCAAAGCTTTTAATTAATGTAAGTAGCTGAATGATATCCCAGCAATTATGATGTAAATGGAAAAAACTCTCTTGACCACAGTGGTACTCACATTTTACAAGAAACAAAAGGACACAAAAGCTGTACACCGTTGGGGTTAAGAAGCCGTGTCTGGGAGTGATTAACACTGCCCTTAAAATGCCCTTGATAGAAAATGAAAGACTTTACCATTTTTATTGCTGTCTGAGGTTCTGCATGTAATGAAGCAGGGAAAAGTTCCCACCTCACTCCTATCCTTTTCTTGACATTCAGCACCAAGCATTCCATCCCTAGAACACAGCCACAGCAGCATGGCTGAAGGCTAAAAGCTTTTTCATTAGACTGTGGGGAGTGTCACATAAATGCAGTTGTGATTATGTTCTTACGTGGCATTTAGGTACCAGGAAGAGTTGCCAACTCAGATCAGCATTTACTTCTCTTTGTACCATGCTTTAATGTGCAGAGCTGAAGGGCTTTGCGAGAACCTTCCTTTTGTCCTTCTCCATAGTCCCCTTCATTGACTTCGACTCTCTTCCATAGGACTAAGTTTCTGGACCACTTTAATGATTTACGATGTGGTCAAATAAAGCAAGATACCAATGCTCTTTTTCAAGGCTATTTCATACACAAAACAATCAAGGTATTTAACTGCTGCTTTGAACAAGAAACCCTGGAATAAATTTCCTTCCCTCTTTAATACAGAGGAAGATAAATCATTTTTTTTTAGTTCAGTAAGCGGGACTCCCTTTATGTCTCATTATATCAGCGACTCAATGAACAAAGTAACCATTTACTTGTCTCCAGCCCACATACCATTTTTATTTTGCTTTATATTATTTGTATTCAATATGTTCATAATTCTTCATCATCACATTATTTTGGATTTTTTTTTTCTTATTCTTGGAATACTTTAGTATTGGCTGCTTCTTGAGTTTCCCTGTATAGACATCTCTGTTCCAGAGGATGTAGGCTAAGCCTCTTTGGTTCAGAACTTGTTCTGTGAAATAAAAACTACATTCCTTGTGCTAAGTAGTACTATGTAAGAAAGTCTTTTTTTTGTTATACATAACATTCATACCAACAAGTCTGCTTTGACAAAGCAATAAATGGAGTAACAATACGACAAAGTCTATTTGACTTTGTATGTAAAAAATGTAGCAACAAGCAGGAAAATGACAGATTTATATAAGGATTACAAGAATATCCAAAGATATATCAGAAAGCATTAATAAACAGTTTTGAAGATACTTAAATCCTCTGGTTTAAGAAAATAAATAATCTCTAGCTATGGAGATTAGAAAAAAAATTTTTCTTCAGTATATTTCTCACATCCATCTTTCTAAGGGCTTTTTGCACACAATTGGTACTGGTCTCTCAAAGATGTCAAAATGCTCTAGTCTGGAAAAGCCTGACCATTTGTACACTGAGGAAATTTAATATGATTGTTACAATAATGAGTGAGGGAGTTTAAATCTCAACCCGTATGCCCTTATTTTTCAACATGGGTCCTTCTTACTTCCCAATCCAAGCTTAGTGCACTTCCTATCATATCTTTTTCCTACCCGTTATCTTAAATCCAGGCTCTCACTTCCCATGCCAACTTCAAATCTGAGCATGGCTCTTTCATTGCCTCAGCACTTTGTTCACATTTCAGCTACACTCTGACCTCTCTTCTTCCAGCTACAGTTTGCAATTTCAGCTCTTCTTCCTTAGCACTGAAAGTGACATTCACTTAGCAACCCTAATTCCAAACCCTCCAACGACATGAGAAACAAACTACTATCCTATTTAATTAAAATAGAAACTTTGCCATAACATACCCAGTCAACTAGAGAACCACATTAATCTTCTCTACTATATTTTTATTAGGAATACACTCTAGAACAGAATTTTATATGAAAATACATATAGCAAGTGTAAAACGTATGTGGTAACATGTGAAGTCGTATATAATTGAACCTAGTGGAATGCAACAATAATTCACTGGAATGTTTCACTTATTATTCATTCTTAAAAAACAATCAAATCTTCAAAGAAACTCAGTATTTGAGTTCATCACCTGAGTGGTGGCAGTTGAAGTGGTACTACTCCTGGATCCCCACATCTGCTGGAACTGCACTCTAATTTCTGCAAATGTTTCAATGATGACTGCAATGAAAACATTCTGCAAAAAGAATGAGAAAGAATAGCTGAAATGAAGCTCAGCAAACAGAAAAGAGAAGAAATTCATTCTGATCTGTATTTCAGACAAGCGTAAGAGAACAAATTTTTCAGTACCTTAACAAGCCAGGCCAGAAAGAAAATTAAGGTGATGAAATAGAAATATGAACGCCATCGGGGAAAGCTGTCAATTGCTCGATACATAAGGAACACCCAGCCTTCCTGAGAAGCAGCTTCATAAACAGTAAATATGCTCGTGCCTAGGAAGAAATGAAAATGTTTTGCATTAAGCTCCCTGAAAGTTTTCAGTATCAACCAACAATCACCCTTTATCTATTTGATTTTTCTTTTCTCTAAAAGGTATCATCTCCTCTCATCACTTCAAAGAGAAGATTTTCAGGTGCGTTTCTGTTTCTTCTTTATGCAGTTGAAGCTGAATTGATTTAATATCACACCAGACTTCATTACCTCCCTGGACACACATACACAATCCCTTAGATTAGTTGACTGGGAATACACACATGTCTCCAGAGGCAGAATTTGTTTCATTATGTCACTTCAGTAACACTTGTGGCAAAAGGTAGCTTTTATTCAAACTATCAAATTCAGCATTCAGCAGGTGAAAGGAATCACTATTAACATAAGGAAGACTGAGTAGCAGCAATGTGCCAAGATGGTGCCTGATGAAGGAAAAGTTATGAGGGGTTTATATATGTGGCAACCACTTTTGAATAAAAGCTTCTTCATTTCAAAACATAAGATCTAAACTCATCCTAAAGGCTGCGGGACAAAGTGCTCTACCCAGCTCCTCCTTCCTCCTTATCTCTACAACAGAAATTTTAAAATTGAGATTATGGTTGGGGAGTCATATGTCACTCTGGTTTGAAATAATTTTAGGGACTATTACCGCTGTAAGCTCTGTAAGGCTACTCTGCGAAGTGCAGGGCAGACTCAAGAACAGGTTTAAGTGTGCCAAATGATGTACGTGTTTCTCAGTTCTATCACTAGCTGCAATTTGGCTATGAAACGATTATGCTTAGCAACATCCGAGCTACACCAGCTACCTGCACCTGATGGAATGCTAAAATGCCTGTGCCCCAATTCACAGAAACAATGTGGAGAGAAGTTCAGTTTCTGCACTTATGTGGAGCTAGGGTGCTGCGGCTTAAATGAACGTTCTAGAATGGGCTCCAGAGTTTACAAACTGAATCAAGAATTTTATCTCCAGCAGCCCCCCACCTACACTTAGCTGGCAGCACTCACACACAGGCACCTCCCCATCAGGGGGAATACATCTGTTATCCTATTTTTTAGCTATAATGCAGCTCTTGTTTAAGTAGACAATTTTTTTTTTTTTTTTTTTTTTTTTTTACACACAGGCTAAATTTAAGTACTTCTGATTTTGTTTTCACCCTATTCATTAGCTAGTTATTTGCTAATGACAAGTCTGTTAAGTATGAAAGGTCAAATAGGGATAGGTCTCAAAATCTCATATATGGAAAAATAAATAACAAAACTAAAAAAGAAGTGCCATGTACTCTTCATTCTTCTATTTTTGCCACATAAAAGGAACAAACTAAGTCTCCTATAAAGAGTATGTAATATATAAATTTGGAAAATGTAAAGGAAAAAAAACAAAGAGATATTTTGGTATGAATAAAAACACTTACTGGGGATCAGTTTTCTTACCCACTAATTTTTCCCTCTGTGTGGCTAGTGAGTAATGATAGATGAGCTTTGCTTTACTGAGAATGGAGATATTTATAAACCTGCAGTGCTTGGAAAGTGCTAACTCTGCTAATGCCCCCCAAAGAGAGCATCTCCAAAGTTCAATGGTAAACTTGTCATACTAGTTACAGTAAGAAAGAGTTTGGTCCTCAATAAGTACAGAAAAATATGACTGTTTGCACAATTAGTATATATAATTAACTTCCTTCCCTTCATTAAGCAGTCTTGAAAAGAAATGCATATTTACAAATAAAGATAAGTAAATAGTGCACCTAGCATCGCAGATAATCATGGTTAGATCTGAATGTGACCAAATGTGTGACTTGTATTCAAATGGATCTTGCCAATGAATGCCTGACCATACAGATCTGATTCTTCCTGTGTAAGACAAGATGGAGGAGAATGCACCCACTGTTTTGCCAGCTCTTTGTGGAGAGCTCCACCATAGACCTCTACTGAAATGAGCTTTTGGACTTTGACAGGAAAAAGGAGACATGCAAGCTAAAGCAAAAGAAAAACTAGATAGCTTAAAATGAAAAATCTATGGTAATTGTTTTGAAGGAAAATGATTAGATATGGAAATTTCTAGTTCTGAATTACCCTGCAAAGAAAAACAATATAACAGTGACTCTCTAGCTGCACAGTAACATCTAATGCCTTGAGCAGACAGGCATATCCATAATTTATTTTTTTTCTAGCTAGACCAAATTTCCTTCACCCTGGTCTCTTACACAGTATCACTCTTCCTACAGAGTTGTACTACCTTGATATTGAGCACCAATCCCAATCTCTTTATCAATTCCAGTTTCCTGATAACACTTCCATCCTACCCAACCTAATCTAAATTAATTTTTCTTTCCTACACCCCTCTTCTCATCTCAGCACTCCTACACTTATCTCATGCTCTTATTCACCATATCAATCAGGTTACTTCTTTGTCTTTGGCACATCCTGAGAGCCAGATGCATAGAGACAATGAAAACACATGAGCAGAGCAGGTCAAAGCATTCTCCACTTGAATGAAGTCTCATCAAAGTCTTTTCAAAGCCATTTGGTTTCTAGATCTGTATCTGATTCTGTAAAGGTTCTTTAAAGGTAGGAAGCTCTTTCAGGAAGAAGAGTTTGATTCAATATGACAATGATACTGTGTGTAGCTGAGAGGCTCAGTTTATCTCCAACTGGAAAGTTCTGGCATGAAATCTCCTTCAAATTTAGGTAGACATGGGATCTGAACTGCAGTAATCCAGCGTCTCACACTGAAACAATCAAATCTTAATCCCAAAGTAGACTTTTAGCTCTATTCCAGTTATGTACTTCTTAAATCAATTGGTTTTACTCTGAGAAGGAGCAAAATTAAACTGTGAAATCAAACTGTGGAGTCTCACAGACCGCTGTGAAATCATGGAATTGTTCTACAGTCACCTTCTAACTCTGCTCCTCCATTACTTCATTTCATGAAAAATCTTGCATAAAAGAGAGTTTGAGAAGTGCTGCTACTGAAGTGAGGAGACATGGATCAATGGAATTTCTTCTGTTTATACTCACTAATTTGATCTATTGATGCTGAATGGTTGATATGGTCATTGTGGACTGGCAAAAATGTTAATCCTTTCTGTTAATTTTCTTGGTTATTGAATTCCTGTTCATTGAATAAAGTTCTAGGGATCAATGTATAGGGGTGGAATAAAAACAATAATCAAGCATAGATAGCAAAACCATTGCTGCTTCTTCAGAAAGAACTGGTCTCTTATCAATACTGAAATACTCATCAGTGTACAGTTCAGTATTTTGCATTTCAGAAATTCCTAAAGTAACGCTTTAATTATCTAATATTATACTGTTGCTGAACTGATTAAAATATGGAATAAAATAGTGTTGTTAAGGACAGGCAGAGATTAAGAAAAAGACGGAAACTATTAAAATTTGCTGGCTAGGAAATTGTAATTAGTCATTACCAATGGGAAAGTCACAGTGAAGACTAGTAAAATAGTGGGGATGTCATGTGAAGTATTTATAACACATACACTGGGCCATCTGCCACACTCAACAATATAGTGAATGGAAAAAAACCATACGGAATTAGCCCAACTGAAATAGTATGTGTTCATCTATGACATTACAGCAAAAGCACACCTTGTATCTAACTGATACAAGTGTACTTAAGGCTATTATATGTTATAAGGCGATCACCGCTAAGAATATGCATTCTTACTTAATGTATGTGACTACGCAGAAACACTACTTTCAATATTGGTGTTAGGAATTACACTGCTAACTGCCTCTGTAAATACAGTTTTGACTGGATATAGAGTACAGACATGACAGTAAGGGATTCAGTGCCATAAAACACATTGCTTTCAACAATTTTTTTTTGGTTAACATCTTCCTTACTTCATGTCCTTTACTCTTCTAAAAATTACGTTTGTTTCAAGACAATCAGCAGTCAACTTCATTCTTCGCAAGCATTTAAGATCTGAGTACATTCTTCCTAAAGCAAATGCACAAGTTATTAAAAAGATTCTCCTTTCACAGCAACCCTGTTTTTCTCACCGTGAATTTTAAGTGACGCGGCAATGTTGCCATATATGAAACCTAACTTATGTATCTTAGATCAAATGGCAAAATTCTCCTTTTCCATAAGTTTCAGCTTTCTGCATATCAGTGACACAGTAGCTTCTACTCATTCAGAGAGCATACGCCCTTATCACACAGTGCTAGAAGTGATTAAAGCATACCAAGAAGAGAGATTTTGTTTGAACTCATCTAACAGATCCCATATTTTTATGTTATAATAAACCAATTTCTTTAATCAATCAGGACAGCTCATCAAAAAAAGGAAGGAAAATATTTCTAAATACACAGATTAAAATAAATACATAAATATCATAACATATTTCAGTCTCAAAAGACCACTTTTATACAACCAATACATATGTACAATCAATGGATATATAGATGTTATAAATGCCAAAGAGCTCAGCTAAGCTGTTATTATACTGGAGCAAAGAAAAGATAAAGCGCTCACCCGTATCCTGGGCTTGCTAGGAATCTCCAGAAGGGATGATCTCCAGAAGA
>JAOWBP010000001.1:117335826-117354993 GCA_028571105.1 Tragopan temminckii | reverse complement strand
ACATAGCTTTCCCATGAGAGAAAAGACACTTACAAATACAATGTTAAGTATATTTTAATTTATTCTAAAAATGGGGGGGGGGGGGGTCATTTGCATTTTACATGCTTGTGAAATGAATTCAAACCAGCAGCACTTAAAAATGTATCAAATCGTTTGCATAACATCTGATTACATTTATTCACCTGTCTTCCACTGACAGAGTTTGTAATTTTTGCTTGTAATTCATATAAAAAGACTGAGGCTATTTTACTAGATCTTCTTCTGAGTTGTGAAATGTAATAGAATTTTATAGATTTTTTTTAAGCTGAAATCACTACTTCCATTGCTGTAGAGACAGAGAAAAAGCAGATTCACCGAAGAAGAAGCCAGAACAGGCTAGAACAGGAAAAACAGGTGTAACACATGAGCAGCTGTCCTCCACCAGGCTGCAAACTTTGCTTTGACAAAAAAATTATCCTTGTCCTATATGAGGAAATAAGGTTGGGAGAGAGAGGAAGAAATGGGGAGCTGCCAGGAATGGGGTGATGTCTGAGTGCTGCCTCCCAGCCAGCACCTGGACACTTCATGGTCTTAATGCAGCCTTTAGCAGTGTTGTGCTCAGGCCCTTTAGAACAGGACTTAAAGCTGTATTTGTAAGAATCCCGCCTGTCTCTGCTAAGGCTTCTAGTCTATGCTGCAAATATAAGTTTCACAATAGCTGAATAGGAAATGAAAACGGCTTGTAAATTTGTTTTCTTTCCTAGGATTTTTTGACTCTTCAGCTCTTTTTTTGCTACATTTTGTACCTCCTGCCATAAAACAGCAGGAGTTTATTATTTGATTTTTATATTGTTTGTAGTAAAGGTTAAAACAAACAAACAATAAAACAAACAAAAGCCATGGAAATCAAAACAGTGCGTCTTACATACGAAATGCTCTATTCTAGACTTGTTTATGGAAAAGTAAACAGGTAGAATAGTAGAAAGTAAACAAATTTTTTGAAAGTTTCCACACTAACAAGTCAGCATTGGGATAAATCTAAACCATTCAGAGACAGAAAAAATGTATATTTAAAGAAAACCAGACACTGTTCATAGGACAGAAATGTAGTATGCTGGTCTACAAAAAATACTTATCTTGAAGAATAAAACCCTGAGAGTATTTCTGTCGAAAAGCTCCAAGCCCTGCACTTCAAATAGATCTGGAAAAGAGTATTTCTAGCACTGGTTAATAAGTGCCAAAATAGAAATAGCACATGCAGCATTTCCTATTATGAATATAAGTTGAATTAATGTTATTTTGTTAAGAAGCCAGGCTCTACTTTTATTTTTTCTGCAAAAAGCAAAAGTGCCCACCATGAGCAGTTCATGATCTCAGGCTTTGATGTTGATTTAATTATTCAATTCTAACCTGGAAATTAAAATGAGTTCCAAAACCTTCACTTCCAGGAAGTGAAAATATTATCAAACCTGCAGGGGATATCCTAAGAGGATCCATTTTTGTTGGTTTTATTACAGTGTCTTATTCCCAGGATCATCTTCTTGCTCATTCATGTTGTTTTTAGAATATGCTTAGAACTTGAGAAAAAATAAAGCTAATATTTTTCACAATTACTCTTCCTGTGACAACTGTTTAAAAATTCAGATAGCTTCAATATGGTAAATGTATTTTTTTTAAAGAACTTGTTTACTGTCTGGAACAAAGTACTTCTAAAGCTCTTTGAGGTTTGCTTGGGAGGTTGTTTAATCTTGATTATAATTTGAATATGTAAAGCCATCACTTACTTGCCTTCTGACTAGAATTCCGGTTCTAAACAGCATAATTAAGCCAGAACTTGTTTTTTGAGATTTGAGGTGAATTCTATGTTTGAGGTCTTAGTGAATTCCTTCTATTTGCTAATCAGTAGTATGGGATATATTGCTATGATATGGAAAAGGATTGATTTTATACAGATGATTTTTCAGTTTAACAATAACAATTACTGGATTTCTTACAAATATGTATTTTCAAATATTTTTTGTGTGTGTGTGTGTGTGTGCAGGTCTCTTCCTTTCAAAAACACTTGTCATATCTGATAGTAAGAAAATCCATTAAATCTAAGTACGATTAGAATATATTATAATAAACATTAAACTGAAGTGTGTATCAGAAAATAGCCTATCTTAGGAATGAACTTGGCTAAGAAGTTCAAACATCCTAATTTTATCAGTCGTTTTAAAGAAATTTCAGTCTAGCATACAGTCTTGCTGGAACTCAGTCAGAAATAAAAGGAAATTTGATTTCTAGAAATGCTGGAAAGTTAGTTTCTCTTCAAAAAGTTGTGTTAGATTTCAGAGCAATTTCCTAGGGAGCTATTTAGTCAATAACTTCTGTTACTAGTTGAAATGAAGGAAAAGAAGACAAAGCCAGAGTGCCACTATCACCTGCATTAATCATTGCTTTTTACACAAGCCCCCCCAGTAACAAAGAATACTGGCCTATAGAGCTTGCATTTCAAGTGCTTCTGTATTTTTCCTGGGGCCAGACCAACATTTACTCAGTTCATACAGACTACAGCCATTCCCATCAACATGAAAGACAACAGGATGATGAAGCACTGATGTCTACAACCTGCACTATTTGAGGGTTTGAACTCTGGTGCTATCTTTAACTTCTCTTTTTTTTTTTTTTCTTTTTGGTCCCCAAATTTAAGAAATCTGTGCTTTGCAAGTTTTTAAGAGATCACATTAAAACTCTAAAGTATAACATAGGTTAAAAAAAAAAAAAAGAGTACCAACACAACTTCCCTTAAAACAGGGAGATGCATACAGTATGATAATATTGTGCGCTAAAAGGCTTGTGATTCTTAAGCCGTTGTCACTGTCAGCCTTGTATGCAGTACCAGTGGCAGCAGAGTCACAATGCAAAAAATGCTGTCAACTTTCAGAAAGGGAGACCATAAAATACTCTCAGAGCTCCTTCCTTTTCGTTGCTGACCCCTTTAGCTCCCAGGAAGGTCTGTGTAATTACTGAAGTCAAGAGTACTGCAGTAACCATAAAACTTGCAACTATGATCAGCATCTTCAGAGAGACATCCTCAGTGAATTTCTGCAGTGGTGGTTCTATTGGATGAAATGACAACTCATAGTGCTCACTGAAGTAAGTACTGTCAATAAAAAATACTGCAGTACTCATTTTAGAAAAACAAATATCTATTTGAAGGCATGCCCATGCATTTGTATCAAAGACTTCAAAAAATGTTTTTCTTTTTTTGTTCCTGATAACTGAATTAAATAGTACTAAAAAGTCATGCAGACAAGGTTCTAGGCACTCTGGTATATTCTGCACAGTAAAATCCTTGACCAATTAAACACTCGAGCAGGTTCTCAGTGAGAAAGGCACAGTAAAAGAATCTGTTTTTCTCCAGTTCAAGAACACAGCCTCTTCCTTCACTAAACTCAGGACTGAATAAATGCTTCATTACAATGTGCTTTTGAGGCTTTTGAGCTTTCTGAAGCCAGGCTATTTTCAACACTATTCTTGCTATGCTTAAGGACCATCCTGAAGACAAGTATTTGTCAAATGAAGATGATTTAGAAAGAGGTACAATAATCTTTAAAGACAGAGTTTTACCTTTTTTTTTTAATGTTAAATTCTTATGAATGTTATATCCTTGCTAGAGAAGATAGCAATTCAGCAGACATACATAGCCTGCAGGTGTTATACTTAAGCCTCAGTTCATTACCACTGACATTTTGTTGGAGGAAATTGCCTTTCAAAAAGTTGTCAGACAGAGGAACTTGAACAAGTTAGCAAAGAATTCTTGGAATGTTTAAGGGAATTAAAAAAAAAAAATTACATGCTAAAATGTGCTTGACATTCAGATTTTCCTATTTAGCTTATATTGAAAAATATCCAGATAGTTGTTTCAGCATACTCACCTCAGCTAGGTAAAATTCATCGTACTGTCTCTTGAAATTTTCTCCTTTGTAGTAGTTACTAGCAGCAACAATAACATCTACAGCGACCATACTTAGTATGAACATATGAAACACTGATGACCTCATCATTTTCTGCAAAAGAACAAATTTTTTCATTAAGATGAGTCAAACCACGTGTATTATAAAGTTTTATTACACTGTCAAAACATAATCATCTATAACGATATGTTTTATAAAGCTTTTTTTTTACATGATTATAAGTTATTAGTCTTTAAAAATATTCTAATACATTACTTGAATCACAGAATCATAGAATGGCCTCAAACATCATCTAGTTTCAACCCCTCTGCTGTGAGCAGGGTCACCAACCACCAGACCAGAACTTGTTCAAACATGACCTGTTGCTCACCAATGCAAGTGGATTGATTAGTGACATTAGAATTGGAGGTTGCTTGGGCTGCAGTGATCATATAATGATGGAGTTCACTCTATTGAGCAACACTGGACAGCCAAAGAGTAAAGTCGGTATGCTAAATTTTAGGAAAGCTGAATTCCAGCTCTTCAAGGAGTTAGCGAACAAAGTCCCCTGGGAAGCTGTCCTCAGGAACAAGGATGCACAGCAGAATGGGCAGATCTTTAAGAAAGCTTTCCTTAGGGCACAAGAGCTCTCTATACCCAGGTGAAGGAAGTCAGGAGAGGAAGGCAAGAGACCGGCCTGTCTAAAATGACACCTGCTAGTCAAACTGAAGAGCAAGAAGAAAATGCACAGGCAGTGGAAGCAGGTATAGGTATTCTGGATGGAGTATAGGAGTGCTGCTAGGCTGTATAAGGATGGGGTCAGGAAGGGCAAGGCCTTGTCTCAGGGTGCAAACATGGATAAAAAAGACTTATACGGGTACCTCAACCAGCAAAGAAAAGAAGGTGTACTCCCTAGTGAACAATATAGGCAGGCTGGTAAAAATGGACAAGAAGGCCGAGGTATTCAACAATTTTTTTTGCCTTAGTCTTCACTTGCAATTGGATGGGTTGGAAGGTGGTGATTAGGGGATGTTGCTCCTGCTGTAAGCAAATATCAGGTTCATGACCACGTGGTGAACCTGAACATTCATAAGTGTATGGGTTCCAATGAGAAGAAAGGACGACCTAGGAAACTACTGCCCTGTCAGCTTCATTTCTGTGACAAGGAATGTCATGGAATGGATTTTCCTGGAAGCTATGGTAAGGCACATGGAAGACAGGGAGGTGATCTGAGGCAATCAACATGGCTTCACCAATGCCAAGTCAGCAACTACTCACTCATGAATGTGGGACTCCTGCCACATTTGCTTGATTTCTTGAAATTGGGGATGGAATTTTATGAGCTTGGAGAAGATCCTGAAAAGTTACCCAGCTGCTCTACACTCATTTCTCCCCAAGACTTTATCTCATAGGATTCTTTCAAGCAGATGCCCAACAGGACAGTTTGTTCTCCAAGGTGGTGATTTTGCTTTTGGTTTTGCTCCCTCCTTGCAAGAATCATGAACTTCAGCATCTCATGGTCATGGCAACTAAGTATGCTCCTTAATTCTCACAATCCATATTTGCTTATAAGAGGTCCAGACAGAAAACCTGCCCTCGTCACATGTGTTAGGAAGTTACCAGCGTGGTACTCCAGAAATCTCCTGAACAATTTGCTCCCTGCTGCATTGTGTTTCCTGTAGGTACCAGGGAAGTTAAGATATAACCTGGGCCTGTGAATGTGAAGATGTTATAGTAGAATGCAAAATTAAATAACATATATTTTCACATATGTAAACATGTATTAACTCCTAGAAGACTCATACACATTTGTAAAAAACTATCTCAGTCTTCAGTGAGCTGAGGTTGTTATGTTGACAAAGAAATTTCCAATTTACATTCTATATTTAACTCTTCCAGGAGCTTAGGGTCTTGAACTGCACTTTACTGTGGTTTTTTTTGTTGTTTTTTTTTTCCTCTTGTATGCGTTCAAATTAGAACACAGTAAAATAAATACAGAAGGCTGCAGAAACTGGCATTTGTTCAGGCTTTTGGTAAATACTCGTACCTGCCTACAGGAGCATTCATCTGTTGAATTCTCTGTTGAATTCCACTGAAATCAAAGCGGAGTGGAGAATATGCACACAGCTACATGCACACACATACACAGCCTCTTGCCTCTAAACATCTGGATTTAATATGTGATTCATTGATAGCATTGCAGACAGAAGACTGTTCAACCCTACTCCTTCAGACAGGTTTCCTTTCAGCTGTAGTGGTACAAAATTGTTATATATTCCCATCATGGAGGCTGAAGGGATAAAGCCTGACAGGCAGCAATTTACTTTAAAGGTCTGGGCTAATAACAATGCTTAAAGTGCAATGAATCCATTAAAACTTAGTGGCTAAATGCTGTCTTGGTTTTATTTTTAATTCACATGGCAGGATATAGTAATAAAAAGCATGGTTTCAAATATGTATTTTTGTAAGTGGTGAGATTCCATTAAGTAGCATCTTATCTGTTACTTTTATATTTCACACAAGTTCTAAACAGACAGCTAGTATCTCTGCATATTTTACACTGTATTTTTAATAGTGTCAAAATTTTTTTCATAGTAACAAAGTATGCAGTCTTAATTGTGAAAGGATTTGCTAAAATAAACTGCTTTGAAAGGATGATATGTACTTTTCTGTCCTATCACAAAAAAAAAAAAAAAAAACAAAAAAACACCACACTAAGAAATAAATAATAATTAAAAAAAAAAAAAAACCAAAAAAAACCCAGGGAAGCAATATGGTACCAGAGGAAGAATAAAAATTAATAAACCATCTTGGTATACGTGTATATACGTACATGCATACTTTCTCAATACTGTCCATTTCTTGGGACACTCATAAAAAGATTTTCCGGTGCTATATTTTATGCTGGAAAATAAAATGCAATAACATAAACGATACCCTACAGCAGTATAATAAGCCCAGTAAAATTCAGAAAATCTTGTCAATTACTAAATGTTGCCTTCTCATCTCAGCTAACCTAAAAGGAAAAAATTTAGCTAATAGAGAGTATTACGTTTGCATAAAACAATTCAACACCAAGATAATAATGATACAGTCTTTGGGCTGTTTATGGATAACTCAAATGGCCTGCAAGATGGAGATAGGCAGGCACATGCACAGCAAAAGCACTACACTGAGAAGACCTGAAAAAGAAGCTCATTATTTTTAAATCCCAAGACTGGCCTGCTCATGGGAGCCAGACTAGCATCCTACAGCTTCATATTTCTCTACAACTCATTTGTATCAAAGGTGAATATACCCACATTACATACAAACACACAGTATTCTTCCCAGAGGATCAAATAACTGGATTTAGATTAACTGTGTGACCCTTTATGACATCTTCATTATTGTGCCTGAAACACCAAATAGGTTACTTTCTTATTTTTGTCTTTAGCAAGGCAGAGTCTAGCTGCTCACCTGTCAGGAATGCTATGAATGACAAGCTGCATTTCTGTTGGTCTCAGAGACAGGCTAACACCCTTAGGAGATCAATCACACTGTTCTAGCACATACACGTACTGTGCTCAGCTTTCTCTTTATTTTCACCTGATTTGGTTCTTTTTGCATCACAGAATTTTAATTTGGACTTGTACCCTTGAAATGGCTCATCTGCACCTCTATGTTAATGTTTGACCATAAGCATTAATTATCTCTTTACACATTTCTGCAGGACTTTTGGAATATAGTGTAGGAGAAGGCTGAATTTAGCTCACAGTAGTTATCCAAGTCTTTAAAATAATTTTGGATTATCAGATCAGCATTGTGTCATTTAGATTACAGCCCTTTTTTCAGAGAACACAGCCATGGAATGTTTCATTTTCAAACTTGAAGGAAGAGACATAATGCCAGGTTTTGTTCTTGTTTAATTTACTGACCTTTTTTTCCGTTTGTGGATGTGTGTTTCTTAAACTGTAGAAATAAGAATCATAGAATCATAGAATCACAAGGTTGGAAAGTACCTACAAGATCATCTAGTCCAACTGTCCTCTCATTGCCATTGCTATCACAAGCCTCTAAATCATATCTTGTAGCTGCTCATCCGGACACCTCTTGAACACTGCCAGGGACGGCAATTCCACCACCTTCCTGGGCAGGCCATTCCAGTGCCTGACCACTCTCTGACAGAAAAAGTTCTTCCTTATGTCTAATCTAAACCTCCTCTGGTACAACCTGCGGCCATTTCCTCAGGTCCTGTTTGTTGCCTGGGAGAAGAGGCCAAACCCCTCCTCATCACAGCCTCCCTTCAGGAAGTTGTGGAGTGCACTGAGGTCTCCTGTAAGCCTCCTCTTCTCCAGACTAAACAATCCCAGCTCCTTCAGTCTCCTCATAAGACCTGTGCTCCAGACCCCTCACAGCTTCACTGTCCTTTGGAAATACTCCAGGGCCTCAATGTCTTTCTTGTAGTGAGGGGCCCAAAACTGAACACAGTACTCTAGGTGCAGTCTCACCAGTGCTGAGTACAGGGGGGTGGTTACCTCCCTGCTCGTGCTGGCCATGCTATTTCTAATGCAGACCAGGATGCTGTTGGTCCTGGGCACACTGTCGGCTCATGTCAGCCAAGCATCAACCAACACGAACCAACAAGAAGAAAGAAATGTTCTGATATTGCTGTCAAATGGATGCATGATGGGAAAATTTTGTCTAATATTAAATTGGATGTAAGATTAGCTGTGCTGAAGCAGTCTTAAGTGAAATGCCCTGTTGCTGCCATCAATCAACTACAGCAGTGAAGAATTTCTCATATCTACTGTGAGTCACTTCTAAAGCTGGCATCTGGCTTCATGTAGGATGATGACTTCCTGTGTCAGGACACTGTGGTGAATGTGGATGGAACAGAGCATAAAGGATGCGATGGCCCCTAATAATCAATGTAGGACAAACATGCAGCAATCCAGATTCCTTCAGTGTTTGGAAACACACAAGTATGTTGAGAATTTGCTTTGTGTGTAGACTGGAATTTCATGAAAACAGGAAAGTTTTCTAAAATCCTATTTATTGTTATACATTAGAGATGTGGCTATTATGGCAGAGGCACTCTAAATGAAAAAAAAACTGTATGTAACATTGTGGATTCACTCAAAAGCTCAAGTAAGAAATGACACTGGAATTGCTGGCTAGAGAAAACTGCCTGGGTCACTTAATCTGACAGAGCATTACTGTGCATGAGTCTAAAGCAGTCTTTTGTCTCTCTAGGAACAGAGTATTCTGCTCTAATGCTCCACCCAGCTTCCTACATGGCAGAGGGAGGATGAGTGACATAAATTGGCCTTTGCCAGTTCACTGCCATGGAGAAAATTCACAGTAGCTGCTGCCTTACACAACCAGAGCAATATACACCCTAGGCCATGAAAGCAGTGCTCCATGTGAAAAGCAGTTATGATGAAAAACAGAAAAAAGAAGAAGATGGAAGTATGCACTCCTAATTTTAAAACCATTTTTTGGCGCTTTCTATTTATATCAAGTCATTTCTTACTCCACCATCCTTTAGATGGGATTTTTATTTCAAGTCCATTATAGACTTTACTTACCAAGAAACCATGCAAACTTATCGGGTCTGACTGTAACAGAAGAACATATAGGCTATTTTACCGTGATGTTACTAGCTCAAAACTAGCAAATGTTCAATGTCACCATGTGAAATTTTGAAAGAGATGTCCTCAAAGAGGGCAGTGGTTTTAGTTCAGATCTACAGAAATTCAGACTGCATTTGACAATAATTAACTCTTACTGATGGCCTAATAAAAAATTCTGATGACAAAGTGGCCCAAAGAATAAAAAATTATTGACAAAACCCTCAAGTTTATTAGTACTGAGCAAGCCATGGAGAAAATTTAATACACGGAAAAGTTCTGCTGATTTTGCCACTTAGTGTGTGAAAAGCTCAGGGTATATAATTGGCAGATTGGCAGGAGCAGCTCTTAAAAGAACCAGATCAATTAATGAGCAGAGTAAACATCATTTAACTAAAAAGACTCTCTGTATGGATAAGCAGCTTTTCTCCTAAATTTGTTACTCTTGAATTTTGTATCCATCAACAGGAAAAATAAGTTTGTGACACTTTGTATTTTATATATACTTAGTGTTGTGTCTATACATGCCTTCTGTAACATCATCTTCTCAGGTAGCTAGACTAGCTTTTGATTTGCGCAAGTTGTTATTCACATACGTAGGAAAGAGGTGATATTTTAACATACACAATCACATCACAATCAAAAAGGTTACACTTATGCTACTACAACCTTCTTTGCCCATGGGCCTGTTGCAGAGTAGATCACCCCCAATGCATTGACATGAAGGCAACCTGACTTCTAACTCAACTGTGTGCACAGCACCTCCATGATTAGTTGCTAGTGACCATTCTAACTGTACTGTAAGTCTTACGGTACCTGATACTTTCTTAGAGCACCATTAGCTGGAGCACCCTATCGCAGAAGACAAAACCCTTGTTCAGAAAAGCTAAGAAAGCATGAGTCAAGTGCATTGAAATAGCACACAAAACAGAGACTCAAAAATTAAAAGGAATTATCAGTAAATTCACACTTTTTTTTTTTTTCTTTTCATGGGTTTTATACAATAGGGGCAGGTTATGTTGTATGTGCCAAATTCTTACCACTAAAAAAGTAACATGGGAAATGGGGAAATGGTCACTCAAGGTGGTAGCCAGTATTGGTTTGATATGTAAGGTACTGGTCCTGCAACAAGACTAGAAATAGTAAAAAAAGCTTGACTTCTAGGATTCTATGCAACATGATTTAGTAGAATTGCTGAGCAAAGATTCAGTCCTGGGCTAAAGAAAAGATAAGGCCTCTGATCCTGTGCAGGTTTATTATACTTTTAGTCTTTATTTAATCTTTTTCTTTTTCTTTTCCTTTTTTTTTTCTTTTTTCTTACAAAGTGTTTGATAATACCTTGTCTATGAAAGGAGCTTTAGAAAATCACATTCTATACACTGCTAATCACAGCTAATTCATTGCATGAATAGGATAAATTTGATTCCATCTTGTTGGCTAATGGCCATCTAAGCAAATACAAAATTGTGAAATTGCAGGAAATTTTCCCTTTTGTTTGCAGAACACTGTAGAGCATTTTACAAGCGTGTAACTAATTTTCTACAAACCATTTTGCTTTCAACATACTTTATGACTGCCTGACAAAGATTTGTTTGCAAGAAAAATTTAGCAGATAGGAATATTTCTGAGAATTATTAACAATTAACCACAGATTTTAAGGGGGCAGACTTCTAATATCTTATATTGATGCAGTTATATATCAGTGTGGGGTGCTACAAAACACTGTCAATCTAGGATACTGTTTGAGACAAACTTCCATATGAGATACAAATTCAAGTAATGCAATTTCAGTGAGGAAATACGGTGATGTATGAGTTCGACATACACTGACAGGGATGGCATTTAGACAGTGCAAAGAAAGCAAGTCACCAGTAGCCTCAGCTCAGATGTTCTGGTGAAGGCAATCCCTCCTTCCAAGATACTCATCCCAGTGAAATAAGAGTAGAACAATTCCTCATTAATTTTGAAAACAGAAACAGTTCTTTTAGCATCCATTTTTTGTAGGCAGAGAACTTCTCAGGGCAGTGATGTAGTAGAGATGGATATAAAGACTCTTTAAGATCCATAGTCCAATGGAGATTAGTTCCTTTACTTGTACAGCATGGAGAAACTTTGCTCCCAGTTGCTGGAGATACTCAAAGAACCACAACTCTTCCCCTCCGAAAAAATCTTAGCTCTTGCAGATTTTAGAATATGCACAGAATCATAGAATGGCTGTGGTTGGAAGGGACCTCAAGAATCATGAATCTCCATAGGCAGGGCCACCAACCTTCACATTTAATACTAGATCAGGCTGCCCTGGGCCCCATCCTACCTGGCATTGAACACCTCTAGGGACGGGGCATCCACAACCTCTCTGGGCAGCCTGTGCCAGCACCTCACCACTCTCATACTGAAGAACTTCCCCCTGACATTTAACCGCAATCTTCTCTCCTTCAACTTAAAACCATTTCCCCTTGTCCTGCTGTTATCTACCCTTCCAAAAAGTTGACTCCCCTCCTTTATAGGCTCCCTTTAGGTACTGAAAGGCTGCAGTGAGGTTACCCCGCAGCCTTTTCTTCTCCAGGCTGAACAAGCCCAGGTCACTCAGCCTGTCTTCGTAGGGAAGGTGCTCCAGCCCTCTGATCATCTTTGTGGCCCTCTGCTGGATCCTCTCCAACAGCTCTCTGTTTTTCTTGTATTGGGGGCTCCAGACCTGGACGCAGTACTCCAGATGGGGCCTCACGAGGACACAGTAGAGAGGAACAATCACCTCCCTGTGATATACAGATGGAAACCTTTCCCTAAATGCTACATTTCTGGCTGCTGCAGAGATGCCAGTAGCCTGGGAGAAAGAACAGAGATAGAAAACTGTCCTACCTTGAAAAATATTGTACACGCTTCACTTTACTGTGCTTCTGTTTCCACCTTCTACTTAATCTGATTAGTCAGTAAAACTCAAGGCAGAGAGTGCATCTAACTATGTGTTTTTATATGGTCCATTACTTTTGTGGCCCCAAAATAAGCTGCAGATGGAAGCATTAGCGAATAACAGAAACATATTAGAACACGCAAATATGACATAACAGAAGATGCAAATACATGTTCCAATATGCAAGCATGGACCTACTTTTTGTGCTATCAAAATATCTTCTTTAAAACAACAAATATCACTTTTGGATTATTTGTAGCTAAAATCACACAGATGTCAGCATTTGCCAAGGACTATGTTCCAGTAGTCTAAATATATTTTTAATAATTGAAATAAGTAATTCATGAATCTGTAATCTTGTACCACACTCTCCTGCCGTATATTATTTTTTTTTGAATAGTAAATTTGGATGAAAATAAAAATCTATTTAAAAAAAAAAAAGTGAACAGAATTCCGATCAAAGGAACACTGTAAAGTCAGTAAATTAAGAATAATGAGCAAATATACACTTGGGAAGTAAATGGCAATAATAAAGGAAAGCTTACAGAAGAGAATAATAAAATCTGTAAGGCATGACTTTTACAAGTAAACAAACTAATGGCAAAAATGTCTGCCATAAATTATATACTCGTTTCCATTACATCCCAGATTTGATAGCCAAAGCTTTATTTCTGCTATACGTCAAAGGAGCATTTTGTATGCCTTGTACAGACGTGATGCATTGTTACTTTGCGTTCTATAATAGCAGAATAAAGTGCTACAGATGTGCTCCCACTAACAGTAGCCAGTTTTCTCCTTCCACAGAGTTCTAGGACAGTCAATCAGAGCAATGGTGACTTTTCTGTCCTAAAAATCCATGAAATAATGGCTTTCTTGAAACTAAATGAACCTCCTCCTCCTCACTAGTTTATAAATCAGCTAGCACTGCTATGTTATTTTCTTTGTAAAAAACGTGGAGGAAGTAAGCTGCCTTTCAATGTCTGCAATCTGACTTAAAGAAATGGAGAACAGCAGCTGCAACATAAAAGAAACCTAAAAATACTACTTAAATTGTTCATGACAACAATAATGCATGAAGATTGTTACCTTCCCTCAAATTTTAGAACTCTTAGGAAGTATATCATTACCTTAGCAGTAATTTTCTTAAAGCTACATATAATAAAATGCAAAATAGAATCCACATAATTTGAATACTAATGTAACTTTTTTTCTAAACATTGCAAAACAATTCAGCAAATGCAATGAGACAAAATAATTACTGTATAAAAACTGAAATGAAACAGACCAAAGTAATTTTTGATCTATTTCTAGAGACCTTACCTAAGCTGTAGGGATGAAGAGTCCTTATTCCTTACCAAGATACAATTAATCACTTATCTGCCCTACATGGATTCACCTGCACAGTACTTTCAAAAATAAAGCCTACCACTTCTTTATCATTCACAGTAAAAAATACTCTATATTTCCAAAGTATAACTGATCTCTTAGCAGCAACATAGTATCTGAACTACTTTAAAACCAGAGTGGTAAATGCACTTATTGTCAGGTACAGGAATTGGTAAATATATATAATACCTGTTACATTATGGATTAATACACCACATATATACATAAATACATTAAAAATATATACAGCTATCTATCTATACATACATAGAGAGAATATACCAAATTCTAGCTGATTTATGATGCTGTGCTCTGTTGGTCACATTATTATATATGTATTTCACATTCTTAATCTACATTCTCAATGTTTTTATCTGAAATCTCGATCTACTTCAGAATCTGCATTACAACATTGTATTTAGATATTTTTTCTGAATCCTCAAGATATCTTCTATTTTATGTGTCGACAACATTTTCTTATTTTTGTATCTTTTTTTTTTTTTTGACAATAAAAAGAATAAATGTACTCAATAACATCCTGCATTCTGTACAGCAGGACAGTTCCTCACCTAAGACTAAATCCATCTGCCATTATTCAAAAGCTGTACCATGTATGAACTGTGATACATTTTACATTGATCACTCCTACAGAAATACATTAGCTGTAATCTTGACAAGTAATTGATTATTATACATGCTTCAACTTTCTGACAAATTGCAGGGAAGGTGATGGAAAAGGTAAGGAATTTGGAACCCATTTGCACTGTAGTTTCTTTCCATGCCTTCAGAATTTCTGTAGCTTTTACATTTTGAAACTCTAGGAACCTTGCTTCCAACAGTTTTCAATTATCACTGTTTCTTTGAATTAGATGGCCTTGAATACCTCACCCTGAATACCTCCCTGAAACTGCTTACCCTTTCACTTACATTTCAATTCAGGATCCATGTTTTTGAATGTCATTTATTAACCAGATGTGAATCAGCCATTCTCATTTTCTCTAACTTATTTTCTTTACCTATTTATTTCTTGATTCATTAGAACTGTGTTCTTTTTATGTTATTACAGTAGCATCCATGATTTACAAGCTGCTTAACAATCATGAAGGAAAACATTGCTCTTATTTTAGTGAATAGCTCATGAGCTAAAAGGGCAATCACCCATAACTGATTAGTATTGCACCACAGTCTCCATTTTGTGCTTACTGAGGATCAGCACAAAAACTTTCAGAATTATAGTATAATTCTTAGAAGGCATTACCCATGCAAAAAGATAGGCTCAAATGAGCAAGAGAGATGTATACACCTTTTCATCCATAACAGTTTAATCCACCTTCTCAAATGTTTAGCCCAGCTTCAGTTTCAGTGTGACTTGAGCTGCACCAACTCAAATGAGCAAGTTGCTCGTATCAAAGCTGGCATCTATTAACCCTGTATAGATCAGATAGAAGAAATAGCAATTTAGGGGGGGAGCTCGGTGTTATACATATGTGCTGTAACCTACCTCTGGTCAGAACAGTGTACAAATACCATGAGAGACTTAAGAAGGTGTTTTGGTGATGATAGACATAGAGGGCAGAAGAGAACTGACTACTCAGAATGAGCCGGAGGACTGGAAACGTAAATTCTTCTATTAGGAAAGCATATCTAGTAGTTCCCTTAAGTTCATGAGAAATTAACATACAGAGCAATTCAGGACAGGAAGAAATTGAGTTTATATTTGCCAGTAGCCTCTTTTTACAGAAGTGAAACACACTTTTGAATCCCAAACAACTTCTTGTTTCTTTTATACTGAGGAAGCACTATAACAAGGCCAAATGTTTTAGCACAGAACAAGAATAAAAAATGAAAATAAAACTTAAAAAGTGGGGTAACAGTTTTCTTCAGTTTGAAGAAGTGATGGTGAAAAAGCAAAAATGAAATCTAATTGTTTCAAAGGCTGCCTTCTGTAGGAACAGTGATAAATATGTCCTTCTGAATAACTTATTTTCCAGCATCAAAATATGTGTGTGGAAGCTCTTGGTTTTCTCTTCAGATATCTTGCTGCCAGTATTTCAAAACAGCATGAAAGTGAGGTTCATAGCAGTTCCTCGGGGAATAAAATATTTCCTTTAGGGGTTTTCATTTACCTACTATTGAATTGTGCTATTATTTACATTTCCAGACAAAGACAATAAGAAAAAATAATAATAATCCCTTCCTTCATGGAAAAGTCTTAAACTCAGCTAGAACTACTTATCTTCTCAGATCCTATTGCAGCTTTTTATCTTACTATATCACTTATACAATACTTTGAAATTCTTTAGAAAAAGGCTGAGCTAAATTTCAGTGCTTTTTCTAACTCTTCAATGGCTGAGCTGTTCAAAACTTAAAGATTTACTTGGTCAGCATTTGAAGTAGTAGAATACTTCAATTCTTTGAAAACTTCCCTCCCTAACTAGAAACTGCCAAATGTGTGCTTTGGGCAATTCTATCTACAATTAAGAAAAATCTTTTCCTGAGTTGGGCTGGTCATTTGTATCAATTATTGATTTCTGATTGCAATGCCTTGCCTAATAGAGTGCATTAATCTTCTAGGTTACTATATGTAATTTTCTTAGGAACACAATGTACAGTACAGTTCAGACAGGCAAGAGTTACCTCCCTCAAAATGCATTGAGTTCTGGTCTTTATCACCTTTATATAATGACTTTTATGTGCTCGAATGAAGCAACAAAAACTTCACACTGTGGGAAAAGTTTTATGTCAGGAAATAGGTAATTGAATTAAATTCAGCACACAGTGAATGTGATTCAAAACACGTACGCATCTGCTTCACACGGAAGAGCTTAGAACATTCAGAAATAGTTACTCCAATACAGGAGGGAAAACATAAGGAACGTACTCATAGTAGTACGCTATGGAAAATCTCAATTTTAGAAAACAGTGTTTTTCTAAACTGAATTACTTGGCTATGTAAATAAACATAAAACATTTTAATGGAATTTCCATCTTCTGATAAGTTTTTCCTTGCATTTTCTTTGCATAATTTAATTACCACACTCTTCTCAAAAACTTGTGATTTACATATAAAAGCAGGGATTACTTTGAAATAAATCAAATGCCCCATTAAATAAGTGATCAGATGAATAATTACAAGGAAAAAAAAGAATTTGCTCTTAGACTCAAAATCTACTTTCTAATAAAGCTGTTTGTGTTCAAACAAAATTTAACTCATAGAAGGGAATCATTGGAGTTATTTTCACCTAAAAGCGCTGGAAACTGCTGAGTACATACAGACTGCTGCCTTGAGTTAGGGAACTGCAGAACTAATCAGAGATTTTGACTGCTATTAATTAGGAGAGGAAAGATAAGTGATCTCCTATGTACTTTCCTTATTCTTAAAAAACATCTGTTCTCCAAGCTTGCTCAGTACTGCAATATGGCTGGGACATCTATCTTTCTCTTGCTAAAGCAGAACTAGAGGTGTTGGTTTGAAAAGGCAGCTCAAACTAATGCGGCCCAGATGAAATAAAATAGTATTTCAAATTGAGAATATATTGAGTCTAAGGTAATGAATTTATGGTTGGATTTGGACTGCACCACACAGGAAGCCTGTTGAGCCTGGAATCAGAATACATGAGACTGTAGACTTCTGGTTATTTTGAAGTTCTCCCTTACAAATTCAGTTGAGTATTTACTCAAAATTAGTTGGGTAATTGAATGAGTAACACAATAACTCCTCAGTTTCATAACCACTTGGGAAACTGGCTCACCTATGGGCTGACTTCCAGGCAACAAATCCGGCCATGGTCTCCACTAGGCAGAAAGATCTTGTCAAAATGAATGTGGCAACTCAGACCAAGTGCCTGCCCAAAAATGTGGCAGTTCATGATTTGACTGCAGGGAGTGTCTGAGCCTTTCGTTACTGGTGAAGGGTGGCAGAGATTCCACCTGTCTGAGGTGTGAGCAGGTGGATGATCTGTTCAGTATGGTGGCGGAGCCTAAGGAGGATGCGGAGAGATTAAGCAGCCTACGAGATGTTAGCACGAGATAGACTGGTGGAGTATTTTCCTGTCAAACTTGAAAGAAAGACACCAGGGTGATACCCTTCAGGCAGTGGTGGACCCCCTAGCCTGCCATTTTTGAGCAGAGGTAGGGTGTTCAAGGGACGAGGAGGAGTGGAAGCAGGTCCCAGCTTGGCACTGCAAGAAAACCTCATCCCTATCTATCTTAATTCCCCAGGTGCCCCTATGTAGCAGGTTTGAAGCTCTGGAACTTGAGGAAGAGGTGAGTGAGGGTGCAGTTGAAGGTCCACTCAGAGGGGTATCCAGGATGAGGTGGTAGACTCCATGCCTAAAGATTGCCTCTGCCAAGAAGGAAAGAAAGGTAACTGTCATAGGAGAATCCCTTTTGAGAGGAATGGTGGACCCTATTTGTCAGCCCAGCCTGCACACCATTTCCATGCTTTTTATAGTTTTTCCAAACAGGATTAAGAAGAGTTAAAACTGTAGATGCCATATGAAAAGAGATAAGCATATCATGCAGTGTTCATAACTGTGATCATACTTATCACGCAGAACTTAGCAGGTCCTACAAAAAGCAAACCATCAGATGCATCAAATGCAGGTATTAAGAAGTCTAATAAGACAAGGAGACGATTTGTATGGGCATGCAGTTCCAATTTTTGGACTACTTTCACCATCACAACTTGTTGGATCTGCTTGTCTACTCAGCTACAGGTAGGCCTGATTTGCAACAGACAGATTTAATGCCTCATTCAGAGCTGCTTTGCTGAATGCAGCTAGACATGCTTGAGATTACAGTAAAGTAAATGGAATTGGGAAAGCAATAAAGACATACAAGGTAATGTGTGGTTTTGGGTGAAAATGATAAATTTGCAGCACATGCCCTCCATACAGACAAGCAACATGGACTGTAAGAATTTGGTTGACTAAGGAAGAAGAAAGAAATATTTAAATTACCTTTCCCACTGATTCTTCAGCTTAATGATGATATTCTCCCTACAACTCATCCTTTCAAAAATTATTCACATATATTCTTTATGATTTTTCACTTCACAACTACTGATGTGAGAGCACATGGAGTGGAAAGTAAAAAATCTCATAATCACTCCAGGTAGAGGACAGAAAAGCAGAAGAGAAGCAAAGGAGAACATAGCACATAATATCATGGCAAGCAGGCAAGAATACCTGATGGAATCTTGGATGGCAGTGTGCCCTTGTGGCCAAGAGGGCCAATGGCATTCTGGGGTGCATTAAAAAGAACGTGGCCAGCAGGTCGAGGGAGGTGATCCTCCCCCTCTACACTGCCCTGGTAAGGCCTCATCTGGAGTACTGTGTCC
>JAOWBP010000001.1:117214111-117335726 GCA_028571105.1 Tragopan temminckii | reverse complement strand
TGAGAGAGCTACGCATCAATAAAGAAACGAGACTAGATATGAATCTTCCTCTCTACAAACTTTTCAGAACGTTGTCCTTTACTTTTCTATCCACTTGCTCACTTAACTAGTAGTTAAGTTGCTCTGAAAAATATTATTTTCATGGAAACTACAACTCATACAAAGAGCGTGATTACACTGTTTCATAAAGCAAATTCTCAGCTACAAAACACTCTTTTTCAGTACAGTCACTGCTACGTGTTTTTGCCAGCGATGAACAAGAGTCTGCATACTGCGCTTGTCAGAATCTGTGCAAGCCAAGTGATCCACTGTTGCTGTTGTCACTGCTGAAACTCATCACTCACCATTTCACTGTGCTCTCATTCACTGTTTGGTCTCCGCAATGTTTAGCAAGAGTTGATGAATGTCAATGAATGTTATTTTTTCTTCATGGAGGAATTCAATGCACCTTTGTTTCATATTCTCTTCCACGTCAGATGTTATTTTGTCAGACTGCCCCTCTGCTCCCACCTGTTATAACAGTGGAAAGGTTTAACCTCTACCGCCATACCACCACCATTTTCCTGAATTTGTGGACCAGCATAATAAAATAGGAAGTATTACTTTCAGAGCAGCCTCTGTAGGTTGTTGAATATGAAAAGATTAACAAGTAAATTTGGGGAGACATTACAAAGAGAGATGGAAACTTATTTTACTATTCCTTGGGGCAGATTTAAACTATTTTAATGAACTGCTTGAGCCACCATTTCAACTGGCGCTGCTATGGGTCATACTTGAGACTGCCAAATGTTGCAGAGAGATCTCTGTGTAAGGGAATAGTATCTATTGACAGCAGCCGGTCAATCAGAGGCAGTGCAAAGCTGTTCCCACGGCAGCCTGCAGACAACTGTCTGTTTTCAGGTTATAACTTACATTGAGTGAGTAGTTAGCCTTTGCCTCAGTTCTGTTTCTGCTTACTTACGACTGCAGAGCTCTATGTTCTGCTGGCAGCAGGTTGAATCAATACAAACTTCTTCAAGGCTCAGCAGACAATTGGATGTGTCAAAGAAAAAGACGAGGTTCCTACCCAGAATGAGTGTTTTAGTCTGAAACAGTGTAAAGCAGATTGTGGCTCTTTTCCAGCAGCCCAGAGATGCTGCAGAGGTGCTCAGTGAAGCTTTTTTCCTCAGCCCAGATTGTTTCATGAGTAAATTTGTAGAATGCTGGCAATGCAGGCAGGCTGTTAGCTGTGGTGCTGCGTGAGCTGGATCCTTAGTAACAAAAAGCATCATGAGGAAAAAAGGCAGCTGCATAGTGTTGCTGTCCTTTTCCTCTACAGAAAGGCAAAAAAACATTAACTTGTTTCCTCACATGGCACTCCCATATAGGAAACTACTGGAGTTGGATCATAACTGTTTTGTGATCACCACTGGGTGCTTCATGACAGTACGAATGGAAGTCATCCTAGCTTCAATTATAACATCAACATGGGTTTAAAACTTTTTTTTTTTTCTCTGTAGTAATAAGCCATGTGTATCATAACACCATGTTGAAAAAGAGAATTTCAGACAAGCTATTAGTGGCCCCAGTCTATCTTTCAAAGTGTCATTTACAGGAATGTTTTTCCTTTCTAAATGACTTCGACATGAGATGCGTAAGAAATTCACCGATGATTAAGGAATGACTGAGGAACTCCTTGTCCTGTTTCCTTATTATGATTGACCTGAATTTCTTTTAAGTCAATAGGAAGATTGCTCTGACGCCACTGAACATCCCGTAAATCCTACTTGTTGGTTCTGCTGAGATTATTTGCAGATATTAAGGCTGAGATGGTACTTGCAAATTTGAGCTGATATTTATCAAATGTAAAACTGCAGTAGTGATGGGATAAACAAATTGTGATTGCTTCTTTTTGAATGACGAAGGAAAAGAATATTTTTTATACATGATGCAAGCTTGCAATACTGTAACTAAAGAAAATCCCCAAACCCACAATAAAGACAACGAGTATGTTCTAAAGCTGTTAAAACAAGCAGAGAAAACCAGATTGGCATCATTATATCATGAAGATATCTCGGAAAGAATACCTTTTTCTATTGTGTTGAATTGACAGTGCAAGTCTCTCCAGTGAAAATCGGTAGGGATGCATCAGGGTCCTGTACTTTATTTTATTTTTTCATTGGCTCAGCACTACCTTTCCTTTCACGAAAATGCAGGGAGCATTTGAAATTTTTTTTTTTTTTTTTTTATTTTTTTTTAACATTTTCTCCTTTAAAAAAGGAAGAGGAAACAACTGACATATGAAAAAAGTGCTTGGACATTTAGACGTCCAGTACCTGGGAAAAAAAAAACAAAACAAAACAAAAAAACCCACCATGATTTCTTCTTTGAAACTAATTTCCAGGTATTTTGGAACAAATGCCTTTCATTTTGCATTCCAGAAGGGTTATATATATACACACACACACTATATATACATATATATATAGTAATAACCTACTCTGATTACCTTTTCACACACTATTTCAGAAGGAAACGCTCTATAGCTCTGTTGAAAACACAGTAAGTCAATACATTGCCATTGGTGTTTTGTCTAACAGCTATCATCTTGTGTTTCTTGATTAAATTCATGCAATCTTCAACTTCTATAACTGAACTTCTAAGCTTTTTGATAACGCTAGACACAGTGGTCTTCAACACATAGATAAAAAATTGTGTATCTGCTTCTTTCACCTTCCCTCCATGTGAGAAGCCAGATTGAGGGAGTCCAGGAGAACATTTTGTTGCATCCCTTCATCTCCTTTATGTAAATGAGATAGCTTATTAAAATCGGTCTTCTGGTAAACCAATGAGTCTATAAAGGGAGAGAGATACCTCTACAGATGATTTTTCTTGTCCTTGGGTAAGTGTAAAGTAGGTAGGATGAATTGTCGAGGATAGGAGCCTCTCGCCTGGTGGATTTGTGTGAAAACTCTCATATCTTCTTATCTGAACATTTACAGAAAAAAAGATGCCATAGGAAATTTCCATGGAAAAGGGTCTTTGCTGCTGTCAAACTGGCTCAACAATGGATGAAGTAACAGATGAACTGAGGATGAAAAGAAAGACTCTCCAAGCTCTTGTGTAGATACACTGTTAACAGCCAGTTACAGAACCTGTCAAAAAAAAAAAAAAAGAAAAAAAAGAAAAAAAGAAAAAAAAAAAAAGAAAGACTGACATAAGCACTGTAAACACTTGTATATTGCTATGAGTCAATCTGCTGATTTTTTTTTTTTCAAGTGAGAGATCCAGAAGACAGAGGAAGAGACTATAGGTGTCAATTTTTATTTTTTTTTAACTGCCGAAAAGAAGTCAAAACAGGAGATTACTTTTAATTTCTCTTGTGAAATGGACAGAATAGTTCACAATGCTTTGATGCATGCCCATCATTTTCTATGAAACCAGGAGAGATCTGTGGTTACCTCACAAACTGTCACTCAGACTGATGCCACTAACTCCAAACCTTTTTCATTGTCACAAATATGGTGACTTCCCAGACATTTATTCTGCACTCTAGCACCAGGAAAATGTGGTTATTTTGCAGAAATCAATGCAGTCTCCAAGATCATATTTCATTATAGACACCAGCCTATTGCTCACGACATCACTTATAATCAATTTTTATAAAGGTTTTAGTTCACCTTTAAGGCAGTTGTATGGCAGCAGAAGACTTCCTGGAGATTTAGGAAGAATTACTTGATCACATAGTACACTAATACAAACCTATCTTCCTTCCCATTAATATTGGTTGTATTTTAAAGTGGATAGTTGATTTTAGAGAAGGTCAGGGTTCAATCTTCTCTGAGAAGACGGTCCTCTGAGACAGGTTGAACATGAGATAATTGCTTCCTGTATTTGATAGTTGCCTCATGGGTTAACCATGCCTTCACTGAAATCGCTTTTGCGGAGTGTACCAGACATGTGTTCTAATATCCTGAATATTTACTTTTGTACTTGGAAGCAGAATATATTCTGATTTATTAATGAAATGCTTTATAGATATAATTGCGGAAAATTCATGTAGGATGCTTTCAAGCAATGAACAAATACATTGCTTACTCCATCAGCTTGAACGGTAAGCTGGAGACAAAAGGGCTGCTTGCATCATGCCAATTCTGAAGCACACATCCTTTGCACAGAGAAAAGCCTGATGCTTAAGGAAATGTCAGTGAGAAGACTGAATTGCCGAGCAGAAAAGGAAATTTTACTATATACATGTACTTTTTTGCATCACAAAGATGTGGTGAAATTTTTCCACCCTCTTAGCCTTCCCCATAGCAGCATCCTTCCTAACTCACATGCAGATCAAGAATATTTTTAGGCCTTGCACACTGAAGTTCAGCATGTAGAACTCGTAGGTTTATAATTGCCATACATTCTCCTGGGAGTCATTGAAAAATAGGTGTGCTATCTTTGCTCAACACACATGCACACACTTTTCTTTACAGTTTTCATAAGGAAAGAAAATTTCCTCTTGAAATATATTATCTTTTTGAAATGCAATAATGAGCCCTACTGGAATGAACAGCAAAATTGTTCATTGAGTCCAAAGTACCATTTGTACTTCAGCATGCGGTAGGCTCACATCTATACAGAGATTTAGTTATCATTATGGGTCTATCAAGTGTAAACCTCTAGTTGTCCAAGAGGTTCCACAGGAGAGAAAATAGTATCTTATATTTTAATTATGCCTTTACCTTATCACAAATTATTTCATTTGAGGCGAAAAATCATGCGGGGTTTATTTCAAAGTAATGTCTTAGGTGATTAAGCCCTCTAATGTCATCTGATGATTCACAGCGATGGTTCTCATGTACGGCCAATTGACATCAAATGGCAGGAACAGACCTGAGAGCTGACTGAGCAGATTACTTTCTTACAGTTGAATTCAGCCAGCACACCAGCTGTATAACTCCAACACATGCCACTACTTTCAGGACAAATGGGAATATTATTGCCTCAGTCTCTTGAGGAATGCAACACTGCACTATCAAGCTTTTGGACCTTGTCCCCTCAAAAAACCTTTTATGAAGCTTCAGTACTTTGATCATGCTTTCAATAAATAGGGTCCAATGATCAGGAGACCCCTCACAGTTGCATTATAAAACAACTGATCTCACAGCTTAGTTTTCTTTAGTGTTCTGAGTATGCTATCTGAAGAAAATATGATTAAATGGAAATTATCAGGCAAAAGCATTACATAAAAAAAAGTCTGTTAATTAAAATAACTATCCTCAATTAAGAGCCAGTGCTTTCTATTTAATTAGCTGTGCCAATTTCAGTAAGTCCTCTCACCTTTGAAAGATTTTCTTCTGTATATATTGGAGTACCAAATCCCTTGCGGTAGATTTCACCCCAGTCATGCATGCATAAATAGGATCTTTGTCTGTATGTGGAGATGACCATCCAACCTAGGTCTTCCCAGGCCACAAATGCTTTCTCAACCTGTTTTTAATCAATAGCTTCTTGTTAAGAATGGTGACCGTGAATTTTCAGTTATCATGGGGTTCACTTGTACTGACTCCGCAGACATCAGCTTCCTAATGCATCCCTCCCCATCCCCTTACATCTTGCCAGTGCCGTGCAGCTATTTGCTTGGGCTTGTTTGTAGCTCAGGGGCTGTTTCTTGTTTCCGGGTTTATTCTCAAAGGTTTAGAACATTCAGTAATGTAGAAAATGTGGTATTGATTTAAGACCTAACTTCAGTGGGATCATTTACGTGATTAAAATTACCATGTGCAAAACTATCTACATCATCATCTCCCAGAGTAATTTTTCATGTTAGTCTGGAGTTCCATTCTCCTTCTCTAAGAACACGGGGACCACCCCAGTTAGTTCATTAGTTGAACATCCCCACCTTCCTCTTTCTTTACTTTCTTCACGTTCTTTACTTCTGAACACAAGACAATATGTTATGGGTTATCCCTTTGATCAGTCTGGGTCAACTGCCCTGGCTGTGTCCCCTCTCAGTTCCGTGAACACACCAGCACCCCACTAGCAGGGCACTATGAGGAATCGGAAAGTCCTTGGTGTTGTGGAAGCACTGCTCTGATGCATCTGAAACATCGTTGTGCTATAATCACTATTTTAATCAGAAATCCAAAACACAGAATCACACAGACTCTACAAAGAAAACCAGCTCTATCCCATCCAAAACTATGGCAATATTAGATTCAGAAGATTAACCTTTATCTCCTGGCTCTTTATGTATTGTTTTAATCTCAAGGTGAACTTCTGTTCCTGTGTATTCCTTTAAAAATTAATTTGACAAATCCATTTTAATTTCTCCTTGATTCTATGTTAATAATTCCTCCTACAGTGTGTCTCGGTTACATTTCTCACACATTTTTGATCTGGAAAACAGAATAACATGCAGTACCTTCCAGCTAAGTAAGTTCTCAGTTGAAAAATTAATGGAGTAATTTTATACTTCCTATCGATCAGACCTTCCAAATGGGCTTGTAAGCTGAAATCTAGTCCTCCTCAGAGGAATAAAAACCTGAAGTCTTATTCCATGCTTGCCTGTGCTTTTGGACAACTTTGAATGTGTTAACGGTAAAGTGAGGACTTTTCCATGGTCCAGAGGCATGTTAAACATAGGCAGAAAATCCATCTGATAGTTTGTTGGTGACCAAGATTTGCTCTCAGCCAAATGCAGAGATGTGAGGAAAGACATGTGACTACAGCTATAACCTCCTGTCCCCTTTAGAGTAGAGGTGCTGGTGACTGTGAGCAGAGGAGTTGTAAAATATATCTTTCAGTACTTAAAAAATATCTTCAAAATCGATTCCCCCACAACATTTTCTAAAACAACCTCAGCCTTTCGGAAAATTTTTGTCCATTTTGGATTTGTCAATTATTTTAGATGAAGGATCATGAGGGACAGCCTGCCAGAAATGAGAAAGTTTTTTAAGGGTAAAAATATTATTTACTAACAGCATGTTCCCATGCTGCCAGAGAGTGCAGATGCTATGGTGAAAGAAAACACAGGAACAGAAAAGCACTAATCCTCATTACTGCGTTTGTCTCTAAACATTCTCCAAAAACATTTTATGAACCCATTTGCAGGAAATGAATCCATTCAAGATATGGGCTCGAGAAGGGAAAACCAGCGTAAGCTGCTATTTACGTACTCTGACCTCAAAAATGATATCAGATTGACTGTCAGTCTCTGTAGAATGAATCAACAGTCCCTGATATCAGGGATTTATTCCCTAACTCAAGTCATTTGGTTCCCAGAGATAGCTGTGGAATTACTACTGTTTGCTGGCAGGCAAAAGTGTGACTATCATCTCAGACAAATCAAGAAAATATGATAGGGAGTTGTTTTAATTAAGAGAGAAAAGCAAAAGGGAATCACGAATTTTAGTGAGGAGCACTGCTTGCTAATTATCTAACATACATAGGAAGGCAGCACTTGTGAGAGATGGGTTACAGTACAGGACTTAGCCAAGGCAGTTCCAAGCAGGCTTGGGCTGCTCCAGGACTGACAGTAAAGGTCTGGCACTTTCTGTTGCAGCCTTTGCCTTTTGTGCTGTGATATTAGTGGAAGGGCAATGCATTAGCAAAGCATGTATTATATAGGTCACTTCTTTGTAGGTTTGCAGGCAAAAAATAAAGAAAGAAAACAATTTTTGTGTTGTCATATACTCATATTAAGGAGACACAGAATGTTAAAATGTTCTGGGTTTGCATTTTTGTTATTGTCTCATTTAAACTATTACTGACTGTAAATTTAAATAGTAATAACAATCTTAATTTCTAATAGAATTCAAGGAAAAGCCTGTGAAAATGCAAAAGAAGAAAATAAAAGAAAACTAAATGGTGGAAGTAAAAGCTATTATTAAACCGACTGTGAGTCTTCTGGTATTTGTTATTTAGTTTCTTGTGGTCTGTTTGATGTCATTTGGTCTAAAAAACCTGTATCTATATTTACAGAAATTCAAAGATCTTATGAGTCAGGGACTTATATGAACGTATAGCTTACAATGGTAAATAAAGGCACCTGGCTTTGCCAGTGTAATTTGGCCATAAGAGCTTCCAAATTCTTTCTCAGTCTATACAAAGTCTTCCTAACCTGAGGGGAATTATTCATATATTAACATTTTCATTTTATAACTCTGCAAGGAATAATTTATAAGATACACATAGAACAAGATTTGAAATGGCCATCAGCTCTGAGCAAGGAACTAAAATTTCAGGTACCCAATTTCTTTATAGAGATAAGGAAATATTATAATGGGGAAAAAATACTTTGTTATTTTTGCCTTCTAGGATTAATCTTGAGAATTATCTTCTCTGGTTTTTTTTTTTTATTATTTATTTTATTTTTCCATTAGTGACCCTAGGAAAAAGGTTGGCATTTCACAAATGAATTTTGTAGCGCTGCTGCCATAAATCTAGTTGGCACTATTAATATCAAAGAGAAACAGAATATTATGTACAAAGTAGATGACCCTGCAGGTTGCAAGGTTAGGGCTGTGATGAAATTTAATAGCAAAGAGTGAAACATCAGACATTTAAAGATGAATAACAATTACTGCTCTGAGTTTATAAGCTGGCCAAAAACAGCAGGAAGAGGAGAAAGAGCTGGATGTTGCTATGTTATTACATGACAACTGCCTGGTGATTTTGTAAAATCAAGCATGATTCTAGGCTGTATGACTCAGTGCTCCACTGCCTCTTGGGGAAGAGCTGAAATGTAGTCCTTCCTGGCTGCATCAGAGAAGCTGCAGATGTTATAAGTGATGTAATCTCAGATCTTAATCCACTCTCTGATTTTTCATGCTGGCCATATAAATTCTCACTTTATTCTGCTTATAAATCCAGTATCTATTAGCCAGATGAAAGTCCATGCTTTAATCTAAAACAAAGGTCTTGCCAGAAGGCAGCCCCTGGAGTTATGGACTGCCCTATTGCTGTGTGGTGCCAAATTTGAAGTGGTTTAAATTTGATTCCTTTACCTCTTAGTAACTTTGAAATGGTTTTTACACCACTTTCACAGGCAGAGGGGATTATTGTTATATAAAATTTGGAAAAATGTGTTTGAAATAAGTAGTTTTTCAGAACATTCAACCTCCAAACAGTAAGGTTGTAGTCTGTTATCTATTACAGTGTATTTAATGATCAATATTAAGGCCTGATCATAACTGCTAACTTTTAGAAGAAATAAAGTATCCTATAAAACCTTTATTAATAATAATTATATTTGGATAATAACAAGTTAATAATTCTAATATTAAAAGGTAACATATTATTAATTACGTTACTGTACTTCTTGCATATAGCTGCATCTTAAACAGTTAGCAAGAGATCCTCTTGATTTCCTGCTTAAAAAAACTCTTCTGAACTACTGATGCAATCTTCTAACAAGGATATAGATTATTATAGCTCTTTCACTTTGTTTCTTTTTCATACTGTCAGTCCACATCTCCAGACTTTCGTAAAATGATTTTGCTTCTTAAAAATAAAAAAGCTGCCTGAAGACTGAACACAATGTCTACGCTTCTTGCCTTTGAACGCTTTTCATGCCACTTCTTACAAACTCGCTGCATTTTTAAGCTTTTGACTGGAAGCTTTGTCCTAGCTTTATATCATCTTAATGGTTTATGATCTCATAGTACAGTGAACTTCACTATTGTCTTGATTTTATTTCTGAGCCTTGAATCGTGATCTGAAGCTGTCTCCTCTGTACTGGCTCTTCTAATTGTCTTTTTTTATTCCTCTATCTCCCACTGTACTCTACTTGTGAACTCCACAAGCCTACCAAGAAGGTATCTCTCACACTGGAGTCTCAGCTTTGTTACTGGTTTGCAAAGGATTTAAAGTCACCTTCACATGTGCATTTAATAGCAGACTCTACTGATGAAATATACTGACTGTAATTATGAAGGTTCTTTTGGGGAAAATTAGAAACAAAAAAGTGGGGGCAAACAGGGAAGCAAAAGGGAAAGTCTTTCCCCAGGGCCAGCCAGGAAAAGTGGCTGGGGTAATCACACAAACAAGAGTCTTATCTCCAGTGTAGGATGATATCCCTCCTACAAAACTTTTAGCATGGTAGCTAGTTTTCATCAGAACCTGCTCAAATATTTTATTTCTATCCTCAGATATTGCTATTAGCACTGATGGGAGCATGCTCTGATGAGGGGTTGTTTTTGCAGTTGGTTGTCAAGCTCCATGTGTGCATATTGTTGGCTCCCATAATATGAAACAAAAGCTACAACCAAGCGTAAGAAAAAGAGGGATAGAAGGGACAATCCTCATGCTAGTGGCATGAAAGGGGATCTACCCTACCAACACTGACATTTGTAGGATTTCACAGAATGGCCCAGGTTGGAAGGGATCTCAAGAATCATGAATCTCCAACCCCCGCCACAGGCAAGGCCACCAATCTCCCCATTTAATACCAGACCAGGCTGCCCAGGGCCCTATCCAACCTGGCCTTGAATACCTCCAGGGATGGGACATCCACAAGCTCTCTGGGCAGCCTGTTCCAGCACCTCACCACTCTCATAGTAAAGAACTTCCTCCTGACATCCAACCTAAATCTTCCCTCCCTCAACTTAAAACCATTTCCCCTTCTCCTGTTGTTATCAACCCTTTCAAAGAGTTGATTCCCTTCCTCTTTGTAGGCTCCCTTTAGGTATTGAAAGGCTGCAATGAGGTCACCCCACAGCCTTCTTTTCTCCAGGCTGAACAAACCCAGCTCCCTCAGCCTGTCTTTGTAGGAGAGGTGTTCCAGCCCTCTGATCATCTTTGTGGCCCTCCTCTGGACCCTCTCTAACAGCTCTCTGTCTTTTTTGTACTGGGGGCCCCAGACCTGGATGCAGTACTCCAGATAGGGCCTCACAAGAGCAGAGTAGAGACAGACAATCACCTCCCTGTCTCTGCTGGCCACCTCTCTTCTAATGGAGCCCAGGATACCATTTGCTTTCCAAGCTGCAAGAGCACACTGCTGGCTCATGTTAAGTTTTTCATCCATCAGGACCCCCAGGTCCTTCTCTTCAGGGCTGCTCTCAAGGACTTCTCCTTCCAGTCTGTATGGATACCTGGAATTCCTCCGGCCCAGGTGCAGAACCTTGCACTTTGCTCATTAGGTTAACCCAGACACACCTTTCAAGTCTGTTGAGGTCCCTCTGAATGGTATCTCTTCCTTCCACTGTGTCAACTGCACCACTCAGCTCAAGAGCAAACTTGCTGAGGGTGCACTCAATTCCATCATTAATGTCATTGATAAAGATGTTAAAGAGCACTGGTCCCAAGACAGACCCGTGGGGGGCGCCACTCATTACCAGCCTCCACGTGTACATAGAACAATTAATCACCACACTTTCTCTGCAATCTTTCAACCAATTCCTTATCCGTCAGGTGGTCCACCCATCAAATCCACATCCCTCCAATTTGGAGATAAGGATGTGGTGGGGGACCTTGTCAAAGGCCTTGCTCAAGTCTGGGTAAATGACATCATTTGCGTTCCCTTTGTCCACCAATGCCGTAACACCATCATAGAAGGCCACCAGATTGGTTAGGCATAACCTTCCCCAGGCTGGGAGAATAACAACATGAAAGCAATAGCATGAGAGAAACAAGAGAATGTACTGCCCTGGAGGTTCTGGAAAATGCTGCTGTAGCAGATTGAGTGAGAGTGTGCAGAGCCAGTGGAGAAGAACAGGCTGCAAAGTTATGAGTGGAAGGCTCCAAGCAGTACCAAAGGTACCTGCAACACCAAGCAGTCTTATGAAGTTGGAAAGCTTTCCTCACTTTCTCACTTCCATAAAAATTGCATGTTGCCTTCTTTCTAGGTTATGATATACTTCAAACTTCTGTAATACACTTTTATAACTGCCTTCCTCATTTAACTGTGGAATACTAGACAAATCTTGAGTCTCCAATGGGTAATATTAAAGAATAGTTTCTGGAGAGAGAGGGGAAGATTGATTGTTTCCTGTTCCTGATGTGCTCTGAAAATTTAATTAAGAAATAAATGAAGAAAATTGTTGTGAAGGCAGGAGAGCCTGTATTCCTGTCCAGTAACATCAACTGAATCTAACAGAAACCAATGATTGATTTCCTAATAAGCCAAGCCAGGAGGTAGCCTGCTTTTATGTTTCCCATCTTTCTTTGAATATCCTGCCTGGGGCTGTAAAAAGTGACTGTGTTTTATGCAAATGAAAGCTACGAGAGCTACTCCAAAAGTAGCGTCTCCTATTTTGTTATGTTGGCCCACAGTGCCAGAGGTGGATGTTGGTGATATGACAGTAGAGGATGAACCTTCCCACCAATATACCATTACATTTTGTTGCCCTGTGACAGGCAGCAGAGGGGGAGTCTGACAGAATGGTGCCTAACATGGAATTGTGTATGAAGCAAAAGTGTGTCACTGAATTTCTCCATGTGGGAGGAAAATGGCATCCACTGATGTTCACCAATGCTTACTGAACATTTATGAAGACCAAACAGTGAATGTAAGCACAGGGAGGTGGTGGGTGGTACATTTCAACACTGGTGACAGTGACATGAAAGACAAGCCACATTCCAGACAATCACGCACAGCTGTCACATCACAAAATAAAGAGAACTTCAATCATCTCATCCATGCAAACTGTTGGATTATAGCCAGGTAACTATGTGTGGAGCTGAATACTGAATTCAACGCATTGGAAACAGTGTAGGCAGCACTGGAATATCTCAGCATTTCCTCCATATCGGTCCCATGAGTGTTCACACAGGAACAGAAAGAACACCATATCTAAGTTTGTCAGGACCTCTTGACCAAATATGAGACTGAAGGTGACAGTTTCCTGGATCGCATCATTACCAGAATTGAAACATTTTGTCATCACTATGAGCCAGAGTCAAAACAGCAGTCCATAGAGTGGTGACATGAATTCTCTGTCAAACAAAAAGTTTAAGATACTGCCCTCAGCACATAAAGTGATGTGTAGTCTACTGTAATGCTATAATGTAATGGAAAACACAGCAGTGACAGTGGGGCAGCAGAGTTTCATACAGCAGCAAGCAGGGATAAACTCAAGTGCACAGCTGGTGATGCAGAAACAAAAGGAAGAAAGCAGCTTACCTTTAGAAGGCCTCAAGTAAGCATGGCTCTTCAGCATGATACCCTCACCTACGCTGCCAACCCTTGAATGAAGTCTGGGAGGGGGTTGATCCTGGCTCCACCCCATCCAGTCACTCAGGTGCGTTACTTGTCCAAGAGCTCCCCTGGGTTTGCTCTGTCTTCCCACGCAAGTGCTCAATCACTCTTTCAGGCCATGACTTAGCATTTCCACTACATCAACTTACAAGAAGTTGTCTCTTGTGAGCTTACGTATACATCAGGAGTGATCAGGCATGATTACGTTTCCTTGTTTTCGGAAATATAGTTTCTTTTCTACTGGGAAAAGGGCAGAGACTGCCCAGAACTGTGGAAGCTTTTTCACCAGTTCTTTGGGCTCTTGCTCACAGGGATCATAGATGGTAGATAAAGTACTTCAAAAGCAAAGATACTCAAGAAAGAGAAGAACTGTCCAGAATCTTAAGTCCAGGTCATGCATTGGTCATGTTTGTTCCTCAAGGATGGTGGATCTGTCAGCACCAGTGGACCTGGTGTTACACACAGCCATTTCTTTCACTGACTCATAACCACTGTGGCTGTGAAAAGGTAGGCTTAGAGCAGGTGAGGAGGCCTGCAAGAGCATCCTGTTCTCCTTGAATCCCTCTGGATGAAATTGTCTCTGGTCCTACAAGTGCTGCTTAACACCAGAAAAACTCATCAGGAGAGAAGGACAGTTGTGCTATTTACTTCTGCTCTGCTGCCTATTATAGCTACAATACACTGGAGTAACAAGATACTATTGTTAATAATGCAGATGTTCACTGTCGTTATATTTTTGGTGACCAGATGGAGAGAGATAGCTGGCCTGATGCAAGAGGCTGAGGATGGCTTTCCAAGATATGTCAAAATTGTGTACACCTCCTCTATGTCATAAAATTGACCAGTCCCCTGGAGATGATTAAATGACATCATATTGGTTTTATCATCTAAAAACTGCTCTGGAGAAGATTCAATCAGGACATCATTTTTGTTAATGAGCGCAATGCGATATCTCTCCTGAATTCCACAATGATGTACGTCTGACCAGTAGCCCAAATGATGAGTAGCCTCCATGACATCAGTGACTGGCAAGGATTTACTGATGCTACAGTGATACACATGGCTGATGTACAGGTAGTCTGGTGAGCTGCAGAGGCTCACTGCTCACTCTAGCGATCCCAAAAAAGGTAAGCTGTTTCTCTCAGGCCAGAGAATGGGAATTACTCCCATTAAATGATGCAGGAGCATTGCTCAGTCTGAAAATATTGACTTCGCTGAATGTAAGGATAACATTGCAAAATTCAAAAGCCTGTGATACGTATGGAAATTGAGAAAGCATGGTCTAACAGTCCCTATGGTCCTATTATCTATAAAAGTGGTATGCACCATTAGGACTCAGTCCTTATAGTCATCAAAGCAGGCTCACAGTCACCTTGCAGAAGGAAACATGTTACCATTTTAGGTGCAGCTGGAGAATTATTTGAAGATCCCACCTGGGAGACCAAAAATACAGGAACCACCTGGCAGTGGTCAAGGTTTCATTCGATATGTACTTCATAGTTAAAGACTGATGTTGGAGCACCCAACTTAGTACTACAACTTAATTAAGTATGTTTTATAGAAAGTTTTGCTTGAATTAATTTTATGAGACACAGAGTCATCATGCACTTTCACATGAAGAGGGAAAAATATAGAGCTGAAAAAGCTGAAAAAATATAGAGCTGAAAAAGCAGTGCAATAACAATGAATGCAACCATTAGTTTTTTAAAAAGCAAAATCTTCGTCAACATTCTTAATAAAAAAATGGAAGTCTGAGTGTGACACTATTTTTCATTAGCTTCATGAATGGATTGAAAAGTTGCAAAAGTGAAGGAATAGTAGTGGTGTCTCCTGCTGCAAAAACTCAGCTTTTAACCTTTGCCAAAAACAGTCTCATTTGCAGTTCTGGCTCGCGCTCTGAGCAGTGTCTGGGAGTGAGCAGACTATGCTTTTCCCTTTTGTCTAAAATCAATCATCTACAAAGGCTCACATTCGTCAAAAGTAGAGCTCGAAAAAATTACACAAAGAAAATGAAGAGATGGAGAGATCCCTGTCCAGAAGAGTTTACCGTCACAATTGTCCTTTCTGTAGAATACAAAACACTAAAAATGATCCCCATAAGCCCTCATCTTTACCATTTTCTGCAAATCACACTCTGAGACTGTTGAATTTAAACTGATCTAATTATACCATCTTAAAAATGTCATGAACTGTCTCACTTTTGTAGAGGTTCATTTTTTGGGGATGAATCTGGTGCATAGATAAATGTCAGTTTCCAGATACAGCTCAGCTAATGGAAAAAGACAAAAACCGCAGATACATACTAACCTGTCTTACTGGAAGTTACTGACTTGATAGAACTGCTTTCTTAATTACGTAGATTAGCACTGTTTATGCTAATTTTTAACTAAAAGATGGTATTTATTTTATTCGTGTATTCTTATTTATTTGCTGCCATCCACAGCAAGATTATAAAGCAAATTATATGGCGGAGAAGGTTCTTTATGCTGCAGAGAATGGCAGAGAATAGAGGATAAGATAGAAGAGAGCTAGGTGTTCTATCTCCACCAAAAAGCCTGGGAGTCTTCAGTCACATCCAGAAAGTCAATGGCAAGATCTGTTAAGGGACAAAAAGAATTTCCAGGGGTGAAAGAGGACCTGGGAAAGCTTTGTTATGGCTGAAAAAACTCATGGAATTAATTGCAACTAAGCTTGAAACAGAAATCTGCCTGCAAAGATGTGGACAGGAAGGAGCTGTGTGCAAACCATTTTATTCTATTTGACCTAGTTGCTTTGAGCGCTACTTCAAAAGCTAAGTATCCAGTTTTTATTCCAGTAAAGATTAACTTTTCCTCAGTCTATTTGTTTATCAGGTTTCTGGGAGGAGTTCATTATAGAAGGTCTGAGCTGATCCACTTCAAATCTGTGGCTTACTCAGAGTTCCACACATATGCAAATGTAAGCCCTGGCTCACCATCCTCCGAAATTGCTGTGGCTGTCTGCGGCCATGTTTTCAGCCTTGACTCTTTCAGGAGTTCAGATACATCTATTTGGATTTCTATATAAAGACACCTACATTTTAATCTGTAAGTTGAATACTCCTGATCACTTTAGCACTATAACATTGCCAAATTACAAATCTTGAGCCAAGCTAGAGATTTCAAAATAAACAATCAAGCAAACTACTATTCGATTGACAATACCCTAAAAAAGCAGAATGTTCACTGTGTCCTTTAGACTGTTGTTTTGAATAAGGAATGCTCTCATAAAGGATGATGTACAGTCCCTCCTTTAAGCTCCTGATAACCCTGACTGTCCATCAGGATAATTCAAGACAGGTGTCATAGGAATAACCTTAGAAATATCAGTCCCGTATTTTTCTTGCACAAGTTATTTTTCTGCAATAAGCACATCTTTTATCTCCTTGTTTAGATACAGGATATACATGAAAGAGATGTGTAATTGCATTTCAGAAAGTGTATGTAATTCCATTAACTGCAAGAGATTGGAAAGAGCAGCAAGAAGGCCTATACCTTACATCATTCATCTCTTTTGTCTGCTCATACAGAAATTTCAGTACATTCTGTATAAAATGTAAACTAATTAGTGCTTTTTTTTTTTTTTTTTTCCTCAGAAATATATTTCATAGTAATTTTCTCTGCCAATTGTGGAATATTGGCAGGTCATTGATTACCAAGCATCTCTTTCTGTAACCCCCAAAGTCTTTATTGCTTAAGAGATAAAGAGAAGAAAAATGTGGTTATGAGAGAAAGGGTATTTGTCTCCTTGATAGATATAGGCTAGATATAATACAGGAAATAAGCCTAGATACCATTTTATCTGAGTGTGCTTAAAATTGCCTTATGGGGCAAACTGTAAAAACAGATAACACTTTCAGTAGAAGAAATCTCTGTTAAAATAGATTTTTTCCTCTCTCTCTCTCTCTCTTTTTTTTAATATCTTTTTATTTCCACCAATATTTTGAAACTTGCAGGCCTGGCTTTAGTGTAGGCAGCAATGTTTGGATCTACTTTTCAAATATAAGTTCTATATACATGGGTTTGAGATCTGTGGCTTTTAAAGAAGCATACCATCTTCTCAGGAAGTTGGACAGTGTTACAGAAACTGGGATTTTTAAAAATTGACCACAATTTCTCCTTTTCTTCTATAATCTATGAATGAAATTTCTCAGAAATATTGCTGAGCAACTCTTTATGTGGATTTTATTCCACCGAGAGACAATGGATAAAATGAGAAGCTGAAATGGAGCTCCATTTGAGCAGGACTAGCCATTCTTCATGGCTGTGGGATGAGGAAAGAACAAATCACAGTGAGGCTGAAACACTGGCAGATGTCTTCAGAATGAATTTAACGGCACTGTGTTTGGTGAAAATGGATGTTATTCCTTTGTTCAGTGTTTAGGAAATTGGAAAGTGAAATGACCTAATTATTTCTATATCGTATCAGTATGTCTTCAAGTGACTGCTATTTCATACCGATGGAAGATTATTATTGCTAACTATGTTGACGTAGAAGTTGCACGTGCTCTTTTACTTCGATTAGAAATCATTACCTTCAATGAAAATGGTCGTTCTGTGCTGAGAGCTGCAGTCAGAAGTTCATCCCATGAATTTCGCTTTATACCAAAGTTGCGAGATCCAGGGGGAAAAGAAACAATGAAGATTTAGACAAAAACCGTTTCTTAGTCCAATCTCTGCGACTCATATGCTGGAAAACTTTGTTCAAGTCACACGTGCTTTTTGGTCATTTCCAGAAGGAAATAAAGATCCCTTCATTTCTCACGGAAGTCCTTTAGGGTTCACAGTGTTTTAATGGGTAAGAATGACTCAGATACAGCTCAGAAATTCAGTGACAGTGAATGTGAGCAATGAATGCGTACATCCTTAAAGGCCAAAGGCTGCACTAAAACTTATACCATTATCTCACTGACTTTTTTATTATGTGCTAGGAACATTGTGGGCTATGAAACTTCCTAAAGCAGCACTTCAGCTGTGAGGTAAAATCTAATAGTTTATTGACCTGTCCTTTTGTCAAAGTACCCACAAGGTGTTAAAAGACTGTTGGGGGTGGTAGAACTTGCATTACTTTCTGCATTCATTTGCTACACAGTTTTGAATGCCTCTGTATTTCTGCTATGAGAGAATTCACACATGTGTTTAATTAATGTTAGGTTTTAATGATATTCATTATAATGTACCGTCATTATGGTTTATTTTAGAGGCTTGACTTGGAAAAAGATGAAGAATTTTTGCCTGGAAGATATGGCATTTTTTAATTTTGCAGGTGATTAAAAAGTTTGGGCCAAATTCTTTCCTCAGATATCACAAAATTCCTCTGAGACAGAATCTGGTCTTAGTTTACAGTAGACTTGAGCAAGTCTGCAAAGAAAGCTCATTTGCACAATGTTGAAAGGGCTATATGCTACAGGGTATATAAAATAGCTCAGCTTGTCTTTAACTGCTAGCAAACTCATGTAGATTCAAGCTAATTACTTTTTGGCACAGAGAGACCTGAAGTCATAGTTGCTTGTTCTAAGCAATCACTTATAAATTAACTGTCAAAATCCTTCCGAACTGTGTGAGCTCAGTGGCTCATTAGATTGCCCAAAGTTAGCATATATGCTCTAAATCAATTTATAAAATACATTAGCTTTTCAACCTGAATTTTCGGTAGGGCCGCTACTTGTCTTAATTCAAGCTAACTTTTCCTCACTTTTATCTATTACAGTTTATGCACTTACCTTCTTTAGCCTAGGCAACTGGGAAAAAAAAAATCCATAGATATGCATCCCTTATAAGAATTAGAAATAGCTTCACTGAGACAGTATAACTTGTTATGTTTTGACAATCAGTTTTCTCATTAACATGAGAATGCTCTGGATCAGACCTTATGAGAATAGCATTTGAGTTCTTAGACACTTTTATGATTTTTTCTATGTACTTCTGAACTTTTCTGTTTTAGGAAGGGTTTGACAGTTAAAACTGAGTACACCCACATTGTATTTTATAGAATCCTGGAATCATAGAACGTCCCAAGTTGGAAGAGATCCATAAGGATCACTGAGTCCAACTCCTGGTTTTTCTCCTTTATTGAAACGTTATTGAATCTTCATATGAAATGATTTATGTTGCATAAACAGTATGCCATAAATTAGAAGTATTTCATTTTGTCTTCTGCTTCTTTTGTTTCTCTTCTTGATTGCAGTCCAAACATTAATCTCTGAATCTATGTCTAGACTGAAAGAGAAAATTTAGGAATGAAATGATTGGCACTGATTTCAGAAGTTTGATCATAGCTATTAATATTTGAAAGTATTGGCCTAGAATGCTTTGGAAGGTTTCTTATTTAATATCTCTTTGATACCTGTTCATTCTTTATTGCAAACAGTGCTATTATCAGTGTGAGGAAAAGATCTTTCTTCAGCATATATCCTCTGTGTTTTTGTTTTTTGTTTATTTGTTTTTATTTTTGTGCATGTGTGTGTGTTTTTTTTTTTTTTTTTTTTTTTCTGGTGTGTATTTTTAAAATGTCTTCAGGGATTTCTTGAACTGGAAAATAAAATATTCCCGTGACTTCTTGCATATAGAACTCCACAATTGTCCCAGAACTCATTACTTGGAATATGGCCAAATAAATTATTAGTGACAATTGTTCATTTAATGCCTAATATCTAAACCAAGAAAGAGCCAGTAATCGGTATGAAAGGCATTTCACAGGGCTATATATGTAGCCCTACAGCAAAGTGTTCACTCTTTTCTCTTCTGCTTTAGATCTGTTTCTGCTTTTCTTTCATTTCCAAGGAGAAAATTGAAAGCAGTTTCTTTATTTTAGTTTTCATATTTCAAGGCTTTACTACTTGATCTGGTGCCGGCATCTATGCAACTGGTAGTCAAATTTATCTATAAAGAGAAATATCTGCTGCAGAAAAATGAAACTGAACATGAATGGAAGTTTTTAAAAGTCCAATAAACTTTTCTTCCTTAGTTTCCTTCATCTTTCACCCCAGGTTCTGGGTGTGACTGGAAGCAGATGCTGCAAAATGTCTGGTTTGGAAGAAAGTCAGCATCCTGAAGCACAAACACAAAGCTTGATCCACAGGCACCATGAAAGATTATGTAGGACTGAGTTTAGTAAAGAAATCCATAAAATGAGTTGGACCTCAAAGACCATCTAGTTTCAACCCCCCTGCTATGTGCAGGGTCGCCAACCACTAGACCAGGCTGCCCAGAGCCACATCCAGCCTGGCCTTGAATGCCTCCAGGGATGGGGCATCCACAACCTCCTTGGGCAACCTGGTCCAGTGCATCACCACCCTCTGTGTGAAAAACTTCCTCCTAATATCTAAGCTAAACCTCTCCTGTCTCAATTTAAGTCCATTCCCCCTATCACTATCCACCCATGTAAACAGCCATTCCCCCTCCTGTTTAAATGCTCCCTTCAGATATTGGAAGGCCACAGTGAGGTCTTCTAGATTAAGGTACTTTAGTTGAGACATATTTGTCCTCAACATTTTGCCTCTGATTTAATATAACTGGTTTGTTCTCTATTTTTGTTCTCCCATTTCTTTGTTTTTTTTTTTTTTTCCTTAGTATAAAATGATCATCTATTTCAGTCAATCAATATGTTGTCCATGAGATTACAATTTAACCCACTGTCCTGGTTTATTTTCTTCCTAAAGGTTGGTAGTTATGATGGGAATAATGTTGATAGTACACTGATGTTTTAATTGTTGCTGAGCAGTGCTAATGCAGAGCAAATGACTTTTTTCCTTTTTGTGCTGCCCTGCCAGCGAGGAGCTGAAGGTGCACAAGGAGCTGCGAGGGGACACAGCCAGCACAGCTGACCCAAACTCATCAAAGGGATATTCCATACCACATGACACCACAATCAGCAGTAACAGTGGGGAGATTTGAGCAGGATGAATCTGCCAGCACTTGGGAACTGGTGGAGAGCAATTGAATTGTGCATTGCATTTTTTTTCTTTTTCTTTTTTATTCCCGTTTTCTTCTCTTTCTTATTAAATGCTCTTTATCTCAATCCACAAGTTCTTGCACTTTTACCTTTTTTTGATTCTCTCCCTTACCCCACTGCTGCAGAGTGAGTGAATGATTGTGTGGTGCTGAGCTGTCTGTCTGGTTTAACCACAACACTTATGAGTGGTAGAATGTTGAATATGGGGCTAAGTGTGATGAGAATCCACCCGAGAGGCATGTGCATAGTGCTTCAGAAATCATTAAACTGCATTAATTTTTATGTCATTAGTAATTAGATTTTTTTTTTTTTATGCTGGATCTAATGCACGTCTGATTTACTTTCATAACAAATGGCCAACACAAGCTTATAGAAATGCAATACGTTGTTTCTATAGTCTGTGCGCACAAATCTAATGCTAGTAAATATCTTCTATAGTTGCAACTAGTGGTGGCTGAAGGAAATTTTGGATTTGAAAGGTATCATTAGTAAAAAAAATAATGTAGTAAAAGGGTAGATTCTGCTGGCAAGACTGTGTGTGCAATCCATGAGGACAAGGCTAGATGTCTGACTGGGAGTTCCCCCATGGCGTGAAGAGCTGAATATCACTGCATACACTCAGCACAGCATTGCAGGCTCCTGTCATGGAAAAATTAAAAAATAAATCTTTATGTCAGATAAATGAGGCTTTCTTAGAGCATTCATTTGGTTTATCCCAGTGGAAAGGATAACTTCCTTCCACTGGTGGAACGTGCTGAGAACAGCGGTTGTTTCCTCTCTCATCTCTTCATTCTGTTGAAGTCTGGATGCAATTTCTTCAAGTAATCGTAGCCATGTATTGATTAAATGCATAAATCTAACCTCCATCTGCAGTCTGGGAGAGATGCTCCAAACAAAGCAGCTCATCCCCACTTTGACAGTGGTCTGAGGGTGCAATGTCCTTTATTATGTATGAACAAGGATACACTGAGGATGCAGTTCTCAATTTCACACAGATGTCTGAGATGGGACATATGAATAGTACCGGAATGTCTTTGTTTTTCTCCACTAAAAAGGGAGTTTTGGGTGATCATCTCAGGTGTAGATATACATAGTGTAAAGTTATTGGGTTACCAAGGCTAAGCATACTCTTGCTGTAGCTATCCAACACTCTCATCCATGACAGATGCCTCTTTTTTGGGAGTGGCCGACCCCATTTGCCTGAGGTTTCTGCAAGATTACATCTATGTGGCTCTTCTGGAGTCTGCAAATGAAGGATCTACAGCTGCAGCCTTTCCTGACGTTTGAATACGTACAGGATCTATCTTTTTGCTCAACTGCCGAATTTCACAGAAATTGTAACTAACTATAACACAGATGTATATATAAGAACACCTAGAGATAAACATCTGTACTGTAGGTATCTGAAATTAGGAAGATTGAATCGCATCCACAGTGGTCACACAAGACTGCTTCTGTAGAAAAACAGGTTAAATGTGGCAGGAATTTAAATTAATTGCTTCTCCCTAAGTTTCTATAAATGAACATTCAAAAACAGAGTTGGACTTAACAGCAACGAGAACACTTATTCTGTGAGAGGAATAAACATTTGAGAATTTTGATGCTAATATTCACTGAGGGGTACCAAAGATACAGTGTGAATTGAAGCCTTGCTATTGCAAACGGGCTTTCCTCTTAATTTCAGCAGGATCAGGATTGAGTTGATAGTGAAGGGATGTCATCAATTAGCATGTACAAGAAGTGATTTCTTATATCTGAAGCATTATCATATGTATAAGACGTGTTAGAGGTACATTACAGTACAGTCTAAAATGAACTATTCAATTTCTCCAAAATCATACTGAAAATACCTTTGTGATACTTCTTTTTCACAGCTCAGCAAGTTCAGTAAAAATAATAAGCCTAGGTCCCATTTCACCAATTTTAGAGATGCCAAGTGATCAAGAATGTCAAGTCACCTCTTCGAGCAGAAATGGAGCAGGCTGCAATTGTCATGCTCTTGACAAGGCATGACTAAATTCACCCATGACTAGCAAAAAAACCCATTTACTATAAACACATTATAAGTAATTAGAAGGGCTGGCACTATTGCATTTAGTTCTTTCAACATAGTTACTAATATCCATCAACTTCTCAGTTCCTCCCTGGGAACAAAACAGCAGTTAAAACAAAAGCAGCTCCACTATTTTTTCTGCATTTCATCGCTTTGTCTTTATTCTGTAGTGATGACAAGTTCACTTGGAGGGCAAGCCAGTCTAATCGTATTAACTACAAACTTTAACACCAAGGAGTAGCTGGATGCTACGATTTTTCTGGTGATAAAGCTGACTGAAGAAGTTCCTGCCTCCTCTCAAATCCAGCGACAGGCATCTATCCGTCGGGGGCAAGCCAGTTTTCCCTTCTAAATTTCACTCAAATATATTTATATTTGGGCTCTAAATTGGATCAAGAAGGTGATGCAGGCTCAGACAAATTGTCCAAAAATGTGTTCTTATTTTTTACAACCTTCATTAATTTTATGTTTATAGCCAAATAAGGATGTATGTTCAGATCCACACCAATTCTTTGAAAACCATGTATGTTCAGTGAAGTTGAAAAAACCCACAAGATAAAAGGCTAACCTATGGAAGTTTAATATATTATTGCTTTTTATTAGCTAGGCCAGCCTATAGGTTTTATACATTCTGTTTTTAGAAAGAGAATCAATGATTTTTTCACAAGAGAAAAAAATGCTTTTTCTACCATATGCTTACAATATGCATGGAGAGCACATGGTGAATTATATCTCTTCAATTCACCCATATTTTCCTGTTTGTTGCTGAGGTTGAGATGGTCTTTTGACAGTGGATGTGAGGTACTTTTATTAGTTAAAGAAAAACAGAAGAAAAGTGTGTATTCTTCAGGGAACAGTTTGTCCTATTTGTGCTGCTGTGTATGCAACACAACAGTGAGGGTCATATACAACTTTCAGACATTTCATAGAACCATTCACTATAGAATCATCAAAGAATCATTTGAGTTGGAAGGGACCCTTAAAGGCCATCTAGTCCAACTCCTCAGACACTTACAGCTTGATCAGGTTCCTCAGAGCCCCAACCAGCCTGACCTTGAATGTCTCCAGGGACGGGGCATGCACTCTCTCTGGGAAACTGGTTCCAGTGCTTCACTACCTGTATCTTTTTTTAATTTCTTTCTTTCTTTTTTTTTTTTTTTCATATATCCAATCTAATTCTTCCCTCTTTTAGTTTGAAACTATTCCCTCTTGTCCTGTCTCAGCATATGCTGCTAAGGAGACTGTCTCCTTCTTACAGCTCCCTTTTAGACACTGAAAGGCTGCTCTCAGGGTTTGCCCAGAGCCTTCTCTTCTTCAGGCTGAACAGCTTCATCTCTCAGCCCGTCCATGGAAGGATACAGATCTACTCTCTTAGCTTGTCTTCAGAAGGAAGGTGTTCCATCCCTTGGATAAATTTTGTGGCCTTTCTCTTGATGAGTTCCAAAAAGTCCACATCTCTCCTATACTGAGTACTCCACATTTGGTTGCAGTACTCCAAGTGAGACCTCCTCAGTGTAGAACAGAGGGGCAGGATCACCTCCATTAACTTCTGGTTGAAGATCCCTACTGGTTTCATTTGCACGCAAAACAGCTGTATTGAGCACTGACCATAAAGTCTTCAATAATGAGCACTCTTTGTACCTGACACTGCCTGATTTTCAGCATCAAGAAACCACAGTAACTTCAAGGCAAACTGAGTAAAAGTTTTTATTCAATCTATGTGCTCATCACCCAAGTTTATTTGAATTATGCAGTGGGAAAGGTATAGAGGCAATAAGTTAGATTCTCAACCACTGTATATCATGATAGCTCAGAGGCTCATGCAGGAGATGGCACCACATGGTTTGAGTTAACCAGACTCCTTTTCCTCTGGAGGAGATGGATTCTATCTTTGATCTATGCTGTTAGAAATTGTGAAAAGCTTTTGTATAAAAGCCCAGGCTGGAAGGGACCTCAAAGATCATCTGGTCCAACCTTTCATGATAAAAGTAGGGCCTAGACATGGTTGCCTAGATAAACGTTAAATTTTTCCAGTGTTGGAGAATCCACCAAATCCCTGGGGAGGTTATTCTGGTGATAGATTTTTTCACACAAAATATTTCCTCTTATGTTCAATCAGAACCTCTCTTGGTGCACCTTGTACCCGTTGTCCTTTGTCTTTTCTATATAGCTTCTTGTAAAAAGGGCTATTTCTTTTCTTTATGTGTGTTTGTGTGTTCAGTGCGTTCCACAGCAGATACAGATCTTCAGGAAAAAGACAGGACCTATCGGACACTTTTAAACATCAGTCTTTGCTTATAATGTAGCAAATGTATGTTTCTTGCCTTCTTTTAACAATATTTTAAAGGCAAACTTTGTCAGTGATCATTAGGAAAGTATTTGCAATTCATAACCTCTTTCGTGGCGTGCCATAATTCAGCTCCCTGCCTAAATGGGAATATCGAACTGAATATCAACTCTGTATTAAAACCGAAATGAAATTTTAAACTGTTTTTGTTAACAAGTAAATTAGTCAACCATTTCAGTCACAGGAAACTGAAGCAGGATATGAATATACAAGTTTATCTTCCTTGTTTTGCTGGTAAATTTAGATAATAACCCAAAAGGCTTGCATTCAGTAGTTTAGAGAAACTTCAGTTTGGGTCTTAATCTTATTCTTGGAGAGCCTGATAAACTGGTTAACGAGAGTTGACACAGAGTTGTAAGTCTTACTTTCTTACCATTATTGAGAAATATTTTTTTCAGCAGAAATCAGTCTTAACACAAGTATTTTGAGTTCTATTCAGCTTGGTCTGAGAATAATTCCAGCATCTTTCCTCCACTGTGTTTGCACAGCAAAATATCTCTTTGATGGAAAGCAGCTATCAAGGAGCTTAGAGAACTAGTTCTTATAGTCAAAGAGCTCAACTACTTACTTTTGATACGCTCTCTGACATTCCTATGGTTGATAGATTGATTTGCCCAAGTGCTACATTGGCGGATTTCATTTAAGAAATCTCAGGTGGAAGTGACTGAAAGTTTTTTTTTCAAGACTGCAGTCCCTAGTTGGCTCTTTTGCCTTAAAAACTGAATTATTCTCTGTGCTTAACTATGGCTTTAAATAAGGTTTGGAAGGTTATGACATTGGGTGCACTGTCTTGATCTGCTCGTAGTGTAGCTCTTCAACAAAGAGTATGACAAAATGAATTTGGTATGTTACGGCCACTCATCATTTCTTTTTCTGATTTTCAAAAAAATGAAGAGCTAGAAAATGATTTATGCACATTAGAATAATATTTCCCTAGAGTCTTCATTTCAAAGCTTTCATAGTTTTGCCAGTCAATTTAATTCAGCATCATAAAAAAGTAAGTCTAATCTTCTTGGCTTTCAAAGCACCTTTATTTTGAGCAAATCAAGCTTGTACTAACAAGAATTAGACTCATAGACTAGCAGTATATGATAGTGTCTGAATCTCAAATTAAACATTCATTTATTTTCATTAGGAGATGGAAAGTTACCACAATGGATCATACTCAAGAAATTGCTTGTTCAGCTTCTAATTTATATATTTGGGTCCTTTCAACAATTAAAGGAGAGACATTAACTCTTTTTTATTAAAGTCCAAGTTATCCAAGTCACTGAAGACTTTTCATTTCATCCCTTTTATTAGTCACTGATATTTTTGAGGACTGCCATTTCTAGAACCCCCTTTAGTAACTCAGTAGAGCATTGTTCAAGGCTTATGCAAGTGATGTTCTACACAGTCAGATGGGTAGAAAACAAAACTGAGTCAAATATTTATTTTCTGCTCTAAAGAGGTGGAGTAAGAGAGAAAAGAAAATAGATAAGGCTTTTTTCTGAGTTTGCGGAAATTTAGAAATGGCCCTTGTTTTAAGCAGCTGTTTATAAAATGATATGAGTGAAAAGGCTTGGGGCTGTAAGTAGAATTTGGCAGGGAAACAGCTTTTGCTGAAAAGAAATATTTATGCTTGTTGTGTAGGGAATTGGCTTCATTTGACCAAGCCATAAGCCTTGCAAAATTATGAGCAGTAGATGTAAAATATGCAGCTTTTAAAATCTACACTGCACACATATAAATGGGAAAGTTAACTGCATAATGAAAATCTAGTAAGGTAGATTGCTGCAATTCAGAGGAGTCATCTTGAAAGCTATAGCTTGCAAGCCTCGTCAGGTGCTGAATGACTCCTTGTTCAAAAAAGCTTCTACTGTCTTAGCAAGAGACATTATCCTGTATTTATAACTCCCAGTGATATAGTGCTTGCTGGCTGTTGTCAAGGACAAGACAATGAACAAGTCAGGACTTTGGTGTGGTACAGTAATTCCCGTGGCAATTCCTGTGGCAATTCCTGCAGTACGAAGAACTTACGTTTTACCTGTAATGAAAAAGGCAGACTATGAACCTGACAGAGCTTGCTGCGTTGCAAAATGCAATGCATACTTGAGGTATATAGTTTCATTTAATATCTGTGAACACTGTGCCATTTTACATTGAAAAAAAGTGGGATAACAACTTCTCTTGGCAACCTGTTGCAGTGTCTCACCACCTTCCGAGTAAAGAAAGTCTCCCTAACATCTAATCTAAATCTCCCTTCTTTTAGTTTAGAACAATTCCCATTTGTCCTATCACTATCTGCCTATGTAAAAACATTCTTCCCGTCTTTTATATAAGCTCCCTTTATGTTCAGAAAGACCACAATGATGTTTCCCCAGAGCCTTCTCTTCTCCAGTCTGAACAAACTCACCTCTCTCAGTCTGTCTTCACAAGAGAGGTGCTCCAGCCCTCTCAGCATCCTCACGGTTCTCCTCTGGACCTGATCCAACAGCTCCACGTTCTTCAGGTGCCAAGGGCCCCCAGCCTCAACACAGTACTCCAGATGGGGCCTCACAATAGCAGAGCAGAAGGGAACAATCACCTTCCTCTCCTTGCTGGCCCTCTTCTGATGCAATGATAACAGTCTGTATCAGATGAAGGATTAAAGAAACAAAGGTCTGTAGCAGCTGTCTGTAGGGTCTTTGTAGAACTTGTCTACAAAGGTACTTACACTGCAAAGGTAATTGTATATTAATGTCACAAATTCCTACAAGTTTCATCTGGAGGAAAAAGAAAAAAAGCTCTGCATTAAATATTTTTGCAACCATTCATCTCCTCTAGTACTTTCTTCTTACATAATATAACTTCTTATGTGCAATCTACTTTGTATTACATATGCTTTCTCTTCAACAACTCCTGTTTGCCATCATATCAGATTCCAGGATCTAACCAAAACTTCTGCAGAAAATTCATACCCTTGAGAGCACCAATCTCAATATCCACTTATTTATGAAGTCATACTAAACATCCCAAGCTAATACAAAAGTCAATTATTTTGCTGATTCATGGAAGTTTTTCTTAGATTTCTGCTATGAGCAATAAAAAGTAAGGTTACATGTGCCTTCGAAAAGGCAGCCTGGGTTACAAGGAAGCTTGGAGCTGATTATAGATGGCTATTGATGATTAGCTGTTTGGTTCAGTAATGATGCAAACTTCTTATCTGGGGAACTGCTGAGTTTATTGCAGAGTTCTTGAAGCCCATTAAGAAGAGCTGCCCCAGGCACTATGCAAGCACCCCACGCAGACAACATCACACAGGGAGCACAGTGAGACTTTGCCCAGAGATCCAACACCAAAAAATAAAGACATGGGGAGAACTGGTCCTGGATGGAACATACCTAAAGGCTGTTCTGGTGAGAAGCAGCACTGAGGGCTCCTATTCTGTTTAGAAAGCTGCTCATTTAAAACGGAAAAGCTTTAAAGAATTAGTCATTTGAGCCCTTGCATACTTTAGATCTGTGAAGCAAGCAGGACACTATGCCACATTCTCTCTCTCAGGGCCTTGTTTCAAGAGGCTGATTCCTGATGAGCTGTCAGCCTGCTGTGCTTCTTAGCAGTCAGTGATGCTGAAGTGCTCACTTAGGGAAGGAGGCAGGAGGCATTTAAATTAGTGTCTCAGGCTGCCAAGATCAAAGCAGAAGTTGCACATTTTAAAAAGTGCAACATGGCAGAACATCTAACAGCTATAGTGTGGAGGCACAGCTGGTGCTAGGAGTGCAACACTAGTGGCCTGGTCTTGGGACATGGCTGGTGGCACTGCCATTCGCAGCAGGAGAGCAAACGATGCCATCCCCAGTGGATATTAGGAAAAAATTCTTCTCAGAAAGAGTGGTCGGGCACTGTAACAGGCTGCCCAGAGAGGTGGTGGAATCACCATCCCTATACGTGTTCAAGAAACATGTAGATGTGGCACTGAAGGACATGATCAGTGGGCATGGTGGGGATGGGCTGATGGTTGGACTTGATCTTAGAAGACTTTTCCAGTCTTAAATATCACCAGGTCATTCTAAAGAACACACAGCAGTGGCCTGGGACTTTCCATGATGTTATTAGCTCTTTAAAGACCATAGCCAGCAGCTTTTAGCCATCAGAATGCAAAAGAAGAGTCTTAGTATGGTGCCTACTTTTAAATCCATCATTACAAAATTCAGCTGATTGAAATTGCTGCTGAAATAGGGAAGAAAACAGGGTAATTAGGCAACCACGCCACTACTCTTGTTTAATTTGTGCTACCAAAGCAGCTGGAAACAGGAGGCATTTCTCTGTCAGTGTGTGTTACACAAATACAGACCAAAGAGACAGCCGCTCTCCTCACAGCTTGGGAACATGAAGAAACAACAAAATGCTGAGAAGGGTGAGAGATAGCAGGCTGAACACCTCCCCGGGAGAGGGATAGTGAGTGCTGACCTGTCTGCACTAGGAGAGGGAGGAGGAAAATAATGTTGCAGGAGAGGAAGGCACACGGCCTCTGCCTGGCACCACAGACCTGCTGAAAAAATATGCAGATGGGGTGAGATGTCACCAGCACAGTCATGGGGATGGAGAGACAACTCTTGTGGTAATACCCTGGCTGCATGCCAACAACACAAGGTGTCATTTGTCATTGCTGCAGCAGAGCTGTTGTACCAGTTGAGACATGGGGCTGTAATGCTGGGAGTACATCAGCAAAACAACCTTGGCATTTACTGGTAGATCTCCAGTGCAGAAAACCACATTATAAATAATGTCAATTTACTATGGCTTGGGCTAGGTAGTTAGTTGTAGCTGTGTTCACTTAAAAAATATTAAAAAATCCCCCCTCCCCTCCCAGGACTTACAGCTTGTCAAAAGTGTCAGTCTGAAAGTCCTGGGTCTGAAGTCTTCTCATTACTCACAGACCAGATGCAGTGCAGGAGTCAGCAGGACAAGATTCCTGCACTGCTCTGACAAGCCTGTCTTGAGTAATAAGATCAACAGTTGTCCATCTCCCGATGCTGTCTGCAGTTTGTGATTGTGGGATTGGTGAGGTTTTGAGAGTGATTCCACTCTCACTGTGAGCTGAGCTGAGGCAAACCTTCTTTTGGATTACCTGAGTGAGAAGTCAATCAGAAGGAGCGCACTACAGTCAAGAGTCATTATAGTGTAATTGTCTGGAGCAGTCTCAAGGGAGACCTTATTGTACTCTACAATGACGTGAAATGAGGTTATGGTGAGGTGGAGGTTGGCCTCTTCTCCTGGGTAACAGTGATGGGACTAGAGGGAATGGTTTCAAGTTGCACCAGAGGAGATTCAGGTTGGATATTAGGTAAAATTTCTTCTCCAAAAGAGTGGTGAGGTGCTGGAATGGGCTGCCCAGGGAGGTGGTTGAGTCATCATCTCTGAAGGTGTTCAAGAAACATTGAGATGTTGTACTAAGGGACATGGTTTAGTGGGGAAATACTAGTGGTAGGTGGACAGTTAGACTGGATGATCTTGGAGGTCTTTTCCAACCTTGGTGATTCTATGATTCTATTCTATGATTTAAAGTAAGACATCACAAAAATAACTGTTACCCCAGTTCAACACTTCAGCGTGATCTCAAGCTGTGTGTTGACTCTCTTCATTGCCACCATTGTTCATTGTCATTAGACCATTCAATGTCTTCCAAGTTCCTGTCTTTGATTTCACTGTCCCTCTTGAAACGGCTTGGTAATCAGGGACCTGAAGATTTTAGGAAAAGCTGATGAGAAAGGCACAAATAACGTTTGATGTAGATCAGCAGTGTTGTGACCAAACATGTATACTTTCACTTGGAAGTTGTTCCTCACTCAGTATTTTATATGGGGTAAAATGCAGAAGCAGATCAGCTGCTCAGTACCTGCTATTCTGCATAGCCTAAAAACTAGGAAGGGTGGTTCTTCATGAGTAATCCTGCACCTGGTGAGGAGGTTGTTTATCTTCTGTGTCCTTGTTCCTGCAGAAGTGCCCTAACCACTTGGCAATCAAGAAAGCAAGAGGCAAAGGCAGCTGTACTATTGTTTTTGAGCTGAGGTCTCTGCTATCTGAGGTTTTAAAGACAGATTCTAGTATACCTGGCAAGGGCCTCACTGTCTGACTTTGAATCATGGAATCATAGAATCATTCTAGTCGGAAAAGACCCCTAAGGCCATTCAGTCCAACTGTTCACCTACCACTACGCCCACTAAACCATGTTCCTTAGTACCACATCTAAATGTTCCTTGCATGCTTTCAGGGATAGTGACCCCACCACCTCCCTGGACAGCCTGTTCCAGTGCCATGACCTCTCTTTCAGAGAAGAAGATTTTCCTAATATCCAAACCAAGACTTAGGTCTGAGGATGCCTGTAGTGTAATTTTCTTTATCTCTAAGCTCTATCTCCATGGATGGAACAAATTTCATAAGTTATTAAGCAGCAGATTCTAAACTAAGGATTAGTTTACTAAGACTGCAAGTCTATCTCTGCGACATAGAGAGTGCTAATAAAGCAAAAAACTCACACTTTAGGCATGTGTGGTCAGAGGAGTGATATGGGGTCAAACTTCCAGAGTAGGTGCCTAAAGTTTTTCTCAAATTTTCCTCATGTACTGAATTAATTTTTTTTTTTGTGTTTCATCCTTAGCCTTTAACTCCTTATTGGCAGAGTTCAGCTCGGGGCTTTAGTTTATTTTCTTCAATACTCACACCAGGCAAACTGGTATGTAAGCCCCTTTGAGCATTTAATACTTGGAATTACATTGGTCGAATTTATAGATTTCACTAGTTTGTACGAGATCCCTGAAGTACTGTCAGTACTGTCCAGGATAACAATATAACCTTTCGACTTGCATTTTGATATTCTGCACTGCAGTTGAAAGACATCACTATTTTCCAATAACTGTTCAGAATTAAACAGATGGTCTCAGAAAGCTCCTCACCTACTTTCTTTTCAGATTTATATGATCTGAGTGTATGTAGCAGAAAATATGCACTTTATTACCTACTTCACCACCCTTTCTGATGTCAATAGTAACTTTCCATCAGCATCAGATAGAGTGGATACATTTTCTTCCCTGATCTTAAATGTAGAATTTATATATTTACTGAATATCTCTATACCATTACTTTCCATTTTATCATTTGTGTTTTTTTTGGCTGAAGGCAGATTTATTTTCTTCTGAGTGTATTTTGACTACTCAGCATCTTTATCAATATTGGTTGTTTGCCTTCCTTATTTTTCAGCATTCCCTTTTATCCACTCTTCATGCATCCATTAATTTCATTTTTTTTTGTTAATTACTAATGCTCTTTTTTTTTTTTTAAAGCAACAGACTGCTTGCCCATGGAATTTATGCAAACTCTGCTATTAGAGAATTCTTGAACCACATTTAATGCTAGTTATGCCAACAGTTGTTCTAATTTTTAGAAAATTAGTGTTTTTAAACACATAAATTTATACATCATCTGTTGGTGCCATGTATGTTTGTATAACACAAATGTAATCAGATCATGATTAGTGCTACCTAGGCAACAGCTAATTTTTAGGTCATCCTGTGCTGGTGAGTGGCTTGTAGAATGCTGCATCTCCTGGAAACAAGCATTCATTGTTTTCTAGCAGTAAAACACTATCTGCTCTCAGTAGCAGTTATTTACTGTCACATTTATAGATGTCTATTTTGAGCAACTGCTGTAAAGTTGTTTCAAAATTTGGAACACCTTTAAGCAATGATGCTTAAAATTTGATGACATGGACTATTCAATTACCTGCACAGGTTACTCATCCAAAAAAGGGTCGTAACTTGAGAAGTAGCCCTCCAGAGAAAGAAGACAGGAGATGCATCAGTTCAGAACTGTTTATTTTTTGTGGAAATCATCTCATATGATTCACATACACCCCAAGGGAGATCCATGGTTTCAGGAATAGTCTGTCATCCCTTGACTGGCAGTTTCAAGGAGACAGGAGGAACAAGCATGCACTTATCCTCCCTTTTCCGTAAAAGTACAACATCATCAGGTGCAATGAGGGGATGAGCTCAGGGCTCTGAAACAGAATCTGTTTGGAAACAGAATCTTGGATGATAGTCTGGTCCTGTCTGAGAATTCATCTTCTGCAGAAGAAAGACAAAATAGCCTTGTGTCAGATCCTTGTTGTATAGACCTCTGATGTTAAGTTCTGGGTTTCCTGTCCAGCTGCTAACCACTTTCTTGTTCCTGTTGGCTAAGATGACACCCACATTACCACCTCCACACCCTCAGACTGTGCCAAATCTTTTGAAGAACATTACTGTTGTACATGGTGGTGGAGTCCTTCTCATGTGCACCCAGCAATTGGAATATCTCCCTCTGCATCACCTCCCCTTTGGTCACAGGGGAGTATTAATTCAGATTATAATGCCATTTATTCATCTTTAAGAGAGGAAGGTGGCACTTTGCATATTAATAGGTTGAAATTACACATCCATTTTCAGCATTAAGCAGGCCAAAGAGTCAGCAGATATTTATAGTAAGTTTTCAACCTTACAGTAAGTTTTTATATTTGAAACACTTGGGTAACATAACCACTCAGCTTTTCAAGTGATTGCCATAGGAGGAAAAAGAAACATTTACATGCAGCAAAGGAGAACTAAATCGAGTCTTGCAGGGTACTGTTCTGCATTATCTCAGGCACTTCAGTGTCAATAGGGAATTGGACATGGCAGGCCTCCAAGTGCTCAGCTTTTTACTACCAGCAGTGTTCCCTCTAATGTTGTTCTCTTTAAGAGGAATTCATCAGATGTAAAATCTGAAGACACATTATACGGTTCTGATTATCTTCCATTACTCTTGATCTACATGTGTTTTAATATTGCTAACCTCAAAGTTCAAAGTTCACAGATCACAGTTCCTTAACTGATATTGAGTTAGAAGCCAGGAGATTTTAAGCAAAAATATAAAAAAGAAAAAGCTTTTTTATTTCCTCCTGTTTTATGAGTTGTTAGGGTACATAAGACTCTATTGTAAGGATTCATCTGTAAAAGTTATGTTTAGATATTTCTCCTCGCCTTGCCTTTCACTTACCCTTTCCTTTCCCTATCCACTTTTTTCCTTCTTTTTTCCCTTCCCCACCTTCTTTTCCTATCCCTTTAATTTATTCATTAGTTGTAATTGAAGGTGAGACTCCAAAACAATACAATTCAGGTCTCATTAAAGCTACATTTCACTTGAATAAAAGCCAAAGCATTAGCAACACTAGAAGTTACACTTGTGGAGGGGTCCTCATGGCTGCTGTTTAGTTGCCTCTCTGAACCAACTCTGTTGGGAGGCAGGGGGGAGGGATGATGCCTTTCTCTCTAGTTGTGTGAAACTAGGGTAAGATTGCCTAGGGTTTCATTGAGCATACTGAGAACTAAGTACTTGGCTCACAAAAATATAGCTAAACGTCTTAATCTATGAACAGAATCCTCCTTAGATAGCTATGTCATAAGGTACCAAAACACAGCTTAAAACTTGCATAGATATTTCAACCAGTAGTATCTGGATGACCAGGTTCCACCCACCTGCACAAAGATGAGGCATTCTCCCTCTTCGAAAAAGTCAAATGTGATGCTTGCATATACAAAGAGGGATTTGGGCTCAGTTTCCAGATTATTACATTTTCTCTTGGAATGCCTGCCTTTTTTTAGTTCAGTGATGTATTTTGGAATTTGCATTGAACACTTTCAAAATTCCCACATGCACTGTTAGAAAAGCACAGCATGTTATGGGTTTTCAGTGGCAAGATGCATGTCTGTTTCTTCACACATGCATTTTATGTAAAAATATGGACATGCATCCAATTTGCTCACTGCTCTGTGACATTTGTGTTACAGCTTTGCTATGAGAGTTTCTAAAATTTCTTCAGACAATTGGCCCGTGCCTGAAGGAATAAAACAGCAAACATTGTTGACTTTTATTAAGGCTAATACATGATAATAAATGCTAATGTAATTTTACGAAGTACCAGATAGCAATATTAATCTTCAGGATAAAAAACAGTGCATTACCTTTAGGTAGACGAAATGGGTAAACCACTAAATTCCAGGATCAAAGATTAAAAAAAAGGAAATATCCCGAAATAACTGAATATCCCCTTCTGTTACAAAAGGATTCCCTACTCTGGACAATCCTGAGATATTGCATTTAGACAAGTTTAAGTCTTTCTAGTACCATTGAAAGCAGAGACTGTACGGGATTCCAGGTGTGGCTGTGAAGGTCACTATTTTTCATGTAAGAAATGTCATAGTCATTCCCGCATACATGCAGAGACATTTCACTTCACCCTGTAAGGATAAAACAGAAATCTCCCCTGGTTGAAGGGGAAATCTCGTAAGTTAAATGTACCTATGAGAAATGCAGAAGAGTGAAGGGATACTCTGAGAATGAAGTCAGCCAGCCATGAAAAATATTGCAAAGATAGGAAAAAAATAATGTCAAGGATACAGTCATATAGGTCCTCGTTAACTGAGAGAACAGAACACCAGGTTTCCTCTGGGGACCAGTACAAATTTCTACCATGTTTCTGCTGAACAAAGGAATTGGGACATTTTTACATGCTCTTTTCTTCTGGTTAAGACAATCAGCTCTCACCAGAACTTGTACGTATTATGCCCCACTTGAGAAGTGAATGGTGCATAAATGCTATTCTTTCTTTCTGCTGTAACCCCCACAGTGGATCATGATAACAGCTGTCCACCCACAAATACATCATCTTGCAGTAAGGATAGTGTGAAAAAGATTGGTTAATTCAATTAGTTGAATAACAGCAGCATAGGCTCTCAAAAATTGCAACAGAAACCTCATAACAAGCAAAGATTATTTTCTAAATTGTTATTTTGACAGCGAGCAGAGCCAGATTTCCACTGCAGATTTTTCTCAACTCAGAATTCAACTTTTCTATAGAGCTGATGTCTCGGACAATCATGTGCAAGTCTGAGCCCTGCCCATGCCACACAGCTTTTGAGAGCATTGTGTTGGTGTCTGGGGCTAGTGCCGTGGCTGCAGAAAGCTCTGATGGTGCAGCATGTAAACACTCCAAAAGCTGGATATGAGAACACTAATCAAAGGAGCTACTGAAGAGGAAGCTAGAGTCTTTATTCCTCTATTTATTATTTCTAAAGTATTTGGAAGAATACAGTTGCTGTGAGCATTATTTAGCCCTGTCTCAGCCTTGCTACTACTTTTCTGTCCTCTTTTAACCAGAGCACTATGAAAGCACAATCAACAGGAAAGAATATTTTCTGTTCCCTAAAAATCAGCAGCTTGCTGTGCCTTGCTAGCTTTGCTACCCATTATCTAGAGGGAAATCTGATGTTTTTCCTCATCTGTTACATTGAAAAATGCCCCATCATAGGAATTAAAGAAAGAAAATAGTGACTGAACACACAAAATAGACAGAAAGATGACAGCTGGATGATGGCAATAATATGTAATCTTGAGAATGAATTTTGTTCATTAAGCCTGCAGGGATCCTACACTCAGCTTCTATAAAACAAGGTCTTTAAAAATTGCACATAAAGACTGAAATGGCCATAATACCTCCTTTTGTAAGTGATGAAGTAATTGTTTAAAGACATGAGCCACGGCTCTGCAGCGTGGCTTGGGACTGTGTGTGACCCAAAGGACCCAAGGATACGAGATCTCTTCAAAAATGATTGTCATTGAGAAGTTCTGGATTAGAACTTATGAGAATAAGAGCAGTTGTATCTCTCTTCAAACCATACACAGGAGTAGCCGAATTTTGGTGCCGGCTTCATTCTTTATGCCACCTGTATGGGAACTGTTGAGTCATGGCCTGAACCGCTGATAGATCACCTGAGGCAAGGACTGAATCAGCCATGGGAGCACAGGTGAAGGCAATTCATCTATGCGACCAGAAGGGGTGGAGTCTGGCTGCACCTCTCCTAGACCCCATGTAAAGGCTGACTGGCAGTATCATTCCTTTTGGAGTTTTCTACTGCAAGCCTAGGATGTGGGTGAACATTTCATTTTTGACTGTCTCTTTCTACCATGATAATCTTTCTAACTATAAACCTGTAAAATACTATCCTAACCATGCTGCTCTTCTATCTGTACATTTGTTAATTGTACACCATCTATGTTTTACAATCCTCTTGTGAATTGCCTTTTTTTCCTTTGATTGTGCTTGCATTTCTGAAGTGTAACTCTAGACCCACTAAAATCTACAGAAGCCTTGTCTTTACTTGTCTGTTGACAAGCTGTCTTATGCAGTTCACCTTACCTTTCCCAACAAAGATCTAGGCTTTCTTATATGTTGAAGCTAATTTCTCATCACATAATCCTTCCTTCTCCCTTGCTGTATTCCTGTCTCATAGTTTTCTTTTTTTCTTTTTAATGTTCTTCACAGGTGACAATGATAGTAGGTGCAAACAGACACTCAGAACACAATAACTGCAGTAACAGATATTAAAAGCACTATTACTGGTACTATGATCTGCTGTGTACTAAAGGTTTGTGTACATTTCAGAATATGATCAGCTATTGAAGCCATATTCACAAGCAGAGACAAATGACTGGTTCAGATTCAGCACTCAATATTTTTTCATATTTAAATAGATTTTTTTCCATATCTGTCAGTAAATAATAGAAACATACTGAGTAAATTCATTAAGTTGTGGGGACAACATTTTATTCATATAAACCATCTTTGCACAAATCAAAGTTGTTGTATGTTAACACTTTTGCCTCAACAGCAGAGAGGAATGCCTTATTAAAATTGATGGTTTCTACTACGTGGCCTTTAAAAAAAGCATTTTACGTCTAACTTAAGATCTCCAAGCAGTTGAAAGCCTACTATTCACATTACATGTGTGTCCCATTTAATTTTTTGTTCTTCTTTCGTCTCGAACCAATTAGAAATCAGACAGGCTTTACTCTAGCTTTGAAGGAGAGACAACTTAATGGAATGCAAACAGGACCTTTTTGGAACAGCATCATATCCTTGTACTGAGGGTGATAGAGGCAGTCAGTGACTAAATAATAAATCTGTTCTGCTTCCCCAATGGGAAAAGTATAAGTTAGAGCAAGAGCTCAAGCACTGGGATGTAACTGTGACACGGCGGAGCTGTTAGGATAGGGCCTGGCATTCTTTCATAAAATCATTAAAGTTGGAAAAAGTCACTAAGATCTTCCAGCCCCAATCATCAATCCATCCCCACTGTGCCTGCAAATCCATGTCTGTCAATGCCTCATCGAAATATTTTTTTAACACCTCCAGGGACAGTGACTTAACCACCTCTCTGGGCAGCCTGTGCCAGTGTCTCACCGCTCTTTTGGAGAAGTTCTTTATCCTAATATCCAGCCTGAATTTCCCCTGGTGCAACATGAAGTCATTCCCTATAGTCCTATGGCTAAGTTACATGGGAGAAGAGTCTGACACCCACCTCACCACAACCTCCCTTCAGGTTGTTGCAGAGAGCAATAAGGTCTTCCCCTGAGCCTCCTCTTTTCCAGACTGAACAATCCCAGTTCCCTCAGCTTCTCTGAACATGCTGCAGGGCCTCAATGTCCTTCTTGTATTGAGGAGCCCAAAACTGAACACAGTACTCAAGATGCAGTCTCACTGGTGCCAAGTACAGGGGAATAATCACTTCCCTGCTCCTGCTGGCAACACTATTTCTGATACAAGCCAGGATTTCTTGGTGGCTTTCAGGTGGCTTTCTTGGTCACCTGGGCACACTGCTGGCTCATGTTCAGCCGAGAGCCAACCAACACCCCCAGATCTTTTTCCTCCACGCAGCTTGCCAGCCACTCTGCTTCAAGCCTGTAGTGGTACATGAAATTTGTGTGGTCGAAGTGCAGGACCCAATATTTGGTCTTGCTGAACCTCATACAACTGGCGTCATCCCACTGATTTAGCCTATTCAGATCCCTCTGTAGGGCTTTCCTACTGTCAGGCAGATCAACACTTCTTCCCAAGTTGGTGTCATTTTCCAGACCATGTCAGACAGAATGTACCAGCTTCAAGTGCATGGAGTAACTCCAGGCTTCACATTCTCTAAAGCAAATTGGCAAACATTCACATTCCTTTCAGTTATGAGTCTTAAGAAAATTCATATACCTTTTGGGATTAAGCCACAGTTCAGGAAGCTCAAAGAAGGTTCTTCACAGAAGAGAAAAGGGGGTGAGAAGAAACAGGCAAAAAGCAGGAAATAGTTTTGCTTTTGCTAGAAAAAGGTGGAGTTAGAGTTATTAGTGAGGAGATACAGTGCAGCAACTAGATGAAAACCCATAGGAAGAGAGCTGGAGAAGGACTGCAGAAAGGACCCACAGTTTCTGCTGGGGAAAAAAGATTTGGAGATGAAAGGAGTTGGCCACATGAAGAAATTAGTTCTGTACACAATTTCACCCCAATTGCTTAAGACATAATCTGGCACTTGCCTTTACAGTGGCATTACCCCAATTTTCTAAGGAAAATGCATGGAATAAAGGAAAAGAATGGTGATGATGGGGTAAAAGAATGGTGATGATGGGGTTAACACTGCAGGGATTTCATTTTCTTTTTTTTTTCCTTTTTCCTTTTTTTTTTTTTTCCCCACAGATGTGCATTTCTGGTTCCATGCTGGGATGCTAACAGATGAAGCACGTCTGTTTCCATGTCCCTTAATATTTCAACCTTTTATCTCGTGGTCCAGTGAGAAAGTGGTGCAGAACTGAAATGCCACCCATACTGTGACAATTCAATTGTTGTTTTAAATTTAAAAAATGTCCTGTTGTTCATGGAAATGACACCACTAGAAAACCAATAGGAGCTGTTTGGAATTATTTACTTGCCTTAAACACAAGCTTTTTAGCTGCAGCAAATTCATGTTTCCTTTTTAAATACCTGCAGTTGATGAGTTCAGCTGGATTACAATAGTGGAGGAATTAAAGTATCAATACAGGAAGAAAGAGTGAGCAGTACAAGGTCAAAAGGATGGCGTCCAAAAATGTTGTTATTGTTCCTTAGCCCTTTGTTGTATCTTAGACTATAAACATATTTGACACTAAAGGGCATACACTAATCTGAACAGCTTGCGTCCTTCTGTTTTTAAAGTGCATCAGTGACACATTTTGTTATTTTGTCATCACTGCTGACTTTTGCATTTCCAACACAGTATTTTAAAACACTTTTCCTGCAAGTAAGGAGGATGACGGCAGAAATGCTTAGAGTACATTGACCTCAAACTAGACATCTCTTGCTGGCTGTGTACAGTCAGTCATTGCTGCTACTCATCCAGGGTTTGCTGACCAATGTGAAGTGGGCAGTAGTGTGTGACAAGAATGGTCACTGTGCACATAACATGTCTGAACACTAATTTGTATGTAATTCAAGAAATATGTGGCTTGGTATCCTGAGTGTTTGGGTTAGAAAGGGTTGTTAAGCACTGGAATAGGCTCCCCAGGGAGGTGGTTGAGTCACCACCCCTGGGTGTGTTTAAAAACCATTTGGACATGGTGCTCAGGGACATGATTTAGCGGAGGGTTGTTAGAGTTAGGGTAGTATGGTTAGGTTGTGGTTGGACTTGATGATCTTTAAGGTCTTTTCCAACCTGAGTGATTCTGTGATTCTATCACTTGATTGTGAACAACTAGCAATGGGATCTTACAGTAAAACAAAACAAAGGTAGAAGAGGAATTTGCAACAAACTCACCAGTTACGGGAATAATTCCATACCCTTTTATACACTATATAACTCGCAATTGTGAATCAACTCTGCAAGTAAGGAAAATTGTTTTTTTTTTTATATAACAAGCAATTTTAAAATTGCAGAGCAGGTAAATACATCACATATTTTAAAAGAATTGTATAATTTAAGTGTACTTCTGAATAAAAAGGAACTGATATTTATTTCACAGGCTATTATTTCTAGAGCTGCTAAATCTTTTACAAATAAATTGCACTAAGGGAAAGTCAATGGTTCATTGATGCATGCTCTAATTAATCATTTTCCTCTTTAACCAGATTTGTGTGAGCACCACCATTGTTCCTATTTTAATAACAGAAGATGAAAAATAGGTATAATTTAAAACAATAGGTTACTATAGTATGCGAATGGGTGGAGAAAAGCTGATGAAACCAAGCAGACAGGCAGTGGTGAAATGATTAATTATATGTTCAAATAAAATAAAATAATAATAAAAAATCAATGGATTTGAGAATTTGAGGCTAAATTTAAGTGAATTTAGGAAAGACCAATTAGCTGACGGTGAGGAGGAAGTAACAGTCTGTGGAGTGCCCTTGCTGAGCACGTAAAGACAGCAGCATGCCAAGGTCAAAAATGGATGCATGAGAACCTGCTAGGAAACAGTTCAGCACTGAACATGCATGAGATCAAGTGTGAAGACAGTTTCTTGCTTATTCTGCTCTTTTATTTTATTTATTATTATTATTATTATGTCCAAGCAGAGAAGAAATCAATAATTCCACACAGTGCACACTTCTGAATAAGAGCTAATCACCCCATTCTGGGCCCATTCACACAGGCTCCACACACTGCTAGTAAAATAAAGAAAAGAAGGGTCTTTTTAATTTATCACCACAAGTTAGGACCAGTGTTTTAGTTCTTCATGGTGCTGCTTTACATACAGACTATCTCATGGCCACTACACACCTGACAGGGTCGGAAAAGGTAATGAACAGAGCTATTCAGGTCTAAAATGAAAATGCATCCCACAAACTGCTTTTGGCTTCAGCAGACTCTATGGGCACAGTGGTTACATCCAAGAACGGGAGGAGTATTTGCCCTAATTCAGAGAACAGCATTTTACCTTTCCCCACTGCCTCCGCTTCTCTCCCTCCTTAAGCAGGATGACTGCCTGTGGGAGCTGAGGCAGGGACTCACAAACCCCATTCCATCAGTAAGTTCTTTTCAGTGTAGGTGATTCTGTCTTCTCCATTAGCAAACATTGATTTCCTTCGTTTTGTCTCTTTAGAGCTTAACTCTCCAAGGCTCCGCTCGTTCTCATTGTGCTGCTACAGATCATCAATAACAGCAAGAAAAATTCTGACAATAACACTAGCTACTTACCTGCTGCTCTGGAGCCAGCAGAGAAAACATAAAAGAACAAAAGGAAGCAGAAAGAAGATGCTCTAGTGGTTAATCCCTCCTTAAAACCCTTCTCTGCTGCGATGCCTGCAGCAACACCTGATGGTGGTCCAGCTGCAGCTGGGCAGAGACCTCTGCTGAGCACCAGGGCTGGCAGTATCCCTTCAGTGCACGTCTCTCATAAGTCTCCTTCCCATTTATCCACTGCTGCTAAACTGGTAAACCACAGCACTGATAAAATGTGAACGCACACCTTTACATTTCAGAAAACCCGTCTGTCACAAATCCCAGGAAGATTTAGTCCCACCCAATCACACACTCACCTTGGCAGTGGTGGTTTCCTGGGTGCCCCCCTCAGCTCACCCAGCCACGGAATGAGCCCAAACTCCCCTCAAAGGCATTTCAGAAATTGTTATTGGTAATGTGAGGAGATGTCTGATATGCCCATGTTAATATGTAGGCTTGGAAACAGTGATTGCAGAGGTTTGTTCTCTTATTTTGTAGGCAGAACATAAACTGCTCAAACTTTTTATTTTTAATTGAAGTAGTTCAGGATGTAACTACCACGGCTACAACAAAAGGCTTTTCTGGAATAGACCCCTTCTGAGACTCAGAAATATTTGTCTAATTACCATCCTAAATGTGTCCACAGCCACTTTCTACCCACTGGTTCTTGCAGTAGTGATGTTCATTAGCCTGAATAAGAGCTATTTCACAGGCGGTAGCACAGGGCCCTGGTGGGGAGCCCCACAGCCAGACGGACTTGTGGGCATCCCAAATCCATTTTTCAAGGAACTCTTCAAGGCTTGAGAAATGGCTTGGTGAGAGAGCTGCACGGAAGACAGATTCTCAGCTGGGGGGGGATACTAGCAACAGTCAGAAAGATTTCTGGATGAAAACCAACAAATGCTTTATTATATAGGATTTTACATACAGTGGAACCCAGTTAGTTTCACTTGAAAGTGGAAGCCAAGTCTTTTTGGCAACTGTCCTATCTCCCACACCTGATGTAGGATGGCTTCCAGAGTAAGAAAGAAAACCTTCAGAAGAAAGTTGAAACTTTGTATTTTGCTACAGTAACTTAGCATTTATTAAATGAAAAAATATATATATCTCACTTCAGCTTGCATGCTTAACTCAGCAAGTAACACCATGCCAGTGTAAAAGCTTTGTCCCAGGAGGGCCTTTATGACAGCTCCTGGAACTGCAAGAAGTGAAGAAGTGATCTGTGGACTTTAAAAGATCTGTGAACTGCTCATGTTTACTTATCATGCTCTTAGGAGGCAGTGAAGACTAGCTCTGCTACCAGTCAGCCTCATCACCAGAACATAATCTGCACCCCATTGCTGTGACCAGAAACACCTGAGGACTCATCAGCTCAAAGAATCTGAAGATGGTCACCAAAATTCCTTATGCTGGAACATCACATCTCTCTTCACAGAATCACAGAATGGCCAGGGTTGGAAGGGACCTTAAGGATCATGAACCTCCAACCCCCTGCCACATGAAGGGCCACCAACCTCCACATTTAATACTAGACCAGGCTGCCCAGGGCCCCATCCAATCTGGCTTTGAACACCTCTAGGGACTGGGCATCCACAACCTTTCTGGGCAGCCTGTTCCAGCACCTCACCACTCTCACAGTAAAGAACTTCCCCCTGACATCCAACTTCCCTCCCTCAACTTAAAACCATTTCCCCCTGTCCTGCAGTTATCTATTCTTTCAAAGAGTTCTTATCTTAGTATGTTCATCAGCTGAAACGATTTGTTATCCAGCACGGCCAAAATACAGTTTTCAGGCTTCTGGTAGGATATCTTCTTGCCTTTCATGCCATATGGCTAAACAATCTTGAAGCTAATTTGATCTAATTTGATTGACCCAGCCTAGGGATACCACCTTGTTCAGCATACCTCCAAAATTTAGTCTAAGGATTCAAAGTTAGTCAAAGTTTCTTAATGTCACATCTAGAAGAGTTCTTCAGGCATAAGCCTGCAGATGCCCTTCAGGTACTCCTTTCCCATCTTGGGTTCACTTTCAGTTTTTGCATGTGATAGACTTCTGCTCATAGCACCCAGTTTTGCCTTTATTTAACTGCTAAACAAGAGGGTGTTCTTCAGCAGGTTTTTTTTTTTCTATCTATGTTATGGCTTTCTCAACTCTTTTTGAACGTTTTCAACTTTCCAAAGTACTCCAATAAGCTGTTTTGTGGATTTTTTTTACTAAGTTTGTAAAAAGTGCAAACATTCACTGTTAGTTTTTAAATATTGCCTTTAGAGTTCTCTGATGACTTTCAGATACTTGGGAGCATGTTATGCCTCTGGCAGACTTCCTGGGAAATTTATGAATGCAACAAGCCTCCAGTTCTTCAGGGGCTTTGGAGAAACTTATATGTCAGCATAACAAGAATGAGCAGCAAGCTGCTGTAGGTAGCCATGGACCTTAGAAGACTGCCCAGGGATGGGAGGTTCTGGAAACTACTAACATTTATACAGTAAGTAAGTTCTGCTTTTAAAATGCAGAGGACGCAAAAATAATTGCCTGTGGATGTGAAACCAGATCAAAAAGAATGAGCAGAACTCTGGAAATATATTTAGGTCTACAGGTTTTTATTATCTTGGGCAAGTCAAGTGAGCAGGCTAATAAACAGTTTTACTTAAGTGCATATAGCAAAATTAAGAGATGTTCCTGCTGAAGGCTGACTCCTACAATTTCAAATTCATATGGTAGGATTTGGATATAGGGAAGAAGTTTTTTACAGTAGGGGTGGTGAGGCACTGGATCAGTGAGGTGGTAGAAGACCTGTCCTTGGAGACATTCAAGATCAGGCTGGCTGGGGGGCTCTGAGCAACCTGATCTATCTGTGTGTGCCCCAGTTCATTGCAGGGGGTTGGACCAGGCAGCATTTAAGGGTCTCTTCCAACTCAAACGACTTATGTTTCTATGAATTGTGTTGCCAGGTCTTTGTCTTTGAGGAATGGACCGTTTGAGATGGAGGTCCAGTTTTAAGAACAGAAGAGATTTTATGCATAGATGAAAGGCACTTTTCTTTCAGAAAATCAGAAGCTTATTAAGCAATTATGTTTCAGGCTTCTGCATGTCACTGATGGGCATCCCACAAGATAGCTCATGTTTTTAATGTATATTTTACATGTCAGATGGAGTCCATGGCTGGACTTGCATGGTGGAGTCATACTTTCACATGGGATTCTATGATGAGGATCTGTCTGTCGACTATTGCTTAGTGGGGAGGGCAACATGGTATTTAAGCTGTTGTTGAGAGAACAGGGGTTCAGGATGAGTGAGCTTCTTCTGAATATGGGTCAGTGCCAAATACCCCAGATACTTCTGTGTATGAAATCACATAGCAAGAGAACCTGGAGCACGGAGGGAGGCAGAGCCCTTGTGACAGAGGCATGTGAAGAAGATAGCACCTGGGGAAGTCTCCCACCTGGCAGCATCATCTGGCAAGCTTGTTAAGAAGTGATCTTACCACACTGGGCTACATCAAATCTAACATCATAAATCCCATTCTATAGAAGAGTAATACACAGCTACTATACAGCTACAGCCACATGCCTCTAGCTAACTGTAAATTAAATCTTTAGCCAATCTTGCCACTTTTCATAACACAGGAGCCAGTGGGTGACACTGGGTTATGGGCATGTGACATCTTCAGCACTGCTTTGTCTTGGCAAGAATATTCCCAGATGTCTGTGTACATGACGGATATGCACCATGGGGTGGACATATCCCTACAACAGAATTTTTTTTTAAACATTAATTTCCTGATGGAGCTGGGGCTCTCCATGTCAACAATGGTGTGGCCTCAGGCTTTTCTTTGTAAGGCTTTAAAGATCTTAGAAATTAAAATCCTTCAGGCAAAGATCCCCTCTTTCTGCCTAGTTTTATACCACCAAGGAGACACATTGCTTTTGTGTGATTTCCAGGTAAATATAGAACAACAGACCTGACAATTCTTGGAGAGGAGGGCTTTCTCTGAAAACAAGGAGATGTTAAAATAATTATTATTTGGAGCCCGAAAGGCTTGAATTTACAAAGCTGTGGTCATTTTAAAGTAAATCAACTTTGAAGTTTGTTTTAACTGTATTTTTTTTTTTCTCATTCATCTCAGCAAAAGAACAGATGGTCAGGGCTTTCATGTTCAGTGGTTCATATTGCACTTATGCTTACATGTCCTGCAGTGCCCCACATCAGTAGGAAACAGCACTATAAAATAATAAAAAAGAAATTTAAATATGCTTTTATGTTGTATTGTTGTTTTGTCAGTTGTTGCTAGCAGAGATTCACTGTAGAAGAGTAGCAATTAAAAACTGCTAGAGTGACTTCAGGTCATTTTTAATTATTTGTAACACTAGCAATGAAATGCTAATTCCAGACCAACATAGCTAAGTCTTACCATCACAGCAGAAATTCCTGTGAGAGAACTTCCAGTGGTATTATCACTGAGATCACACGCTTTGTTGCTTATGGGAAACTTAACACCCAGGGAATACAACCAATAGTGACTCAGACAATTGCATATATCAAAGGAAAGGCAGCTTGGGCACTAAATTGGGAGGCAGAACTGGACACAGAGAGAATAGCAAATGCTTGGAAAATCCCTAGGACATGCCAGATGTGAAGATGGTCAGGAAGGGTGAGCAAGGCTCCATTTGTGTTGATGGTGGCATGGAGAGAGATGTATCTAATGGAGAGATGTAACATCTTTTGAGCCCAACCAAAGGCAAAGAGAGAGCTCTCACTACTCCTCTGTTTGGCCAACGAGGAGTCATTTGTACCACAAATCACCAAACTTGTTTCTTGGCAGCTGACTTCTAGAACTTATAAAACAAGGCGTGTAAGGGAAAGAAAAGCATCTTTCAGAAATCTAGAGGCCATGCTTTCAGTCCCTGAATAGACCTTGGCAAAGGTCACTGGGTGCAGTGCAATTCTTTCAGGCCTTTTTCTTTATTTTTAGATCAGACAGGTTTCTACTGGTTTGACCCATTCTTTATTCTGCTTGATCAAAGTAAAAAGGCAAAAAGCTTTTCCACTACATGCCACATATTGTGAGAGCTTTTGTTCCCCACAGCACAACTAACAGCATTGGAAAAAGGCTTTCTTCAACTTTATAAACATCTAAATATCTATATGTATATAAATTATATTAAGCATTATAATAATATAACGGAAATAGAAAGCAAATACGTTCCCTAATGGGAACGTACTGATCAATACTGACATATCTCACTTGTACTACTTAGTACTGCAGGAGCCAAACAAAAAGACACAAATGCTATTAAAGGATTTTTTCCACTCAAGTATTTTAAAGTTTTTCTTGTAGCTGCTGCTACAGATCTAACCATAAAAACAGAAGATTGACTATGCTGAGCCAAGCTCAGGATCCAATATCCTGTCTTTGGCAGAGAGTAATAACAGATGCTCAGAGAAAAAATGTAAGAAATAGTGCATTTATGGAGTGATCTTTCCTCTGGTATGCACTTGCCGTTTCCAGCAATAACTGTTTAAGAGTTCCCTGAGCCAGCCACGGCATCCAGACCATCACATTTAATGAGGGAGTCCTCTGGCTGGGCTGTCACCAGGTTGTTGTAATTAGGTCCCGGGTAATTCTGTGCCAGCTGGAGCTGGGCAGCATTCAGACGGCTCTCAAACAGGACTCAGAGGGGCAGTCCCAGGGGCAGCCCTCCTGCCTGGCACCCTCCCATGACAGGGGCATCTGCCACTCATGTGCTGCAGGCTGACAACCACCAGCACGGCCTCCCTTGGGGGGTGCAGGTGCTTTGCCCTGCAGTGAGGGGGTGCCTGGGGATGAAGCAGCAATTAAAAGGAAAACGAAAATTAATAGGAAGCTTGAGCATTTTCAGAAGCCCTCTCAGTAACTTCTGCTGCTGGACAGCTGTAATTTTGCACATTTTAGGAGAAAGAAGTAAAGCCTGTGCACACTTCACTACGATTTACTGAAGCTCAGTTTACTGAGCATCCTGTTAACACCCTCGCTATGTTCCCATTATGAAAGCGCTCACTACCCTCAAACGTGTAACCACTCAAGCACCAGTTATCTGCCCAGGGTGCTGATTGCCTCTGATCTGAATGGGATCAAGCTTCTGGCTGGATGTGCTTGGGCTATGATGGTGGATCCCAAGGAGAAAAAAGGATCCAAAAAGGAAGAGAAGGAGGATTTACAGATATTTGAATTCTGGACTGATAGACAAGCTGCATTTTACCTAAACAGCCTGTGGTCAAGCCCTGAGAAAGCACTAAGCACTGCTGTGCTGAACTTACTCCCATTGCCCTGCAATAGGGTTTCCCTGTGGCTGCCTGTTACTGAGATGTATCTTTCCATATTGAGTTTTTCCCCTTACTCTCACACACTGTGCAGATCTGGGACAACATACTTTTACTTTGCATGATGCAGGATTTTTGAACATATCAGGTGGCCAAAGCTGCAGGACATTTGTGAACTCTTCCTTGAATTTTAGAGAGGTAGAAGCCTTACAGTACAATGTCATAGTGGAAAAACAGATCTATGAAAATGTTGATGAGCCCAGTCCTTACAGATTTCATTTTTGGGAAAGTCCAATTGATCCAACTGCAAGAACCAAACAACTTGTTTGCTTCAAGGCAGACACAGCTGTTGAGATCCTACTGATCCCTGGTCTCAAACAAATGTCTGGGTCAGCCTAAACAATGAGCCCATTGTATTCAAACTGCAACAGGGATTGCTTGGGTGAAGATCTGGCTGATGGATGAGATGTCTCAGCCATCGCAGGATGCTGTTCTGTTGCAGAACTAAAGCAGCCCTGAGTGTTGTGAAATGCATGAAAAGTAGAGCTTTCAGATACATGATTTACCACTAGGTAAGCATTCAGTGTCAAGGAATTGTAAAATCTTAGAATGGTTTGGGTTGGAAAGGACCTTAAAGACCATCCCGTTCCATCCCCCTGCCATGGGCAGGGACACCACCCATCAGACCAAGTAGCCCAGAGCCCCATCACGCCTGGGCTTGATTGCCTCCAGTGATGGGACATCCACAGCTCCTCTGCACAGCCAGTGCCAGTGCCTCACCACTCTGATAACGAAAAATTTCTTCCCATTATCTAACCTAAATGTCTACTCTTATAGTTTAAAACCATTACTCCTTGCTCTATTACTACACTACCTGAGAAAGAGTCCCTCCCCAGCTTTCCTGTAGGCCCCTTTATGTTCAGAAAAGTCACAGTGAGGTCTTCCTGGAGCCTTCTCTTCTCCAGACTGAAAAAGCCCAGCTCCTGTCTGCACAGGAGACGTACTCCAGCCCTCTGAGCATCCTCATGGTCTTCCTTTGGACCTGCTTGAGCATCTCCACATCTTTCTTGTGTCTGGGCCCCAGAGCTGAATGTGCTACTTCAGATGGGGCCTCACAAGAGTGGAGTAGAGGAGGACAGTCACCTCCTTCACTGTATGTCACCAGTGAACATTTGCACAAAGGCAGATTATGGAAATACGAAAGATTTGGAAGATCCTTCCTGGCCCCATTGTCAAGGTTAATTAGGAAAAACTACAGCAGGAGGCATTCTTGACAAGTACAAGCAGAAGCAGCAAGCACGTTAGATTTGGAGGCTGCCATGTTAGCGGAGTTTCTTTCTGCTGCTTATGCATTTAACTGGCCTCTCTCAGTTTTACACCATATCAACATGTCACAGCCTTCTCTGGAGTGCTTACGTATCATTCATTTGACCAATACTTAACAATGACAACAAGCTTGTACTGCTTTGGCCTCGCTTCTTCATTAGAAGGAGAGCACTTACTGAAGAGGCTCACCCTCGAAAATAAAGCAAGGTGTCGTGGCTCCAGCTATTGGTTTCATTAATGCCCCTGGCTTCAAGGCAGCCTGCGATACCATGCTATACCACCATTTGCAAGAGGAAAGATATTTTTTTCTGTGAGATCTAAGGAATTCCTTCTCCCTCTGACTATTAATGGTACAGTATACTATACACTCATTTGCAGGTGTTAGTAAAGATAATTCTTCTGCCAGTTAAAGCTTTGAAATAGCAAACAGCACTGCAATTTGCTTTTATCCTACTTGGAGAACATATTTCCCTCCTATTTCTGCACCTTAGCTTTGGGGACAGCACTGTGCCTGTTTTCCTGGGCTGCTCAACATCATGTTGAACCTGCTGGAGATGCCTCTGAGACAACTACTGTCACTGATTTCCCAGCCTTGTTCAGCTGATGTGGTGACCCACTCTTTCTACAGAGAGAAACAGTGGTCCCAGTAGGGTCCCAAGCCCATCAATAACACCTGTAGCCCCATGGGGACACTGATGGCCCTCACCACATGGCTGCATGTAGTACTAAGTGGTACCTCTGGCATCTGGTGCCTGGCCTATCAGTTCTATGACTCCTATATGAGCTCACTCTGGACACCAATATGACTCTGTGTTTGCAGCAGCCTGCTTGTAGTTATTATCAGGATGATGATAGACATTACCAGTATTTGCTCTTAGTTTCACCCCCACTCTGTTCCCAACTAAATGGTGGGGAAAGATGAAAAAGAACAATTGAAGGTTTTGATCTGTTTTGTGCTCCAGATTATATTATCCCATTGCACACAGAACAGAAAAATCTCTCTGTTTTGCAGCCTTTCTCATATTGCACAGAAACTGAGTAGTGCAGGAGATGTTCAGCCGTAATGCTAAGTGCAATGGGCAAGCACAATGGCAACTGGCAACCAAACCCTCACTGCGAGGTAGCAGGGTGCTGCATGGATGCATGGCAGCACCTGGGCATCACTACGCAGTGCACTCACAGCAAATTTCAGACATAGATGTGTGGTGAAGTTTTTTGATTAATTCATGTGCAGTTCAAGTCAGCAAGTCCCTTGGTGAGTCAGCTTACCTGGCAAGTCTTTCAATATAGCATGAAATCCCATGTTTCGCGTTGGATGAATGCTCGAGCTGGAAGCCCAAAATTACTCACCAGTAATGTCAAGAAGAGATGTGGGCACGTATCTGAATGTGAATGAACTGCAGCTGAGCAAATCACTGCACAAAGCTGAGTGAGGTACACATGTGAGCAGGTGGGTAGCCGATCAGAAAACATGAAATAAAGTACATTAGCTCAAAGAGCCCATTAAAGAGGGGCACCACAACCTCACTGCAGCCGAAGAGAAACTTCACGCTGATTTCAGTGAACACTGCACACTATCCTATGCTTTTTCTTCCCTCTCTCTCTTGCTGTAAAAAGCACCATGAAGAAGCAAGCCCAAACACGCTCTGTTAAAATACAGAACAAAAGAAGCACTTAGAAATATTTCCCCAAATGATAAACTATCAGTCAACAAATGTCATCTGTAATGGTGTCTTTCATATAACCATAGCTTGTAAATAAGTGAACATATGCTTACAGTTATGTAAAAAGAACACCCCAAACCAATCCAGACATGGGAATATTCTTAGTTCATATTATTGACCATAATTTGCCTTCAAAAAATGAAAATGTGTGTTTATTTTGTGGTATAATATTTCTGACATTCTTAGCTACTTTGTTCTTCAACTGGAGGGGCTGGATTTTGAAAATGATGTCACTTTTGAATTTTCCTGGGAGTAGAAATATGAACAAAAGCTGCACTCCAGCTGACATGCAAATATCGCAATCATTGGAGATGGAGAAAATGAAACATTATCGGTAATGTAATTTTCTATTACAATGTCTGTGCACATTATATACAAGTGGGAATGCTAGTGTCATTAGTTTCCCCAAAAGTCATGCATCTACAAACAAAATAAAGCAGCTTTCTGGTAAGTACTACAAGGTTAATGAAAAGTCCCTTGTCATAAAATCATGATGAATGCTGCTTAGCACCGTGGTATCTAAATGCTCTGCAAAGCAAAAAAGAAAAAGAAAAAAAAAAAACACCAGGAAAAAAAAAAAACCCGCTAACCCAAAACAACAAAACAAACAAACAAAAAAACCAATTCTGCCACAAAGATGAACAACCTACTAATATATTGTGCGCTTGCGCAGATAGGGAGTGTAAAGCAACGTTAGCCCTCTAGTGTTAGAAAAGTGTTCACATTCATTGCAGTTCAGTGACGCCTTAGTGGAAGGCTCAGGTGCTGGAAATTGTTGACATGTCTTGCGCATTTCTGTCTACTTAACTCAGGAGTAGTACAACATTCGGTTATAAGCCTATAGGATAGACAATATATCAAAATACATTGCTGTAGCTGGATTGGCTCAGAAAACCAATAGTGTAGATTGTACTAAGACATTTTCCTCCGGATTAACAGCACTGCTTAACTTCAAAGAAGATCTTACAGTAGCAATCCAAGGCCAAGCCAGCAGCAGTTTTACAAACTGTGTCTGAACAATGAAGTAAAAAGGAGACCTGAGTCCCTCTTTTTGAGGGCACACTGCACAGGATTTCACAACCATGGGATACAGCTCTTGCTCCTGAATGTTCCCTGGGCCCTGTTTGGTGCTTGAGAGGTTGCAGAGAGGATGTGCTCCATGCTCAGTGGCATGGCAGGAGGCTTTTAGGTGTACAAAGCTGCTCACACTTGGCAGCTGAGCAAGGCAGAGGGAGAAACACCCAGCATGATCTCATCCAAAATGCATCCTAGGGGATAGTCCCAGAGGGAGTTACTCAAAGTAATTGCTGTGTCTTATCACAAAACCACAGAATCATAAAATGGCTTAGGTTGGAGGGGACTTAAAGATCATCTAGTTCCAACTTGCCAGCCATGGACAGGGCTGTCAACCACTAAATCAGGCACTAGATCTGGTTGCCAGGGCCACATCCAACCCGGCCTTGAATGACTCTAAGGACAGGGCATCCACAGCTTCTCTGGGCAACCTGTGCCAGTGTAAAAAATCTCTCAAAGTGAAAAATTTTCCTCTAAATCTACTCTCTTTTAATTTTAAACCATTCTGACGTCCTAAGACTGTGTAAAAATTCTATCTCGTTCCTGATTATAAGCTTCTTTTATGTATAGGAAGGCCAGAATAAAGTCTTTCCTGAGCCTTCTCTTCTTCAGGCTGAACAAGCTCAGCTCCCTCAGCCTGTCTTTGTAGGAGAGGTTCTCCAACCCTCTGACCATGTTCATGGCTGTGCTTCAGACCCACTACAACAGCCCTGCATCTTTCTTGTGCTGGAGGCCCCAGGCCTGGATGCAGTACTCCAGGTGGGACCTCACAAGGGCAGAGTAGAGGGGGACAACTGTCTTCCTCTCCCTGCTGGCCACTCCTCTTTTGAGGCAGTCCAGTGTACTGTTGGCTTTTTGGGCTGCAAACACACACTGCTGGCTTGTGTCCAGATTTTCATCCACTGGAAACCTCCAAGTCCTTCTCTGCAGGTCTCAAGAACTCTCACAGAGTTCTCCCAGTTTGTTCTCATATCAAGTATTGCCCCGACCCAGGTGCAACACCTTGCAATTGGCCTTGTTCAGCCTCATTACGTTCATGTAGGCCCACTTCTCTAGCATGCCCAGGTCCCTCTGGATGGCATCCCTTCCTCCTATAGTGTCAGCTGCATCACTTAGCTTGGTACCATCCTCAAACTTACTGAGCATGTGCTCAATTTCACTATTCAGGTCATTAGTAAATATACTGAAGAGCACCAGTCACAAGATGGACCTGTGAAGAAAACCACTCATCACCAGTGGACACAGAGACACTGATCACAACCCTCTGGCAGTAACCATCCAACTTATTCTTTATCCAATGAATATTCCACCCTTCAAATCCATCTCTGTCCAATTTGGAGATAAGGATGTAATGTGGGACCATGTAAAAGGCCTTGCAGGATCCAAATAGTTGCCCTCCCTTTGTCCACCTATGTTGTCACTCCATTGTAGAAGGCCATTGGTCAGGCAATTGGTCTTGAAGTAACCTGGCTGGGGTGGCTTAATGTAGAGCTGGGACTGAGCTTAGCCAGAGATCCAAAGATAAACCTGCTCTGAACAAAGGCTTTGCAACCATATAAGTGAAGAGGCAGCTTTTAAAATCAGTTAAATTAGCTGATGTGTGAAGCTGTGGGAGGACTTTTGCCATAAGAATAAAACCAAGGTTATTTGGTTTTTAATGCAGGTCAATAGAAAAAAAAAAGCTTGAAACTGAAAAAAGCATTTCCACAGGTATTCAAACTTATTTAGAGAAATCAATTTGCAACAACAAGGTTAAGTTTAGCTGCTGCAATTGCATCCTGTAGATAAGCCCTTATAGATACATAGTGAACTGATGTATGCATATGAAGCTGAAACACATTTGTAGGCCAAGGTCAGAGAAATGCTCTTGCTGTTACTGATCCAATTAAGATGAAGGTTTTAATACGTGGATTTTTAAACCTGGAGCATTTGACAGAGCTCAGGAAAAGAAACAAGTGGGTGAAGCATTATACCAGCTGAGTTCAGGCATCATGCTTTCTGGTGGGAGAAGAGCTGCTTATGAGCAGGCGTGCTTGAGAGCTTCTTTTTACATTTAAAAATATTTCCTGCATCAGTCCCTCAGGAGCACCCACAGTACAAGAGTGCATTAAATGCACATTTAGCATCACAGACTTGAAAGTTTTTGCCAAACTTCACAGTGCCCACGGGATGCTTGTGGCTGCCTAGACACTGCAATGCTGGTTTCCTTTCCACAGTGGAGTGGCCAGCTGGGCCCAGCATCTGGGTCAGTGTTTGGCTAAATCCCTTTCAGCAAATACAGCAATTTTTTTTTTTTTTTTTTTTTTTTTGATTGTGTGTGCAACATGCTAATAACAAAGGCAATACTTCTCTTTTTCCTCTGTCATTTTTTTCTGTATGACATTATATGTATGCCTGATACAAAAATGTATAGGAAAATGAACAAGTGGAAATAGCTGGCAGAGTTTTTGTGCATGGTGATTATTCATGTGGAAATGCAGTTTTTGGCTGACCAAAATATTGATAGTTTTAAGTTAGAGACGGCAAATAGGTTCTGGTAACATTTTCAGCTAAAAGCAAAAATCAAAACATGAAAGCTGAGCTGTATTTCAGCAATGAACGCATTAAGGAAATGAATCTGACATGAACCAGTTTGCTATCAACTGCAGCAAAAGATTTCCTGAAACAGAGCAATGTCTACTGAGACAGTGGAGGCTTGTGCCACTTGTGGCTGCTGCTCCAATTCAGAAATGCCAACAGCTTTTCAGGCTGTATAATTGTCATTTTTTTCCTTTCCCACCAGTATTTAGGCATTTATTGCACTCCCACTAAGCCATTCTTCTGTGAAACACAATTCTGTAGGTGCCCAAGTAGTTTGCATAAATCCCTCAGTGCAGAAATGCAAGTCAGGTAAATGAATGAAATCTCTAATGACACTGAAATACCTGTATAGACAGAAACCTGTGGAAGTGAGCTAAAATGACGCTGCTTGCACACTTTGCTCGCTGATGGGTTAATAACTCGGTGCTTAGAGATTCTTCTTTGAAACAATGGGCAACAGCTGCTAATGCAGTCTGACACTAGTGCCCTTGGGAGGAAGAGGAAGGTTAATTGAATTTTAGTGAGGCTCCCTTTGTGTTGCAGAGCAAATGAACAAACCAGGGCAGCCAACTTCCCAGCATCACCCTATGCATTGCTGCAAGTTCATCTATAGTGCAACAGAACTGCCTTCAGTAGAAGGGATGGATTAGGCTTCCTGAAGATGAAGTCACTGAGACTGAGCTAATCATATTGGTAACACTGACAGACGTGGCCAGATCTTGTTTTTATCAGTGGAAATGCTGAAGGAGGAGAACAATGGGCATTCTGGAAGGGAGGCTTAGCACAGATTTCGCTTGTTAGGGCTCCAAGTGTGCTATTACAACAGCATGAGATCTCAACACTTTTGGATATGCACGGACATCCTTATCTGCACACCAACAAGAACTCTGGGCATGCTGTAAATAAAATAAGAGAATGAAAATGATTACTGCCCCAAAGTCACTTGCTTTTGGCATTCAAATATCTGGCTTCTCTGAAGCTGTGATATTGGACTTTGTATATAGACAATACTGAATGAAGTGTTATTTTGAAGATGTTCAAGCCTGACTGGTCCTTATCAGTTAAAATGATGGTTTTTCAGCTTGCCAGACAAAGTGCACTTTATGCTTTTAGCTCTTAAATCAGTTGGCTATCGTCCAGTAGCAAATGGTTTCAGATTATTAATTTCTTCATTATAAATGCAACTGTCTGAAAAAGGACCCGTCTTTGCTGTTGAGCTACATCTCTGCTGTGTGTTCTCAAACTTCATAGTATCACAGAGATGTTTGAGTTGGAAGAGACCCTTAAAGGCCACATAATCCACCCTCCCTGCAATGAATAGGGACACCCACAGCTGGATCAGGTTGCTCAGAGCCGTGTCCAGCCTGACCTTAAATGTCTCCAGGGGTGGGACATTCACCAATTCTCTGGGCAACCTGCTCTAGTGCCTCACCACCCTTATTGTAAAAAAACCCCTTTTCATTACATCCAGTCTCAATCTCCCTTTTTAGTCTGAAACCATTTCTCCATGTCCTATAACAACAGACCTTGCTAAAAAGTCTGTTTCAGTACTATGAACCATGTTTTTCACCACTCAAGCTACCAAGAGTTCTACAGTTTGCTTCCTACAAAACAGAGCGGTCTTTGGGGTAAGAAGAGGTCTAAATACTTTCTTCTTTTTATCTTTATAGGCTACTACTGAATTTAATTCTATGGGCTAAGAGCACTGTAGGTTGTGATATTCCCCTTGCAATTTTTGTTTGTCTAGGATCTGTTCTTGTTTGAATATTTCTTCAAGGCTGTCTGGACGGACTGATTTCCTGATTCTTCCCTTGTCTCTCTCCGTTGCTTGTGCACGCTGTTTTTGAACTCCACTTCTTTGTCTTCATGTGCAAACATGCAGACAGTGGTTGCTCTGCTGTGGAGCAGGAGGTTATCACTTTCTCTAGTCATGCCAAGGGTATCATACTGACAAATTTTTCACCTAAATCTAGTTCCCTGGGTGCTCTAGTGTACATTATTTTCACATTTACATAACTGCATTTCACTTCCTGTATTTTTGCAAAAGCAAAATGAGGGAGTCAGCAGGTGAGCACTGCTTTCATAGAACCAGCCTGCATATTAAATTAATGGCCTGGGGAAATCTGGTGTCTTGTAAGGTGCTGGAAGGCAGGCTATTAAACCTCTACAACTCCTCCACCAGAAACTTAAACACATACACAAACATGTTCACATTTAGGAACTAAACCAAAGAGAGTTAAAGAGAAATAAATAATGACTATTTAGTCCCATTTGCTGAATTTGAACCTTGAGGAAGTACTGTTGAGGTCAGTCAACGGAGTTCTCCCCCAAAACCCAAAGACCCTCCAATTAGCAGAGTTTGAAAGAGCTGCTTTTAAAAATCCACTACAAACAATGCACCCAGGCACTATGCAGCATTATCACAAATGAGCTAGACACAGCAAACGCAGGTAGAATGAAAACTAGAGGGAGGAATATTGCTTAAAGCAACTCACTTTTATTGACAGAGTACTGTAAGGCAAAGAAAAAAATGTCTGCCAGGTTTTTTAAAAAGAAGATATGCAGCAAGAATGATTCATAAAGATCTGCAGTTCAATATATTATTGAAGTTTCAAAGATACTGTCTTATAAATCCAATATTATTTTCTTGTCACATTTACAAAAGCCGAACTTAAGCACACAGAACAGAACACAAAATGATGGATTTGCATGTGAGGTTTTGTTGATGGTTCATAATCTAGCCTGTAAACAAGGGAATGCACATATTCAGTTACATAGATTATAATCAAAGCTGACTAGATTTAAACTTAACTATACTCCAAAGCAAATAAAGAAACCACAAAATACAGATGTGCTCAATATGACATTTTTGAAAAAATCTAAACAATGTTAAACAATACACAGAGAACAAAATACTGACAGATGCCAAGAAAACTGCATTTTACGGCCAAAACTAATTTTGCATTTATGGAGAAGGCATCTGTGAAAACAGTTCTGCATTCTGACCACCCTATATTAATATTTTGGCCAGAAAACATTACGAAGCACTGGCTTTTGTCAGCTTTTTAAAGGATATGTATTTTAAGTGGTGATAAATATCAGCTGTGAGCCTCGTACAAGATCTCACATCAGTCCGTGGTAGAGCAACCTATCATTTCCATAGGAAACAATGGTAACAAGAAGGTCCCAGGTATGCTAAAAAACCCAGTCAGTGGCCGAGCTATAAAATCTGCAACCTCTCAGTTCTTCCCTGAGGGAAGGGCAAATTTTCAGCCCACATTTTTCAGACAGTCTAAATTCTGAATGTAACAAACTGCGTGCAACACTGCTTTGCTGCATCGTGTTGTTTCTCTGCCTCCCTATCTGTATAGCATTGGCCTTTCATCAGAAAAACTTACTAAAAGGACAGCTGCTTTTTTCACCAGTGGTAATTTAGCACTATTGTTGCTTCATAAACTAGAATGCTAACATGTAAGAATGCGATGTATCAGGGTAAAAAGGACAAAGATACTTAATCACAGTATTGTGTCATGTTTTAGCAGTGCAGGGCTGTACCACGAGTAGTATCCTGGGTAAGTAAAATTCACTTCCACCTATACAGGCAAAACTGAACTGTATTTGAAAAGCCATACAATACTGCTCCTTAATGAGAACCCCCAAGATGCTAACTTTCATTGCACAGACAAGAACAAAGTTATCTAATGACTACACAAGGAAATGGGATCCATCTAACAGGAGAATAATGACACCATACATATATGTTACCAGTACAATCTGAAAATGAAACATTAACCATATTTGTCATATGGAAGTCTTTTTCCGGATGCTTCAATGCACAGTTTTCATGTCTTTTTTTTTTCTTTTCCTGTATGAAAATCAAGCTTTTTGCATAATTAACAAAAACACAAAGATATTTACATTTTAAATCCAACCCTTCACCTTCTGATTTTAAAGTGAGTTGACCTGTATCTTGCATATTTTAAAAAAATGCTCAGAAAAAATCTTAGATTTGTAATTCAGAATCTGTACTTTGTAAAAATACTTCCCTTGAACATGAAGTCAGTGCTGACCTCTTCAGGTCGTTTGTGAATAATAAAATTCTTCTAAAGAAATCTTAATAAATAAGAACTGAAGGAAAGAAGAAGAAATACATTACCCCTGTATTGTAAAGTGTTGCCATTTTAAAGCACAGCATAGGTTGAAGAAAAACAGATATGCGTATATCAAAATGCATTTTCATTATATACCTACAGAACACAAAGTTCTGTCTCTGCTAAAGGCAATACAGTCTCTCTGGCTTTATTGGTACTGCTATTGTATATAGGTTTCCTAAAGTACAGTTAATACCTATAGAGGTGAATTTTAATGTATAAGTATGTGCTATGTTTCATACGGCAGTAGGATAAGCATTTGAAAAATGTTATGATAATGATTTTAAATAAATCATACATCACTTACGGCGTGTTTGATTCTAAACATAGAAAATTAGATTGTATTTGAAGTGGGTGTTGTTGCACTATGATGTAAGTCTCTTTCAGATGTCAAGAAGGTCCTCTCCACTTTCATCACTCTCCACAGTTAATTGTCTTGTCCACCATTTCTTGACTTCGGATCCACAGGAAGCAGCATCAGACATGGGATTCATTTTGCATCCAACAGATTTCACTGTTAAACATCCACCAGAGCGCAGGTTGACTGAAGACCCGGGATGGCTTCTTGGTTTGGGGGCTATGAAATTAAATAGAAAGCTCTGTATTAGTTTTGCTTCTTGAATATATTTGCTTGGAATTCAAGTATACAAAACTAACTGGAGTAGCTTTAAAATGCTTCATCTGCTCACCCTGCTCCCACTCAACTGCTGGCAGAGCAGTTCAGTTGAGCAAGGCTTGACTTCCTTCTGTTGGGATAACTGGCGTGATAAGTCATTTCTTACCTGTTTACTTGTGAACTAAATGGTTTAAGTAGTACTTATATGAGCTGACATGCTAACAAAATTGTGAAAGGGGTAAGAGCCAGAAAAATGGAGGGAAAAGAGTATTTCTGCATCTAGGAAGTGACATTTGACAATGGCATAGGGGTAGAAGCCAGTGCAAAGTACCAGCGTGGTTTATGGAACGCAAAAATGCACGTGTAAGCATAAGAGAGTTGAACTCAGTGATGACATTCATGATATTTGTTGGACTCTTACCACATACTGGTCTGTACTGTGCATGGACATACCTCCACTTTTCTGAGGCTGTCACCACGGAACATTCAAGATTGCTGTGGCCATGATAAGAACTAAGGAAGTGAACCCTAAACTCCTCATTCGCACTTGGAAAACATACCCAGTTGGCTGCAACTCGATGATCCTTTCTTAATGTGTACCCTCTTTAACTCTTTGTGTTCCCAAACATATGGCAAACATATGGAACAGTACAGACCTCAGTTCAAAGATTCTAAGTTAGTGTATGAAAAATAAAAAAACCAAGAAATTCTGCAAATGACCATATTTGGAAACATCTTCCAAGCTTTCTGAATTGGAAGGAAGGAGAGAGAGCTGTATTTCAGCACACTTGAGGGTCAAAAAACTCTGATGTGGATCCAATCTGCAGACAGGAGGTAGAACAGTGAATTATGAAGCTTCTAGTTTTGCTCAATTGTGTGTTTGCATCTCTCACACTCTCTAACATACTTTGTCACAGTCTTGCTATTGTACAGCAATGTTTTGTCATGTGGGTACTCTACTGATACGCATTTTTCACTTACATGATGGCAAACACCGTGGTCGAATTTTCCACTGAGGTTTCCCAGCATCTGCAGAGTCTTGCCGATAGCCCCCTCTGTCAGAAAGTGTTGGGCTAAGGAGCTGCTGCTGGCTACTTGTCTGAATGGAGAAAAAAAAAGAATCTGTTAATGATTCCCATTGCAAGGGGGTAATGCCAAGAAGGGTTATCTAGCCTTTCTATTTCATTTCTAAGCTTTGCACACAAATACTAGCAAAAGGTAAGGCAGCAAGGTTTCCATTCTTTGCTGCCCCAACAGTCCACAACTAAAAGCACAAAGAAAAAAGAAAAGACCACTTGGACTCAATTCCATTATGCAGTCACACTAAAACATATAATGTAGCTTTCAGACTTCTACAGCGGAGACCCTTTGTAGTACTTTCTTCATTTCTTACCTTGAAAAGCTCAGGACTCCTACTCATAAGACCCACTATGCCAAATGCTCACTCCCAGCGTAAACAACTACAAAATGCATAACAGGAAAAATTCAAGTTCCTGAACCTATAGAAAACTCACACAAGAGCTGAAAGTTGGTGCTGCAAGTTAGCCCTTTACAGTGCTAGCAAGACAGCTAAGCCAGGGAATTCCTGCCTTAGGCTACCTTGTCTTTACACCTGAAGGCAAAGACCAGAACAAAATAAAATACTGCCTTCAATTTTTCCAATGAAAATGATGTTTAAAAAAGAACAAATAAGAAATGTGGGTTTTTTTGTTTTTGTTTTTTTTGTCTTTGTTTTTTAATTTGCTCTCAGTAGCTGATGGTCTTCTGGTTAACATACCTCCGGCTGTGCACTGTTATCTTGATTAATAGCATTCATATCTTCACTTGGCTGCGTTGTCTCAATGCTGGGAGGATTCAGAAATCGGCTCAACTCCTGCTGTTGACTCTCTCGTAGACTATGAATAATGCTGCACGATTGCTGTTGTTTCTATCAAGGTACAATATGTGACAAAAATAATGTTCTCATCGGTGTTTGTCAGTGTTCTTATTTTTTTCCCCTCAAACTTTTAAATATTTAACCAAATATTGAGTGCCAGATGTGGATTCCAGGTGCATCAATAAAGATTCACGTGTCAGATGGCCATCATTTAAATAAAGTGACTCCCAGAATATGTATGGCCTTTATGCAGTACTTGAAGGATGAAACTTACAAAACACATTAAGTGGAAAACGAGTTGCTCATAATAACTTAGAGTTTGAAAATATATGAAGTTCTGAATTTAAGTGTTAACATTTCTCCCAAAGAAGAAACAAGGTACAGATTCACTAAGATTTACATGAAGGCAATGACAAATTCAGATTGTTTTCATGGACTTTGGAACAGGCTTCCAATAAGACTGAATAAAACAGCAGTGGAAACCTTGGGACTGAGTACAGATTTACAATACACACAGAAAAACAAAACCACTACCATTATGATCATACAATCTAATTTGCTTTTAAATTAAACTAAACAGCCTTTAGGAAGGGTTTTGCTTTCCTGGGTAGTTTTCACAGACTTCCTCTTTAGAGACTAACAACAGAATTAGAAAATATATCTTAACTTCCATAATTATATTCACTTTATAAAAGGTTCATATAATGTGAAATGATCTGAACCATATTACGAGAGTGGAATGAACAGCATATTTAACACAGTGTAATTCGATATCATAATGAAATGAACAACTGAGTTGAACAAACCCAGAATTGAGAGCTGGGATTAAATTTACTGTCATTACTGTTATAGAGATGGAACCAAAATGTAACTATCAATCTGGATATGCCTTGAACACTCATGTTTCAGTTTGAATGTATATTACATTCATATCGTCCAGTTAAGATTTTATAAATTTGCAAACAGAAAAGGCCAGATCTCATGATCATAGATCTCTAGAGAGAACCTACACGTACAAGCTTACAAGAAGTAAAATTTCTAAAAATAATGGAAAAAAAACATATGCATCAAAACATGGACTCAGTTTGCCTCACAGCAAATGAAAAATCACTGATCAAAACAGCTACATTTAGACCTTTTATATAAAGAAGATGATATTTTCTAATGAATAAAAGAGGAGAATAACTGCAAAGGGCAATTCAAAATTCCTGGAAGTATTTAACATACATTTCATCCAAGACAAAACTTGATCAGCAAATATTGAAGCTATACAGAACAAAGGCAAAAATGTTTCTGGCAATCAAGAGCGCTGCATAAACAGAATACAGAAGCATGAGCTTGGTCTATACAAGTGAATTAAACAGACAGAGATTTCCTGCAGAGCTGAAGCCAAGAGGCAGGCCAAGACTTGTGTGATGTGGCCAGATTCTCCTTCTCCTACAAAAGACAGCTTTAAATTTACTGCAGTTTCTGCTCTGCTTGCCCTGAATTGTGCCTGGAGGGTAGTCTTGTAACAGCAGTCTGGGAGACCAGGAGCATACAAGTGCCAAAACTGTGCCAAGGAACATACAACTAGTACGGGTGGTCCCTTGCCAGTCCTGACACAATGACCTGGCCCTACTCAATCTACCAGCACAGACACAGCTACCATGTGCCATGGTCTGCAGACATGATTTGCATATACAGATTGCTCATATGTATACCGTTACTGCCATGGCTCATTCAAATTATGTATCTCGAGACAGATTTCATTTGAAGAGTCATCTACTGGTATCTTATTCATGGTAGCTTGTCCCAGCAGAGGCAAGGAAATAATACAACTATATTCAGATGAAGGATTAGGCCTAGGAGTTTTCATCAAATTACATTGTTTTTTTTCCTCATTCCTCTGACTTTGGACTTTGCACATACATCTTCCTGCTTTATTGAAGAGATAGATAAATTTTTGGCAGGAAGACAGCTTTTGACTTCAAAAGATGCTTATTTTTGTAATTCTGTGAATTGAACTGTAGGCATAATTTTTTGCTGAGTTAGCAACAGCTACATTCTTTTTCACATAAATATCATCATGGCTCCAGAGTAAATTAAGCATTGTGACAGCAAATTCTAGCTTTGCTGAAATGTACAATTTATTGCAATCGTTTAGATTCTGTTTTAGCTTGACTTACTGCTCTGATTCTCTTTAAGCACTTCTTCAGCCACATGCGTATGGTCTGTTTGGCCACCTCCTCTTCTATAGTGTATTCTAGTTGTTCCCTAGCAAGCAGCTCTTCCAGTTGAAGACTTTTTCTGATATCAACAGACCTATAAGAAAGCATGCTGGAAGAAAAAAGATACTGCATTTTTAAAATGTTGATGCACATCCAATAAAATTTAGAAAATCAAAACTCATAATTAAGACTTTAAAGCAAAAATACATAATTTAGGCATGTGCCTTCAGATCTGAAGCTAAACAATGTTGAGATAATTCTGGAAGAGAATTGTTCTCAAAACAAATGAATCAGCTACATTGAACTATCCAATGCAGGTTATTTGCTGGACTGTAAGCAACGAACACAATTGTAGTTTTGGTGGGCTATTTTTTTTTTTTTTTTTTGTAAGCTTAGATAATTCCATGAGTCTGTAACATTCTCATTTCTACTTTATTTCTAGTCAGATACACTGTCTAGTTCCTACATGTGCGAGGACGTTTTTGCCTTGCTTGGGTTTCAAGGACAGCATAGGATTGCTCGTTAGGACAAGTGTCTCAAACAGAAATGTTAAAATTATTTAGAGCTGATTCCCTCAGAGGCAGTGTCTCTGTGGCTACCAATCTTGCCTTTTCCCAAACCTAATTAGTATCTTTTAGCCTAGAGGGAAATACACGACATCACATGCATTCTGCAAGTTTAGAGAAAATTTCACACTACCTCAGCACGTCATGGAAAGTGACATCACCGCCGTTATGGAGCCGTTCCATTTCGTAGCACATGTGCTTGAACAACAGCTTGTCCTTGTCAAGATCTACCTCCAGCCTGCCACGCAGAAGCCTCAGCAGAAATTTCACTCGGAAGGTAGGAATTACTCCCTGGGCAAAATTGCATAATAGCTGGTAAATTGTTATTGTGATAAAACAGTCAACTCAGACATTCAATTTGATCAGTGAGAGAAACACCATTTCTCCAAAGATTCCATGTCAAATCCTGGACTGTTAAATTCAAACTGAATACATTACTAGATAATACATACATTCAGCTACTTGTAGTTTATGGAATTCTTTGCTGTTATTTTACTGATACACAATGAAAATCTGTGCTGTTCATTTTGTCAGAATTTTTCAAAATTTCTTGGGCTACTTAGTTTCCCCATTTGCATTAATCTGAAATGAGATTTATACCTCCAAAATGCTGCATTTGAAGAACTGAAATTAAACTAGAATTTCCACATTCACCAGAATGTGCATCTAGCTGTAAAACTGTTTCTTTCTATGTGTCCCTGCGCCCCAGCCCCTGCTCCAGCAGCACTACCCAGAGCAGGGTGCCCAGGCCTGTGGTCAGGAAGCTTCTGGAGAGCTCCAGGGAGGAGACCCAACAGCCTCTGGGCAGCCTGTGCCAGTGCTCCGGCACCGCACAGCGCAGCACTGCTCCTGGTGTACAGAGGGAGCCTCCTGGGATGCAGTTTGCACCCTCGGCTTCGTGTCCTGGCACTAGGCACCACTGAGAAGAACCTGTCTCTGTCCTCTGTGCACCCTCCCTTCAGGTAATTATAGGCATTGATGAGACAATCCCTGAGCCTCCTCTTCTCCTGTATGAAGAGTTCCAAATCTCTCAGCTTCTCCTCATAGCAGAGATGCTCCAGGTCCTCAATCATCTCTGTTGCACTTTGCTGCACTGTCTCCAGCAGCTCCATGTCTCTCATACTGCCAAGCACAACACTGAATGCAGTACTCCAGGTGTGGCCTCATCAATAGCCTCAGCAGTTGGTCTGCTGACAACACTCCTCACGCAGCCTAGAATACCACCAGCCTTCTTTGCTGCTAGGGCACATTGCTGGTTCATGCTCAACTTGATGTCTACCAGCAGTCCCTAGTTCTTTTCTGCAGAGGTGCTTTTCAGATGGGTAGTCGCCAGCTGTTTTTTTTCCTCCCCAGTTGCACAACTATATATTTCCCCTTGTTGCATTTAATAAGATTTCTGTCAGCCCATTTCTCCAGGTCTCTTTGGATGGCTTCATGACTCTCTGGCATATCAGCCACTCCCTGAGTTTTGTGTCACCTGCAAACTTGCTAAGCATGCACTCTGCCCATCATGCAGATTGTTGCTGGCCTCTAACTAGGGTTTGTGCCCCTTATCACCGCCCTCTGGGCTTAGCTGTTGAGCAGTATTTCAGTCCATCCTGCTGTCTGCTCATCCAGCCCATAATTTGTTTGCTTCCTCGTGAGGAACTTATTGGAGACAGTGTCAAAATCTCAGCAAAGCACTTCTGAAGATCAGACAAAAATGGATGTGAGCTTGTGAACTGGAGATAATGGAACAACACTTGTGAAGCTGGGACTAAAAATGCTTGCATTAATCCTCTGAATATTTACATTTATTTCTAAGGCAACTACCATCAGCACTTTACTGTTGTAAAGAACACAGGTTAGTATTTGATAGATCATCAACAATGTTACACCACGTTCACTGAGCTTTCAGAATCTGGACAGTAATTGCTTAATCAGTTTCTTCAGCACACTTTGTTTCCCCCATACAATTTTTCAATGGAAAAAAAAGCAAAACGACACCCCAAACATTTATTATCAGATTTCTGTGCTCACTTTCAAGTTTCTTACCTCTCTCTTGTCATCAACCATGTTCCAAATAATTTGAAAATGCCTAAGATCATTATAACTTAAAAGTTGGTCTTCTTCAGTTGAGTAAAACAATGAGAAATTCTCCACAATGATAGCTAAAAAAAACACAAAAGCAAAATACACCATAAATAAAGCCTATAGTAACATGCTAACTGATGAACTGTAAGCAATAATGAATTTCAACAAAATATGAATTATTGTGCAAGCTTTACCCCAATGATCAGATGAGCATTTTCAATGGGCAATATGTTGTCATGGTACATACATACTCATTGTGCTTACTTTTTTAAAAGCTGTGCTTAAATGCCTAATTGAACACTTTATAAAACTGATTAGAAGAAGTCCTACAATACTGAAAAAATGTAAAATGGAGGATAGAGAAGCTCAGAAAATAATACCTGTATATTTATACTCGACAAATAAAACATATCCCTTTGTTGAAAAAAATTGTGTTCCCAAACTTCTGAAATTTTAACATACACCATGCCAGAGAATTATCACTAACATGCTATGAATATAACTACGAAGGTATAAGGTAATTTCATATCTGAACAGCACAACAGGCACAAGTCTAATATATTACATGTAAGACTGACACTTTTGTTTTTATTGCATGTTTTCACTTACCAACAAGCAAATTTAGCATGATATATGCAATGATGACATAAAATGAACAGAAATACATAAGAGCACCAGCATAATTTCCACAGTCTGTTTTCCAGTAGGTGCTGTTATCTGGTGTACAGAATGGAGGCTGAACCTTGAAAACCGAAGAAGAAAAAGTCAGTCAATAACGCTAACACATACAAGGCATACTGTGTGTTTGTACCACTGAAAAGAAACAAATTGATGCTCTGAAATATGGCTTTGAAAAAGCTTTTCTGTACATTAATTTTAAGAAGGAAGTGAATAATGTGATTTTCATTGCAATGGAACCCAGAGGCACATATTTACTTAAGCAAAGTAAAATAATCCAAGGACAAATTCTGAGGTTGTTATGACCAGCATTTACCTTTCAGTTAGTTTGAGCAGTCCCTTTGCCACAATCAAAGCAGAGATAACAGTGGAAAAGTGATTTACTGCACTTCAGATTCAGAAAACATATTTTGATTTTAAAATCACGTAACAGCCTACCCCCATGAAATTTTACATTGTGAGTCTGTGTTTTGATCTGCAATTTTTGTGTCATGTGCTGAATTTAGTGAACGTTGCATCTCTTGAAGAGATAAAGGCAGTCACACTGCTCCTTGTACCACTCTAAGGTACTAGGAACAAACACACTGTGATGCAAGGATGTTACCTATTCCTCGCCTAGTTTATCTCTGTTAGTATTGTATTTACCATGCAGTCATGCATAATTTTGTTCCAGTCTTCTCCGGTAACTATTCTGAAGAGTACAGTAATAGCCTTACCAGCCGATGAGAAATTTGCATGTCTGTTTTAAACAAAAAGAAAAGAGAGGGAGATCATTTGATGTCTCAGGAGTAACTTACGGCAAGAAAAAAAAACACAAACCATTTTCATTTTCTACTGTCCTGTTATTTGGAACTGAAAACAGTTACAGTACTATCTGAATGAGCTCATTGAATTATTTATTCCATGACTTAAGACACAACAACTGAAATGTAGCTCAGACACAGGTCTGAATATCTTGGCTTATTTTATTAAAGAGCAAAAGAAGACTCAAAGCCAATCCTATTTCCTGTCCCTGTTCTCTCCTTGAAGTCTGATGACAGTACTGATTGGGAAATTCCCAGGAACAACCCCATGAGGTACTGTACCTATTAATGTTTTCTCCATATTTCACCGTACCAAATAAAACTACTCCAGCAAAAGCATAACAAAGAAGCAGTAAGAACATTCCCACTATGATGAAGAAACTCTTGTACATGCTGACAACCACAGTCAGGAGCAGCATTTTTAGTGTAACCTGGAAGGACAGAGAAAAAGCAATTCACAATGTCACTCAGGAAACCAGAGAGGCGAGTGAAAAGTGAGTCACTGCAGTTGCCATTTTGACATGTAAGCTAATGGAAGAACCCAGTGAAACAGTACATTATAAATCTGATTGAAAGTCAACATTTTGTGTCCTCCTCTGAAATTCAGTGCACTTTCTACTTGTTGAAGATATCAGCCCATCCTCAAACAGTATCTGTAAATAACTCTGTATAGGATAAGATGACAACAATACAGAATAAGCTTTACTATGGATTGGTGTTCACCATATGTATGAAAGTTAGCATTGTATGAATGGTGCTGTAGTAAACTACTTAGAGCTTACCCAAAAAAATGTGCTGATGTACAGAGAAGGGGATCTCCTTAAGATCAGTATGATTGATTAAACAGATTGATTAAACTAGTTAATTTCTCATGCAAGTTGGCCAAAGAGCTTAAGAAGATACTGTAATTCTGAAAATTCTGAAAATAGGCAATAGGTATATATTACTTTTCCATGCAGCCATATTTTACTCTTTATAACGGTATTGTCTTAGATTGCCTTAAAATCCTTAAACACTTTGGATGCTACAGAAAATTCTCTTTAATGGAACTGAGGTATCAATTTTCTTTAGAATCATGCCAAACTGGTAACGCATGCTGACTTTCAAGCATTGCATCACACCAAATAAGTTGGTGAGACTGATGCAACTCCTTACATAAAAGCAGAAATGGCTGGGTTAAAAGCTTGAAAAAGCTTCAGAATCAATCAGGAAGCTTTGAAGGCAATCACTTGGTCTGTCTGCATTAGGAGAAGCAAGGATTTTTCATTTGATTTCCAAAGATCTACAGGCTCTGTGTAGTATGATTGCAGAACTTTTTTTTTATCTTTACTGATGAAGCCCTCTGTCTTGCTGTTCTTAAACCTGGCAACCCTCTGTAGTGATCTTTACTTTTCATCACATTTACCTTAATATGTCAGACTTCACAGAAAATGTTTGGATAATTCAAGCTCCACAGCTAGAGAATGCAGAATGTCACCACTTGTTAAAAAAAATTTGCTTGTTTCCTGCCTATTCTGATTCTCCTAGTCTACTCTGAATTACATCACAGCAAATCCCAGCATGAAATAAATAAAAACTTTAGAAACAACTTGCTTTGTAGCCATCCTGGTGCTTCCAGAAGAATAACTTGGTCCAATATTTTTAAAATTGAGCAGAAATCCTATACTGTTATGAAAGATACAGTGCTAAAGGCACAAGTCACAGACCTGCATTCTGGAAGACAAAACTTCTATTACACAGCACTGTCATAGCAAGGCGACTAGATCTTCCACCACTTCACTAGTTTTGCAGAGAAAATAAATATATAGCATGCACATCACACCACAATGAAATGGAAAAGAGTGAAAGTAGGACAATATATGCTCAGAGTTTTAGAGAACATTTTAAAAAATTCTGTTCAGCATTGCAGAGGCACATTTATATTACAAAAAGGGCAGCTTTTTTCAGTAATTGCAATGCTTTGTTATTTTATAATGTATATAAAAGCCCTGACATTTTAAAGACAGCATGTAAAATTAGGGACTGTTGCTTGAAGTCTCTTTTTGGCATAGAAGTTGGAGCCTTATAGAATGTGCACTAGAGATGAATAGCAACTACTCTTTTACTCTATATATGAGCACTGCAATGGTTGTAGTTCTGAACTTATACTTACATGCTTTCCACAAATAGAGAAAAATCTGAAGACAATTACGCATGCCCCCATCATATATGTGTATGCATTCTGGAACAGAAACAAGAATACATAACTACCCCGTGCTGATCTCCTGGAAAATAAGGCAGTCACCATACACAAACTAGTAGCAACACTATTTCAATAAGAACAGTGGGGCAGTACGAAAATAACTGAAGATGCTCTACCACTTCAAAAACACTGACTCAGAGTCCATACATATCTAACTAAAATGACATCCGGTCCTTTATGAGGTTGGCTGTAATTACACCCAGCTGCCTTGGTCTACTTGTCTAGGCAGCTGCTTGCCTGAAGAAACTCCTCAGGCCTTTATAACTACTCGGCAGCAGGGAGTAAAGTGAGGATGCCAGAACAAAAGGACTAGCCACACAGAACAGGCTTTCCACCAATGAAGCTTGGGGCAAGAGAGAAACCCCAGTCATTACAGGGAGGTGACTTCAGCAGTTGGCAATTAGTGACAAGCGTCAACAATCCCTTCTGCTCCCTTCATAAATAAGGGAGCCAACATTGCAGCAAACTTTAATTTAAACAACTGGGGTTGGATGAAGGAAGGGTTGATTTCTTCCCCTCTCCTTCATGAAGCATTTCTTCTGTCTTCTTAATCAGTATCAGACTAGAATCACTGCTGGGTTTGGGACAGATAGCACTGTTCAGTAGTTTTCACCCTACGTCTTCTTTCAGTCTTTTGCTCCTATCTAGATTCTGTGCACTGTCTCCTACTTGCTCCTTATGAGACTCCTGCTGGCAAGAACTCTTAGTCTTTTCAGGTTACTTCCTTTTCTTATTCACATTCCTTCTAAAGACTTCAATTTTCTACCATACCTACAGAACCTACCTCATACCAGTCAGATGACTTTCTTACTTCAGTGCCCAAGAGAAGGAGTTCTTATTCTTAGAAACAAGGTTCATTTGTGTCACAGTATCACAGAATGACCAGGGTTGGAAGGGACCACAAGGATCATGAATCTCCAAAACCCTGCCACACGCAGGGCCACCAACCTCCACATTAAATACTAGACCAGGATGCCCAGGGCCCCATCCTACCTGGCCTTGAACACCTCTAGGGATGGGGCATCCACAATCTTTCTGGGCAGCCTGTTCCAGCACCTCACCACTCTCTCTGTAAAGAGCTTCCCCGTGACATCCAACCTAAATCTCCCCTCCCTCAACTTAAAACCATTTCCCCTTGTCCTGCCATTATCTACCCTTTCAAAGAGTTGATTCCCCTCCTGTTTATAGGCTCCCTTTAGTTACTGAAAGGCTGCAATTAGGTCACCCCGCAGCCTTCTCTTCTTCAGGCTGAACAAACCCAGCTCCCTCAGCCTGTCTTTGTAGGGGATGTGCTCCAGCCCTCTGATCATCTTCATGGCCCTCCTCTGGACCCTCTCCAACAGCTCTCTTTCTTGTACTGGGGGCTCCAGACCTGGACACAGTATTCCAGATGGGGCCTCACAAGAGCAGAGTAGAGGGGGACAGTCACCTCCCTGTCCCTGCTGGCCACCCCTCTTCTGATGGAGCCCAGGATACCATTTGTTTTCCGAGCTGCATGAGCAGCATACAGTTTCATTTGTATTTCAGCCTTATACTTACTAAACAAGCAAGGGTTTATCTGGATGTAGTGTAGCAGAGATCCTACTGCCAGTGCTTAACAGATGAAATTAAGTTTAAACACTGGAACTGCATTTTTTTAAATCTCACCAGCAAGGCAAAGTGAAGTATCACCCATATAACTCCAAGAGATGTCACTAAGAGATCATATCGATTTCTTCTGCTTTGCCAGAAGCCAGAAGGTGACATGGCAATAATCTTCATCGTGACCTACAGATTAAAAACAAATTTTCCATTTCAGAATTATTATTTCTTACTATAGGGACCTCTTCCATCCTCTGAAATATCTGATGGAGTACCAAAAGAGTGCAGCTGAACATCCCAGACAGAACGTTCAATGTATAAATTGCTGAGGTGAAAGTGGGTTTAAGACTTCTTGTAGTTAAGCGAGTTATGAAGTTAAAAATGATTACACTGATAATATGTAGCTAAAGAAGGCAGTAGTATGCTATATAGCTGTCCATAAAAGCTGCTAAATTCACAAAAGCATATGTGAACTCAAGAGTATAGTTGTGTTCTGCAGCTCCTATATATCAAATTAATTAAAAAGCATTCCCATATTGTAAATATTCATTTCTTTAAGGAATGATCTGTACCCAGCACCATCTGTACTCAGAAGTGTACAGAAAAGAAAACTAAGAACAGTAAAGGCAGTACATTTCACAATGTTCCCGGTAAAAACCGCAGCAAACAGTAAAGGCAGTACATTTCACAATGTTCCCAGTAAAAACTGCAGCAAAAGTGCTTGACGTTTCCAAAATAGGTAACAGAAGTGCAGGCATGAAGCTTAAGAATAGATACTGATAGGAAAGTCAGAAGTAACAGACCCTGAGATGGGCTGATGCAGGCAGAGGGGATGCTATAGTGTTTCTTGTACTCAATTCACATCAAACATCAAAGCAATTGAAGTGTTGCTACATAAAGGGAAAAACTGTCAGGCATTCATTACATGATTTTTTTTCGATCCCAGCTTGCAATGCTGCCACTTTGTAGTATTCTTTAAACTTCTGCAAAACAAACTGTATATAAAGGGACAGTAGATTATGGCAAAAATCTGATTTTCCAATTAGCTTTCTTCAGTAGAATATTTTCTGAAGCCTGATTACGGAATAAAGAATAGAGCCTCTCAACCTCTAACTAGCATTTGAAGTAGTAATGAGGGGTGTCTTGCCTCACCTCTCTCCAGTTAGCTGAGGTGCCCTGGCATATCAAAAATAGCTGCATGGAGCTGGCAGAGATAACGCATCACTTCCAAACATCGTTACTCTGCTGTAGCAGCTCAGGGAGGTAAGAGAAGGTCAGCTAAGATACAAGAACAGCTCTTGTTGATGCCTATCACTCCACGTCTCACCTGATTAGAGCCACAGACAGAACACCCACCTCACCTACATTCAGGTGTTTATAATATTGACCTGAATACCACTGCATGCAAATAAAAAAATCACATGTCACTTTACTCTGTGATCACCAGTTCTGCAACAAAAGTGAGATCTCTTAAGTTCTTCCTATTCTTTTATACCACATATACAGGGGTTTAGGTCAGAATCAGGACTCCTTAAACTGGACACAGGGCCATTAAGAAGGCAGAAGGGCTTGGCCTTCCTCAAATATTAAGTCCATAGTGGAAACAGACAATGTGATGTGCTCAGCAGACCCCATAACATTACTTTGCTGCATTAGGGAAGATTTGGGGCACAAAGCTGCTTTCTAACTCCATGAACTGAGTGCACTCACAATGTGATAGCTTGTCTGTTGAGACTGTCTTGGCTCTGACAAAGTCCCTTTTAAAATCTAGAAGTGTATTTGTTTCCCTTGGCAGTTCAGAAGAAAAACTATTTCTGAAGACATAGTTACTGGGTAAATTAAAACCAGTCTGTGTATGATACAAATCAAACTTTTCCATGTTTGCTGAATCTCTCAAGAGACACTGATTTCTCCTGGGTAGAGGAAAAAGAAGCAACAACATGGGCATATTCTATCTACAGCTGCTACAGGGTATTCGCTTCATTGCCTATTCATCACTGCTGGCAAAACCTATCACTGGAACATAGGAACTGTCATATTGGATTAGAGTGGTGGGAAATCTAGTTCACTATCCTGTCTATGATAGTGGTCAGTATCAGCTATTCAGCAGTGACTGAAAAGAAAAAATACTCAACAACAAACTTAGAATTCTGTATTAACCTACACATAGAGGAAGAATCTTCTTTAATGTTTAATGTGCTTTGCTGCACTACGGATATCATTATACAGAAATAATAATAATAAAAAGAATTACAGAATTTAAAATGTGTTTAAGTCCTTAGATTCCAGTCTTATGAAAACAGGTTATTTACAGTTGCAGAGTTGATTGCGATGACACATTTTTCACTTACCACACAGGATTCAAATCTATTCAACAAAAGACAGACAATGCTGATATTTGACATAGCTTATTGAAAGGTATTACAATGAAATCATACCAACAACTGTGAGTGGTATGATGATGTCACAGCTACAGAATAGTGAGGGTTAACAATGCCCCATCCCAAAGGTCTGGGCAAGATAAAATCAAACAAGAACTCTGTCAGACAGGTATTGTGTTGTATAGAATGAATTTGAGATGTTCTAAAACCAATAAAAATAAAAGCTTTCACTGGGTTCACCAAAAATGAAATGATCAGAGTGGAGTGTGTATATACAAAAGGCCTCAGGCTCAAGATAGCAGAGCTGTATGACTATAATAAATGAAAAGTTTACTTCTACAGTATGTGTTTCAAGGCAAACAACATGGAGAATCCCAAGTGTGCATGTATTGAAATAAAAACCAGTGAAGAACAAGACAGCATTCCTAAAGCCAAAATAGAATATATGCATACTGTTCTTAATCTCAAGAAGTTATAAACTATATTACTTTACCTCAAGGACAAAAATGAAGGTGAAAACAACAGACATTGTTGCTAAAGGAACAGTCACTGGATCTGCAGCATCCCACTGAAATGCAAACAAAATCTGCTCATAGAAGGGTAGATGTTAAGCAGAAATAAATGCCTATTCAGTGCTTACTTTTATTAAAGTATTTATTAATGACTAGATTTCACTTTAATATATATTCAGATAGGAATGGCATTGTGATGTATTCTCCTCTCATGGATTTACAACTTAACTGGAAATTAAAATTAGTGGACCAGACCACAAAAAGGCAGAAATTGACTCAGCTCCACAAATTACAATTAATCTACTGTGACCTATGCCAACTGTACCTAGCAATCATGTTTCACTATATTCATCACAGTAATAACTCAATTGATCGTTAATTGGTGTTGGGAAATGTGCAACACATGCTGTAAGAATATAATAAAGTGCTTAAAGAAACACAATTACCTTAACTGATAACAACACAGACTGGGCCAGAACAAGTACAGCGATAGTTCTCTTAAAAAATGGATGTTGAGTTATATCGTACATCTTAGCTCTAAAGCCATCATTATCTGAAAAAGTACAAGGTAGAGGAAGAGAGTTAAAATTCACAGCAGTATTTTTCTCTATTACTTGACTTATTTTCCATGTTCATTAGTGGCAACATAATCCTTGACCAGTTTTGAAATACATTTCTAATTTTCTGCTACAATTTCCCATATCAAATAGGGCTTCTGAAAATATAATTTCAAATACCCAACACCAGTGTTGCATGAAGGCTTTGGTACTTGTAGGACTAGAGCACCATTCAGCTGCTGTCAGTTTAATACATTCCATTCATATCATTAAAAGCCAACTGCAAATATATTTCATTTAAGAATTCATTTTTTCATTAAGGCTTATCCTAAAACCATCGAAGTGCAACCTTTTTTGGGTTGATTTTAATAGCCTTATGCAGAGATAGGTAGTTGGAGCCTGTTTCCACATTAACTTATGCGCAACCTCCTAGTGGCCTCACGATTACAATTTTAATTTGAATCGCAGACTCCTGGGGAATTACGAACACTGGGGCTCAACATGAATGAAAGCAAAATATCTTTGATACCCGGACGAGGTGGGAGATGAAGAGGTTGTGCTATCTTCAGTCTGCTTTTCAGATCTTCCCACCGTCTCTGATCTACAGTCAGTAAAGCTGTCCCCTTAACAAGCAAAGAGAAGCGTATAAATCTTTTGTCATATAAAAGCGAGAACGTTTAACGCTGTAAACATGAAAACAACATTCTCTTTGGTGTCTGAAATGAAGTTACATATTCAGCCCTCCTTAAATAACACGCTGCTTGGAGAAAGGAGTCAAAGTATCTACCTGCACTCAAGAGGATTTCTGGATGCATTAGCCGCCTGTTTCTGGGACTCAACCCAGCAGGCACAGTTGTTGCTCTCTGTAGCAGCAACCCAATGCAGGCAGTGAGGCACTGCAGGAGGCCTTCCATTTGGCTGAACATCATATGCCAGGAAGCACTGTTTTAAAGAGTGGTCGATTTTGTCTGGACTTTGCTGCAGAAAATCCTGTGGCTCATCAGTGCTGCTGGAGTTTCTCAGGGAGCAAGCCTTCTAGGAGCCTGCTGCAGCTCTCCACAGCTCTTCTGTTTGGGGTGTAATTGAAATAAAATAACAGTATGCTGTGAATCTACAAGAGTTCTCCACGTAAGAAGAGCTAGAAGAGGTGGAGACACACCTTCAAGGTGGTGATGTTAGATGGTAATGATATGAAAAAAAGGAAAAAGCAAAGCCCAAAGCAGAATTCAACATCATTCAGAATGACCCTTGAAACAAAACTGGACTCTCATCACTTCAGAGGACTGCAAAATTTCACAAAAAGAGTGTGGAATTGCAGGCACAAGAGAGATCTTCTCAGAGTGACTGTTACTCTTTTGTCTGGACACATGGTTGTCCTGTTTAGTGGTGGACCTGAAGCTGGCTGTGCTGCTAATAAGGTCAGTAAAGCTGCCTCTGAGGTGGATATAATCTTCTTATGGAGCTGCATCCCCAGATATCACCTTAGGAGCAGGTACCTTGAAACATGACACAGACAAAGCAGCAGATACTGGGATGCCTATTAGTCGTGTCTAAAACCATATCATTTAGAAAAGCTTAAATTAAAAAGGCAACTCATTTATCCACATGAGTGAGTCTGTTTTACATTTTTGGAGAGTTTTCATTACAAAGAAGACAAAAGGTAACAAAAAAAAGTGGAACTGTATAAACGGTGATGCCAAGGTGATCTGTTTATCAGAAACTACCAGTCCAACAGTTGAATCATTACTAAGGGTAATAAAGTACAGCTGGGTCTGTGACTGGGGCTCCAGCAGTGGGGCTACTGCTGGAGCAGTTGTACTTGCGTTTTGACTTCAGTTCAAAACCATCAGAAATTTGAGTTAATCACGTCTGAACACATGATGCTCAGGAGCTGCAGCAAGATATGCATGGGGCTGTGCAACAGAGGAACTGTGGAGTGCGCTCGGCCATATTAATGGGATTGCTGGACCCAGACCAGAGTCCCTTGTAATTCTCCCAGTCCACCATCTCTAGGGCTGAGGCTCCTACGGTTCACATAGGGTCACAGAATCACCAAGGTTGGAAAAGACCTCCATGATCATCCAGTCCAACTGTCCACCTACCACCAATATTTTCCACACTACACCATATCCCTTAGTACAACATCTAAACATTTCTTGAATACCTCCACGGACAGTGAGTCACTCAATCACCTTCCTGAGCAACCCATTCCAGCACCTGATCACCCTTTCAGAGAATAAATTTTTCCTAACCTGAACCACCTCTCGCACAACTTGAGGCCATTCCCTCTCATCCTATCGCTAGCTACATGGGAGAAGAGGCTGACCCTCACCTCGCCACAGCATCCTTTCAGGTCATTGTAGAGAGTGATAAGATCTCTCCTGAGCCCCCTGTTTTTCAGACTAAACAATCCCAGTTCCCTCAGCTTAGTTGTAGCACATACAAGCACTGCATGCCTTTTTACCAGCCACTGCATGTTTACCTACACCAAATTGAAACAGTAGACTCTGGAGCATCTGTAAATACTGTGTACTTCAGGTTCAGTCTCCAACTGTCAACATGGCTACACTAGAGAGCTTTGGATGAGTGTGTAAGAGACTGCTATCATCTCAGGCACGAGTTTTGCAGCAAGTACGGATCAGGTATGTCTGAGGACATACTTGCAGGATTGCAGAAAGTAAGACCGCTAAGTTTGTCATAAAGGCAGTCTTACAACACCAGATGTAATAACAGTGTAATAACACATTTGGTATGTATTACAGAGCCAGTTTCACACGTGATAAACCACCTCACTCAGTACCTTGTTTTCATTGAAATTAGCAATGACAACTCCAACGAAAAGAGTCAGTCCAATCATGCAGCCAAGGAATACAAACACATGAATATAGATTCCATGGATCTGCACAGAAGGAAAACATGATTAATTGTTAAAATAAATCAAAGTACGTGTTGCAAAATTCAAAGACTCTGCTGTGTTTTCTTACTGGCCCAACGCGATGAATAATAACATCTCTGACTTCCACCCATCCTTTTAATGAAAGAACTTCAAATAGTGCCAGCATTGCATTTCCCACATTATCAAAATTAAAATTCCGAGGATTCGCCCTGAAATGAAAATACAAATAGGTGTAAACTCCAGTAATGAGGCCGTTCTATTTGCTATCCTTATTCTTTATAGTCTAACATTTAAACATCTTGCGACGTTGATGCGAAAGACAGTCTCTGAAATATATAAAAGTTGTCTCAAGAAATAAGAGAACAAGAGCTACAGCAATAAATATGGATAACTTTATTTTTCTTGATCCCTATATATGTTTCATTTCTGTATTCATAATCTGATTCACAGTAATTAAAATAATTAATCTACAACATGTTTCTGCATCTAAGTGTTTTTGTTAATGAAGCAAAATACAACAGTCATGAAAAAATGCATCTGATGTCATTGGTCACATTCTCATAAACTTACCTGGGGAAGATTAAGCTCAAAGCCATATAAATGACTCAGACTTCTAAATCAATGGGATCACTTAGTAAATATTATTCATTATTTCATTATCACCATGGTGTAAAGCAAAACTTAATGAGAGGAAATCACATCTTGGCTTTCCCATACCATATGCTCTGATTTCTTCTATCATTTGAGATTCCAGCTGAATGTTAAAAGTACATTCTTTGAGGTAGGTCTCTGCAGTCTGAGACCTAACTAATTTTCAACAACTTGTACAGGGAAATAGTTGGACTCCAGAAGAACTGATGAGTGGTGGGTCATTCTGAAAATCTGAACAGTCAGTGAAAAATAGAGCTCTCAGATGCTGCTTCATACTTGTTCTTATGTATCTTATTCTCATTGATTGTGGCCCTTATGTGTTGTTAATCTCATGAAAATTTGGCCAGACACAGCCAACAGGTGGCACAAATGTCCTTGAGGTAAAATATTTTTCTACAATAACAAAACATTCCCCAAAGCTTACAGTTATGCTGATGAAGACAATTTTTGCTTATTTCTGGATCAAGCTAAAGTGGAATGAATTTGCTTACTTGAGGAAGAATTTGTCTGAAGTGTACAGAATCAGACTTCTGCAGATGTCAGAGTTTCACTGCCTGAATCACAGCATATTATTTTGTTAGTAGGATGTCTCTGAATCTGTCACTGCTGGTATTTTCTTTGCCCACACATACAGACAATTAAAATAATTGTTGCAGGTTTTTTTGCCTGTTCAGGTGTTACAAAATATTAATATACTTTATCAGAATATTAATCATAAATATATTATTAGCTTTTAAATAATTATTACTGCACTACTCTGCCATATAGACCACAAGCATTTCCTACGAGACAGAGGAGGTAGTTGGTAGATGGTGCAGCTGAGGGCCGTAGAAGAGGTTTTAGGTATGATTTGTTCACTGGTTTTAGCGACTATTTATAGGCATGTTGATTTCTACTTATTTCTCTTCACAGATTTTCCTATTCATTCGTAGGTTCTGTTATTAAGAAATAGCTTCCAGTGTGTCTTAGTAGCATCACGAACTACACTGAAGTTACAATCTTGCTTCAAGCCAGTAATCATCTGTCTAAATCCTGGATTCACTAACCATCTTTTTTTCTTTCTGCTTTATGAATAGAACATCAGGCTAACACTGGTAAAATTTCATATGCCTGACTTATTACTAAATATACCAGAATTCTTACCTGTACTTAGTATTACTTACATATACTTACATATACTAAGACCCCTCCACCAGCAGTATAATGTCATGAGACTGGAGACATATTCCACATCAACAAAGTGTTTGAAGAAAGACAGGTCAAAGTGTAGCAACTCACCAGACTCGCGGCACCCAAAATCCAGGCTTTTTCTCTCCGGGTCTTAGCTTTAAATTGAGATTTTTGGAAACACTTACATTTATTCTGAAGATGCCATGACAATCTTCCTATAGTAAAACAAACCACAGCTTGAGATTAAATAATGGTCTAGGCAAGAGGTTATAATGCCAGTATAAACAGTGCACTTGCCATAACAGGAAAACAATGTAAATGGAAATGATGAGTTATTTACAGGTCTAGAGTCAATAGCCGTTGTCCTTTACCCAAAGTAAAATGCAGGTTAGGAATAATTAAAAAAAAAAACAACAAAAACACACCTTCCTTCTCCCAGGATTGAGAGTACTCATCATGTTGCAAAACTATCTAGCCATTCACCTCTTTCCTAAAGGCCACTGAATTCTTTAAGTGATGATGATATTTCTCCTTAGGAATGCAAAGGCGTCATGGTTAATTCCATGTGATGTAGGGTATTTGAATGAATTTCAGAGCTTTTTCAGACATCCCCTATATCTGGAATTGGTTTCCTTTTTGACGTGAAAACCCAGTCTTACCCTCATTCACTCATTCTTACTCAGTCTTACCCTGCATCTGAAAATGAAAGTGCCCAAGATCTCCATCATACATACGAAAGTTCTGATTGCTCCACTTGCTTTCCCTAGCAGGCTGACATGGCACAGCATACTGTTATTTTGAAGCAGGAATGCAGTTCTTACCCTAGAGATGATGTGAGGATCGTTGCATTTAGCCAGTTTTCCAGCAAATAGCTGCACTCCAAAGCTTGCAAAAACAAGCATTAATGTCAGCAAAAGAATAGAAACCTGTGAAGATGAAATTAGACTTGAGAAAGGGGGTCATATCCTTCTGCGCAATGCAGAGAGGATCGTTTCATTGCACAAGCCTTCAGATAAGGCTTTCATGATGTTACTTTAGGTTCTTATCCAGTAACCAGGTGTTGTGTGATTAACATTATTAATATAACATCTAAGAATTGTAGATAAGGATCAAAGCTTTCTTGCACTGAGTACGATCTAGCTAAATTCTGCACACAGACGAATTTTCATTTGCTTTATAGAGAAATCCTCAAGTACTTAAAATATGTGCATCCTTTGCTTTGCTGAATCAGGCTTTACTAATTAATCCAAGTAAGTCATTGTTAGATAGTTAGTTCCAGGATAGTTACAACAAAGTCATGCATGAGCAAATAATGATGCAAATGTTTTTGAGAGGATACATCACCTATGAAATGCTAACTAGCTTTAAACTTTTTGTCCTTGCTCTACTACTAACTGATTGCAAATACTTGGGAGCTTATCTTTTTATAACAACCTGATCTAAACACAACACTCTGTTCTGGAATAAAGCGTCTGCTTTTCAGACTGACACATATCAGGGAAAGTTGGGTCCCAAGACAATGGATTTTATTCTGAACAGGCAATCACAAACTCTGTTATTATTATTACTATTACTATAAATGCATATTGATTATTATTTGGGTTATTATAAAAACAGCAATGACATAGTCTTGAGATCCAGCAGCTGTATTGTTTCTGCTTTCCTTTCAAAAAATTTGGAGACAGAGATTTTCGGCTCAGAAATCAGTTTGATTTCTTTTCTTGAAGAGCTGCCATATCCTAATTTTCACCTTCTTTCCTCAATCAGAACAGTGAATAAAGGGCAGATTTTCATTCAGTAGTCTTTTTTTATGTAATTGTTGCCAAATATAGACTGAAAAAAATAACATAGCTGAAAAAAAAACAGTAGCATTGAAAAAAGAATGATTACAGCAGTGTTATTTAGTATAAATGAAAATGAGTTATTTACATTCCTGATTTTTGAATTGCTCTGTGGTCATCTGCAGCTACTGTGAGAGGTAAACATACAACAGTGGAGAAAATTACCATAAACAATATAGAAAAATGGTATCTTCTTACTCCTACATTTGATTTTTAACAAGAAAAATAACCTGTACATACCAAAAAGATTTCCTTAAAGCCACTAAACAGCTCTCGTACAACTTTCCTCATCTGAGGAACCAATTTGAATATTCGAAGAGGTCGGAGGCAGCGGAGCACCATTAAGAGCTGAGCTCCAGATTTGGCAGGGACATTCTGAGGCATCCAGCACAGGAATATCAAACTTACCTTGAAGAGATAGAGTAGAAAAGACAAAGGAGAATTATGACTATAGAGTTTTATCTGACATAAAAGGAGCACAGGAGATCAGTAATGCTTCTCTTCCTTAAAATCAAAGGGAAGATTAAGAAAGAAATGACTAATTTAGAAAGAGGTCTTGGATCTCCTATACCTTGTCTGATTGTCTAACTAATGGGCATCACCTTCAGCCCATCTTCCCCTTTGACTCAAAATCTATTTTATTCTATTTGGCGATGGAATAGTTTCCAATGAGGAAATCAAATTGGTTGATTCAGAGTAGGGACATGAACTCTTTTCTTGGACCAGGCAGTATAATCTCTTTCTCCTCTTTTCATTTCAGAGACTCTCCTGAAACCGAGACACTCTCATCCAGAACAGGTATTAACAGTATCCTCACCAGTTCTTCCCACTGCTTTATTACAAGGATAGATAGCATTGTCACTATGCTGTTTTACCACACAAATACTACGCATTTCAAAGTGTTTTCTGTTAGTGCACCTACATCCTGTAACCTGAACAATCTTTGACAGATAGCAATTTATTAGAAAGTCTGTTAATTATTTCTGATTTTTGAGAAATATAAGGCCAGTGTTATTTAGAGAAGGACAGAGATGAGAGTTCTATAAAGAATAAGTAAGTGTCTAAAAAATGGAGGATCAGCCTGATACCACAAATATGATTTAACATGTAGTTTGATTTCTTAAAAACAACAGCGGTCGTTTTAAAATACAACCATCCTAACAAGATTCGCCAGTGCTTCTGACTTTCTTTTATACTGCTTTAAGATCACAAGCATGTTTAGAATAACCAAGGTGGACCACCTAAATTTTCCTTCAGACAAGCAGAAGATGCAGAGGGATTTCAGAAGACTAGTGCACTCACTGATCATGCATACTGCAGTGGGAGCTTTGCAGAAGTATGCACATTTGTATTTATGGTAACAATGGAGTCTTCGATACAAATTGATCGTGACAAATTTTATGCAGCACATCTGTCTGGTGGATTAATCTCTGAAAGATTTAATCTAAACCCATCAAAGCAATTTTACTTAGTAATTTCTTCAGTTATAAAATATTTCATACTGTATTATGCTGCACAATGGTTTTGACATATTTGCTGGTATTTATTGTCATAAGTGAAGAGGAAATGGAAACCCTTCTCTTACAATGAGAGGAATGCAAGAAATTTCCAAGGAACAATGAAAACTGTAGAAATATTTTTTCTTTAGGACCATTTCAGATGCAAATGCAACACAGAAAGACATTGCTTTGCTTGCCTTCTGCTACAGTAAGACCAGCAACCAAGATGTGTCCTTTTATCAAATGGCAGAGGCTTTTAAACATTTTTCCTAAAACAGAAGAACTGTCAAGAGGAGTGGAAGCAATGAATGACAAAGAAACAGATAAAACAATGATTCTCTGCATAAAAATGCTGAAGCGAGGTCAGATATTCTGGGGTCACTTTAGTATGAAAATAAGATCTGATCAACAAATGAACACTTAGAAGGGATCGTATAATCTAAATCCTACATTAAGTTATCAGGCTCTTATCACATCTGTGTATTTTTAGATGTCTGAACACATAACTGACAGTACTGCGTGTGGATAAAGTTGTGTTTTACAGAAAGTGTACTTGCATCAGGTTGCTGAGCCAAACATTATTACCCTCCCAAACATTTATCTATCCAAAGATACCAAAATTAAGAATGCTACAGAAAACTCCCATAGATATAAAAACTTACAAGATATATAAATATGTCCATAACTCCTCCAAAATCCCTAATGACAGCTGTTGGTGTAAAAAACAGGCCATCTGCCATAATCTTCAGATTAAGCTCAATGCTCATGAATATTACAAAAACGTACTCAGCAATCTGAAAATCGAAGCAGAGAACATTTAGTAACAGGGAGTGGAGAATCACAGGGTAGCTGTGCTTCATTAAAGGCAATGAGATTCAATATCAGTACCTGGAGTGTTGGAGCATGCATAACTCTTCTAAAAGGGGATTCAAACATCATGGAAATGCAGGAGCAAATAGTAACAATGATCATGACCCAGTCCAGGTAAGTAACCAAACCCAGTAGGTCACTGTGAACAACACATAAGGATAACTATTACAGAAAGATTGAGTACTATGCCATTTGTATTGTGGCTACATCACAGTTAAGCACTTATTAATGAAAAATAAATTGAATTGAGAAATATCAAAGATTTAATTGTTACAGAAATATATAGTAGAACTAGTGAAATTACAAGCAAGTAAGGAAGAAGAAAAGCCTGACTTAAAAACAAAATCTTCTTTCTATTAATTCTCCCATAAAAATCCCTGGAAAGAAAATCTGTTTCTGGGAAAAAAAATATGCAAGTGCATGCACACATACGCATGTGCTCACACTCTTATACTGCAGGCTTATGAGACCGAGCAAAGTTACTTTTATTGTGCTTACTAAAGCTGATGGTATTTGGTATTTTTCACAGCTCCAGTAACAGGATCTGTTTTAGAACTATAAAAACAAAACAAAACAAAACAAAACAAAAAACAAAAAAACAAAAAAAAAAAAAAAGAAGAAAAGACATAGTCATTTACATCGTATTTTTGTCACCATTATCATTATACCATACATCTATCACCTCAATGTAATTCATGACCGAAGTCAAATGTATATATGTTATTTTGGTTTAATTTCAGATGTCTGTGTTATAACATCAATACAGCTGTATCGCCTCACGGCCTATCTACAATTTCCCTAACAATTCCTTGGATGGTTAGTTTTTTGAGTTTTGCTTTTGCAAAGGACTTAATTTTATGTCTTGGTTGTGGGTGACTTGCTACTGAATTTTATATTGCAAAAAGATTTCTCAAGAGCTCTTTTCTTTTACCTCAGAAACCGGATCATTATCTTCAACCGACACAAAGTTCCTTTCACAAGCCTTATTTCTTTCTTTACTTGCTCAGTCATTTTCTGATGAATATTTTGTACTACCCACATCTGATTTTTCCTGTGAAATTGTCTTTCTTTCTCTACAGTATCCAAACAGCAATTAGGCAATGAGACAGGCTTACATGCTCTGGATGCAATAAGCATGTATCCAGGTGATGCAGTGTAAGATCCTATTCCAGCAATTATTAAGGTTTTTTATAAAAAGCAGAATGGCTTCAGCAGGAGAAACCTGCCCCAAAATCCTATCCACTCTGTCCCAGTGGTTAAGGGCACTTTTTACATATCTTTCAAGTCCTTGTAGCAAATCATGCAGAGAAAGGATCTGCACTGAGGAATCCTATATCCCAAGTGAGGGCTCTAGTCACTGGGATGTGAAATTGCCATCACTTCCTTACTGAGCTTAAAGTGAAAAAGGACTGACCTGACTTGAGGCATTACTGCAAGAGGAGATTTCATGGTAATGAACTGCAAGAAAGCAAGATGCATACAAGGAGAACAAGTTGCATCCTCCACAGTCCAGGATCAGCCACTTATACCCTTCAGTATTCAGAATACAGCTGTTTTGGTGTTTTTTCACTGGACCCACTGATTTTTATGCCTTCTTAAGCTCATACCTTGTTCCCATATTGCATACAGCAGCATTCCTCAATTCCTCCAAAAAAAAAAAAATGCTGTATCCTATCTATTTGAAAAGATCTCTATGAATATCCTGCTTGGCAAGTTGGCTGAGAATAAATATGAAGTAGGCACACTTTAAATGAATGAAAAATGACTGTTTAACAAAACCAGTTTTACTCTTGTAATGACAAACGTATAAGTTAAACTGCTATTGACATAAATATCTTGTTACCCTTGTGTAGTCACAATGCTCTGACACACGTTTCAGAATTGGATGGGAATATATGTTTATGTGTTTTATTTTGCTTCTGTAATTTGAAACTGCTTCATGAGCCAGTGGACCACAATCAAGTTAGCAATTACAGAGTAAACCTGCGGAACTTACTCAAGGATATGTTTTTATGTAAGTGGCAGAACACTTTAATAAGAGTGTTGTAAAACTGATTATCCAACCTTCCTTTTCTACCTAAAAGTAATTTGTTAAAGCATACAGAGAGAAATCTATAGCAAAGCATGCACTGAAAAACAGGCCTTCCACATTCCAAGCTTGAGTCATCCTCTGTCTGAGACTGTTGGCTGGAAAGATGGCATGTATTGAGCCGCAAAATAAGGGTGCCAGCCATAGACAGAGGTTTAAAAGAAGGTGGTTTTATACCATGCTATCTCTTTGGAGAACATGAAAACAAACACCTGTCTGAATCAACAGCTGATACAAAATAAACTTACGCATTAAAGCGAGCTCTTACAACCACTCGGCAGAAATTCCTGAACCTGTGCTCACGACCAACTATGAAAAGTGGTTTGTCAAAATATGGGTGATTCTCTCTCAGCTCCTCCTCTTGAACTTTCCTTTTAAAAGATAGAATGTAAATTATTAAGTGACATGCGTTATACCTGCCAAAAATATCTCTCATTCTTTTTCATCATACTTTTCCCTTCATATAGAGAATATTTAATATAGAAAAGTGTGCGTTCATACTTTTCATTTTAAAATACCTTTTCATTTCAGCTTGTTCTTTTTTTTCTTGGATCATCTTTATCTCACTGTCTTCTCTCTGTGCATTTCTGTATCTCACAGTGTTGGAGTGCTAGAAGGAAAACAGTTTCTTTTAAATGAGGTCCGTGGGTCATTTTTTAACGTTTCAGATGAAAGCAAGATATGGTATTTTACATGGAAATATTCAAATGAAAAACCTTTCTTTACAAATGCACTGCATGTTAACTCGGTCAAGCATATTTGTACAGTATTTTCTATCTAAAGCAAGGTTGGTTTTACATTCAGCAAGGTTAATTTCAGTTTCAATGTCATGTGTGAAGTACTATTCAATGCAACTGTTAATATTAAAAGCAAAGGTCCCATAAGCTCAGTCGTTATATCCAAACGCCATTGAATGCATGCCACTGAAGGAGTAGGAGTCAGAAAGAAAAGGCTTTAGGCATACTTTCAGTTTCTAAAATCTACTGTATGCACTGCTTGGCAAAACAGAGGAAGACAGTGAGTTGTGCACAGCATACAGGTAGTGACTGCACAGACATATGAAGAGGGGAGGCTGAGTGAAGAAAAATGTCTGAACTCATCCAGTGGAGAGTACAATATATATTGCTGTTCAGAGTTCAGTGAGACTTTGGAGCACTTCTGAAGAGGTAATGTCAGGTGTTACCCTTACTATCAGACATAGTCTACTTGAAGATATATGTTACCCACAGTAACTCTCTTCCATCTTGCAAAGTAGTTCAGTAATTACTTCTTAAGAAGTTGCTTTCAAATATGAAGTGCATTGAGAAAATGGCTGCCGCAGTTGGAAATGGAGGGACTAAAATCTCCCCTTGACATAATATTACAAATTTGCAGAAATGAAGATGCACTTGACTGCATGAAACTATACCACAGCAAAATCTGTGAGCAAAATATGTGACTATCATTCTCTCTTTTAGTTTTTGTCCTATTGTCTGGCAGTTTTCATGTTTGAAAAATACTGTTAAACTTCCACCGGAATTTTGAAGTGCTGTTTCACCAGCTGGAGTTATTTTTGTAATTCTAGAGTAAGGTATTTTGAGGTGTCCAGTGTAGCAATTTTTGATTTCCTAATGGAGTGTCTACAGCTTCAGGATATCGATATCAGAAAGTGCTTCAAAACCAGTAAGTTTATCAGTGATATAGCCATGCCAACGAATTGTTTTGAGAAATAATTCTAAAGCAATTATAATATTTGTTTTATGATTTCAAGATTTCAAAAGACAAATTGTAATCAAGACCACAGACAGACATTAGCTTTACACAAGCATTCATTATTTAGTACATATTTCGATTTTTTATACTCCCAAATTGAAACCATCTTTTCTGTAAGGACTTACATCTTGAGTCAAGGTTTCAAGAGATTTTCCTCTACTGATTCGCTGGCTGTTGGAACCATGTCTTAGCGATCTGAAATAATCATAATCAATTTAACGATACATCTCAAGATGAAATTTTGACCTTTATAGGGTGGCCATTATAAAGCACTCTTTTCCAGCCATACGTTATCTCAAATTCATATCATTTTTTTCTCACTTACATCAGAAGCTTATATGTTCTTCAATTGTTTTCAATCCGGTCTAACATAAGTCAATTTCTTTCCTTCTGATCTTTAAATTGATAGCTTTGTAGTCAGCAAAGGAAATGGCATTTGAAATAAAAAGGCTCTTTTTCCATTTATACACTACAATGAATTTCATTATGGTTATAGTGAAGAACGAAGAAATCAACTCTTTGCAGAAGTAATTTTAGTTTTACACATACCTGGTATTGCTCAAATTTAACTCTGTACATTGCCTTCATTTTAAGACTATTTTTAAACCACCCTTTCTGTCCGTTTACCTGCGTTCTTGTCGTATGTGATGCTGGACACTAAGTATTGACCTTTCCTTTGCAGGCTGCCCCTCAAAGGACCCACTCAGCATGCGTTGTCTAGTGCAGGCCCTACAAAGAAATATGTTAATAAAAGCATATTACTTTCAGTATAAACAATAAGTTCTGAGGTAGTGCATTCCAGCCTGGTTACCTGGTAGCTAAGTGAAGGATTTAACAGATAACAATAAAGCAGCAAAATACTTTCCATGAAAAGATGTAATTTCCAAAATAACTGTCCCCACTCTGCAACATAACCAGTCATTTAATAAACCTTCTTCACATCCTGTCATCTTTGAGAGTCTTTTCAGTTTGCCATAGAATTTGTCCTCTACAGTCTTCATTCATTGAGTGTGAAAAGAGTCATCAGTAACATCAGCTCTTCAGCAGCAGGGAGGGGAAAGTACAAGCGCAGCTGTCATTTTAGGGTATCTCCCTTTCAGAGGTGTACTTGGCACACTTTTACATGCTCAAGACTTACAGCATATCTTTGAGTGCGACCAAATATTCATTGAAATGAAATGCTACGCATTGCTGATAGCCTGTAATATGAAAAACCTGAATTCCAGGAAGGCATTTCAGCATTTTGTTATGTGCCTTGTTTTTGTTTTTTGTTTTTTTTGTTTGTTTGCTTGCTTGCTTTTTCCTCACCATTCATTTGCTGAATTTTCTTTTGCTTTTACTGAATTTTGGCTGACAGATATTGTACACTACCTTGTCAGAAATCAGCACTTCATTCAGAGACCTGGTTAGCAAGCATACTACAGCTGAACAGCATGTATTTCTTTTGCTGGCTATAGGATTTGCATAAGGAAAAGAAAGATTTTCATTAAAAGGCAGCAGAAAGAACTTTGATGGCTGGGAAATAAAATTCCATCCTTGGAAAAATATTTTCACTTTTCAGGGACGCTGTGATTTTACATTAACATGACTTAGAGCTCATTTTGTGCTATGCAAGTGATTTAGAGAAACTCATGCAAGACCCAGCTGGCGATATTTCAGACTTTTTAATGAACTGAATCTCCATATATATATTTTTTTTAAACAAACAAACAAACAAAAAGAAACCTACATGATATTAGAGTGACCACTCTGTTCACTAGTCTAAGATTGGATAAATGCTCTTCTTGACAGCATAGCACGATCATGCTTGATGGCAAAAAGCTTCCCATGTTATTTATACACTATGACTTTGTCTTTCATTCTTTTCTCCTATTTTTACTTCTTTTGAATTAAAACACATAAATGAAAAGCGTATGGATCCAAAGTGAGATCTGGAAAAAAAATGAGAAGCTTACAATGTCTATCAATGTTATCAAGTGCAATCGTACTATCACACTATAAAAATATATTGTGCTACGTTCATTACAGAGTTTTGCATTCTCACTGTCATTTGTGCCTTGCTGTTACAGCATTCCATCTAACCAGTTATTTCCTTTGGATTACAGATGACTTGATAGAATCAGCAGAGAAGAAGGAATGTCATGGAGTCAACCTTCATTATCACCTCTCTCAGAGTAGGATCTATCATGTCTACACTGTGATAAGTAAACGTTTGGCTAACTTGCTTTTCAGTATCTACAGCGTAAAAGCCTTCATAGCTCCCTAACTATATCACAGTGATTTATAACACAGTGGATCTACCACTTGGCACAAAACCATAAATCAGAATAACTTCTTACCAATGGATACCCATCAGTATTTCTTTTTGTTTGTGTTTACAGGAGGCAGGTGAAATCCTGTGATGTTCCATGCTTGTGGAAATTTCAGAAGGTAGTGACTAAGTCTGGATTTTGCTCCTGATGACAATAATCATAATCCGAGCTTAACTAGTTTATTCGTTCTGAGAAACGCATCGTATCAAAGCCTGGCAGTAAGGAAGAAAGAAGCCACAGTATGAGAGTACTAGAGCACTGGCACAGGCTGCCCAGTGGCTGTGGGGTCTCCTCCCTGGAGCTCTCCAGAAACTGCCTGGCCATGGGCCTGGGCACCCTGCTCTGGGTGGTGCTGCTGGAGCAGGGGCTGGGGCGCAGGGACACGGAGGGCCCTGCCCGCCTCACCCAGACTGGGGTGCTGTGAAGCATGCTTTAATAGACACCAGAATAAATATTATTTGTTTCTATTTCTCTGGAGGAAATTATAGACACTCTCTCTGTAAATAACTTACATGCAGCCCTATAAAGGACTACAAGATGTATGATCCCACATTTTGCTTACGTGACAGAAATTTCCTCATTTTCTCTGTGTTCCTCAAAAATCCATGACTCAGGAAGTAGATGGAAAAGCACAATAAATGTAGATTAAATTATCACATTAAACAGATTACTTTAATCTATTATTTTCAGCTAATAATTTAAACTATTCTTCTTCTGCCTTTGAAATTTTTGTTCAGAGAAGAATCGATGAGAAGTCCTGCTTGATACAAAGACCTGGCACAAGCCTGAAGGACCAAATGCAAATCAGTGGGATTGAAATTGGAGGGACTGATTTCCAGTTATGTCCTGGCATATCTGAGAACCTTGATAAGTTGAAACAAAGATTCGTTTGGATTCTCCTCCCACTCTGCTTCAGACTTTTCCAGAAAAGGAAAAAGTTCAGGGCTGATGAATGAATTCAGAAAAAGAAAAAACAAACAAACAAACAAACAAAAAACCACCAAACCAAGAAACACACAGAAAACCCCACATACGTATTTAAATAAATAACTAAGAATACGTTTTTTGAAAGTGAGGTATTCTCTCTGTCCTTATGTTTTCTATGTGTTATAGCGTACAGAAAAACGCTAAAGCAACTTGACATTTGTGTAACTCTACGGGCACTGATAATATTTTTCAGTTGTAATATAACAAGGAAATTAATTACAAATGCTTTTCTAAAACACTGGCAAGAAATCTGTTTCTCGAATAATTTTAAGGATTTTTGTTTAAGACAAATAATCCTCTTATCTATCCATAACAGTAATGCTTGTAAAAATCAAGATATATTTGTGTAGTTGAAGTGCCCTAAATTTTATTGAAAAGGAATACTTAGGTCTTTTACTTATATTTCTCAGTAATATTTTGACAGAGAGCATTCACTGGAATTAGTAATTGTGTTTCATAAGAATGTGTTTAAAGACAGATAAAGTTGCACATTAACTTCCACAGTTCTATCTGTGCAGTATTCTTGCAGAGTATTAAAAAGACCACATGAGCTGTAATATTGCTTAAATAGTATGCAAATCCAAGGAATCTTCCAAGCTATTTAGAAAACATGCTGAATTCCTATTGCACCATTCCTCATAAAACTTTGCCCTACAACATTTAATCCTGCAGCTGTACTTCTCAAATGAATTATTAATAATTATACTAATTATTTCCCCAGGACTAGTCATTGATAGCATTTTAAAAATGCACCTGCTTTGGTGACAATGTAAACATAAAGTCAAAGTGATCCATAATCTGTTGGCATTGCTGATGCACATTATATTCACAATAATCACTCTAATGTAAAACTAACAGTGGCATGAAAATCTGCAGCATAGCATTACTCAAAGAAGTCTTGTAGACTTGGGTATGTATTGCTTGCTTGCAGTACTGAGTACTTACTTTAAACACAGTACCAAAATGAGCAATTATTATCAAAACATCAGGAACTCCTAGTGAAGTCACACTTCTGGAGTCTTTGTCACTGTACATTTCCTGCTTGGAAGATGATTACCTGTAGTCTGTGCTTTCAAGCATACAATTCCCATGAATATTTATTTGCACAACTATGTAAGAACTAGGCTGGAATTCCCTAGATAAAGTCAGTCTGTTTACATGGAGTTATTTTTGAGTTAATTTTGATGGAAAAGGTGAAAACAGTTGAAACAGAATTTTTCTGCACAGCACAGAATTCAAATACATATTGAAGAACCTCTCTCTCACTGCTCTTTTAGTATGCAGTGTACCCAAAGAACAATTTATCTTTAATAATGAAAGTAACAGACATTCTACAAAGGGACAGACTACCATTAATATTACACATTCAGTAACATTAATGAAAAACAAAGTCACAAGACATTGACATTACCTTAGGATTTTATTGATTGCTGTCTCTTTCTCCAGGAGATTTCTTGCTCTGATGCTGAAAACAGATTTACGGAGCTATAAAGTCAAGAAAAAAAAAAGTATGTTTTAATTATCATGAATAAAGCATGCATATTGATAGACCAATGAAACATAGCACTGAGAATATGTAAAATTAAGCAAATATATTCTCCATAATACAGATATTTTTCACAGCTTGTGTCCCTGATGTTATTTGCCAGGAAAACAATGCTAGAAAAAGATGAATACTTGCAGAGCAATTTATTGACTGCATAAAGTCCTAGCCTTATCTTGCATCTTCCTGACCCAGTTCTGGTACAAAGAAGCAGATAAGTTTGTTGATTAGCACTAATATTATTCCCTTTACTACAGATTTATTTTCTCCCCCAGTTGGCCAACTAACACCTTTGTCATTGTTACACCTCTCCTGCCCATTTCTGATCCAATTTTAAGCATATTCTTGCAAAAGCTATTCAGCACTTCCTGAATATTAAATTAAAAGACTGGGTTACAAGAAAAAACATTTTCTTGTAGCTTTATTCCCTCCTCCAAAATGGAGGAGTTAAGGAGCTTCACCTACAATGAGCAAAAAGCCGTAGCACTTTGTAAGAATTAACTCTGCCAGCTGTTTGGAGATCATTATCTTAAAGCAAATGTTAGAGAGATTTAGGAGCTCCTAACAATGTACACTTTTTTTTTTTTTTTTAATCAATCTGAAATGGACATTTATTTAAAGCTATTTATTATAAATAATGGAGTAGTCTAATTGACGTGTGTCTTAAGGATTCATTACTCACGGACTTGAGATTATTTACAGATGTATGAGTTACAGATTTCTGAAAAGCTACCACAAATCCAAAGTCACTCAACAACAATTTTGCTAGAACTTTTCTCAAGACTTAGATCAACTCTGATTCACAGGAAGGTGTCTCACTGTAAGGAAAAACAGAAGCCTAGAAAATATCTTAAAACTTACTTACTTTGACTTCCCTTGATAAAATAGCTGTTGCTCTTAGGCCCCACTTGTAATAGCCAGTTAAATATTCTGTAGGTGTGAATATTTCATATATTAAAATATATTTCCAAGGGCTTAAAATCATTTATAGGACTTTAGCATGGTACCTTTCTGTGAGTTCAAATATATCTTGCACTAGGAAAAGCAATGGCAACTCTTTCACATCTTTATTTTTTCTAATGTCAGTGACTAGCAACTGGAATCTCAGAGAACTATTTTTTTTCTTGCATCAGGATTGGGAAAAAAAAAAAATCCACACCCCAATATTACTTATCATTTTGCAAGCTGTTAGCTATTATTATTTTTTTAAGGGCTACATTAAACTTATGGGGATAATGAAGGTGGAAAATTGTCTTATTTGTTTCAGGTTTTTTTTGTTCTTGTACAAATAATTGTCATAGAATAATTACAATAAGATCAAACACCAAGGAAAAATAAGGATTGCCTACTAATGTGTGGTGTCCATTTATTTCTAATGTAAATTATTTGCTTGCTAACGTATCATAGAAAAATAAAAGATTTTGAACAAAGAAGGCATTTATTTCCTTCCAAATCCAGTTTTTGCTCAGTGTGTCAGAAAAAATGAGTCAAATTGAGTTTCCTGATTTTTTCTACACCTTCCTATCCGACATAGACCACTTTTAGATGTTTAAAATAGATGTAAAAACACTTTGGCATTAAGTGAGTGGCCCAGAAAAGAAAATTCATCCAGGCTGTCAGCAAGGGAAGGTGCTCTGGAAAAGCAGAGCATTTGTACAGATACATTTAGTGCCCCTCCATGCCATCCAGTGGCAGTGAGTAAGATCTAAACAAAAGCTTCTAACAGGTCTACGGCAAGGGCTACATATGTCTGCTGAGTCCTCTCTCCAGTCAGTGAGACTTATGAAGAAAAGTAGCTATCAAACTCACACCTGAAACAGTTCAGCCTTGTGCTTTAACCATGGTTGGAGCATACTTGATGGTTCGAGGTGCAGGTGAAGTTCTGAAGGTTTATCACCCTGCCCACCTGTGCACTGTGATAGAGTTTAGGCCGGAGCCAGGTATCCAGCTGTTTAATCCAGGTGTACAGCTTTTAAAGATGATTGCTCCTTAGGACTTAGGAGTTCTTGTTTCAGTGGAACATCGCTGAATTTATCTTAAATTTAAAATATCCAGTAGAAGCAATACAAAATGTTTTTTTTAGATGTGTACATACAATCAACATCTCATACTTAAAAGTATCAGCCATCAAATATCAATATGAATATGTCAAAATCAAAGATTACTACAGATTTTTAAATGTATCTGCATTAGATAAATGAACCAGGCTATTTCCTGTTTAATTTTTCGAATTTGCATAGCACACCAGGCAAATGCAATGGAACTGCAGAAATAGAAAATGAGGTTGGTTATCACTGTGTTATTTAATAATGTCTAGATGCTGCACGGAGAAGGAGGCTGCCAATTAAAAACTTGTGATACCTGCTGAGTTTTTGACTGTTGTAGAGGAAATTACTGGCAGTTTTAATTTGGAAAAGACATTACTTGATCAGATGATACAGAATTAAGTAAGTGTACTATAATCTACTGAGGTTATTTTAGTGCCTATCTCTTTAGCCTGCTGTTTTTTTTTAGCATAGATTGTGATGTACTATGAGGGCATCCTCAAGTGTACTGCTATTCATATACATTTATTTATTTATACAGGCTGTTAGTACACTTAGAGCAGAAATAACAGAGCCATATAACATTCTGCTATAGAGCAATATTTTCTTAGCATAAGACACTGTCCTGAGATCACCTAACAGTATCTATTAGTCTTATATATATTTTCAGGGTTTCCTGGACTTATAAGGAACAGCTGTGACAGGTCAGTAAGGTACCAGTAATACTTCCTGGATGAAATGATTTTCGATGGAAAACATGTGCTTCCATAATACCATGAATAAAACATCTCTTGATTTCCACATTCCTTTCAGTTTATTTATACAACCATGTCCGTGGACACAGAATTAGGAAATATGCACGTAGTGCCTCTTCAACAAATACTAGCATCCTTCATTGCTGCTGTTGGTAGGAATGACTTCGGGCAGACAGAACGACTCAGTCCTGTCAGTGTGAACTTGGTCTGAATTCTGCATTCCCATATAGTTCTGTTTGTCCAAAGTGACAGGGACAAAACAGTGAACCACTGTATCCGCTGTAAAGGCAGCTAAATCACTGACCATTGTTGCTCTGCAAGTGCCACCCGCTGCTTTGGAAAGGTACTGCAGACACGTTAAATGAAAATCTTTAGTAGCATACTTAAAAATTCGAGGCTTTCTACCCTGGGAAAACAACAACAACAACAACAACAACAACAAAAAGAAGAAAAAAAAGAATTCTTTGCATGAGATTTAATGGAAGTATCACAGAACAGTGTCTCTGCTAGATGACAAATGATTGTGGATCAGTCCCATAACCAAAGTGTACTGGCACAGCAGTGCTGACTTCAGGGGGATCTGTAACAATTCATAACGGTTTAGATGTGTCTCACTTGTTCTGAGTTTTGAGAAATGCCATTTATTGTCAAGCTTTTGATATATTTTTCTAGTGATGTGTTTGTGGTGTATAAACTGCAGCAAGCACTGCATAAAGCAATTGTTTTCAACTTGAATTTGACATAGAATTTTGTGTTATCAGCAGGTTAAACTGTGTTAAACTATGTGATGACATAGCATAACATTTTTGTGTCATGGCAGAGCTGGCAGGAGAGACAAAGCTGTATTGGTGGGTGTTCTGCAGCAAAAGGTGAGACAAAGTCACAAGAAAATAACAAGATACAGATGTTTGAAAAGTGTAGTCAACAATAACAAAAAAAAAAAAACACAATAGATTTTTCTAAGGCAATCTCTTAAGTGTTATATGAACATTAGAATTTTAGTGTAGTGCTCTTAATAGCAATCTTTTATAAGCAACTGCTAGACTGTATGGGAATACTCTTCTGAATCATGCCAGAAATTCCAAGCAAGAGGAAAAAAATAATCTAAAGCTTCTGTTTCAGTTTGTGATTTGCTGAATGCCTATCGATTATTTATGCAGGCTTGCTGAATGAACAGATTGTTAAGTATTACATTATTATTTAAACATGTACATTTTCAAGGGAATATATGAGGAGTCAGTGCAATAAGTGATATTTTAGAGTTATATTTAAGAAACAGTGAGGAAATAATTATTTGTGCAGAATCTGTTCAAGACCTGAGCATTCCATTAAATACAAGATATTTTTGGCCCACAAGAGTTTGCTGTGTAGCCTCTCAAATGCAGGCATAATTATTTTTTCAAAGACATCCTGTTTATGCATCTTTGGCCTGAAGATACCAGACTCTATCAAAACAAATGTGACAGAAAACTAAAAAGATATGAAAAGCAAACCACAAAACTGCAGATTGTTGACAGGCACCTAACAAAATTTTCAAAAGAACTGATGTAGGATAAATGTCTAAATCACAGGGAAATCAGTGAGAAATTTCTAAAGGTCTTTTGAAAACTTTGCTTAATACTTGCAGAATCATAAAGGATGCAAGGAACCTCTAGAGATCCATTTCCACCACTCAAAGTAGAACTAACTTTCAACTTTGAAAATCTGTCCTTCGGCAAGGCTGTTCTGTATAAGAAACAGGCTCACAAAACAGTCATGAAAGTGGTCTACCATTAGATAAGTGCAACAAGGAGTCAATTATTGTCTCTTTTGATCAGATGTCTGGAAGAAGTGGGCATAATCTCCGTAACTCTCTAGAGTCTCTGACCTGAAATAATAGACTTCATTCCTTTTGTAGATCTTGATTGCTGCCTGTTTCTTAAGGAAAGCCAAGCTATTCTAATTAGCTGATTATTGGTCTGGAAAAATCTACATGGCCCTTCATAACCAAAGATCTTTTTCAGTAAAGTCTGAAAATGTGGACAAAGCTAATATCAGCAAAATTATAAATCCCCTCAAAAATTAAAGAGGATGCTAATAGTTCATCTCAAACATACACATGGAAGCTCCAGGGAAGAAGAGGAATCCCTCCCTTCAAGTCTCTTGACTTTACTTTGAGTAAACATTGTAAAGAGGGCTCATGGAAGCCAACAGAAGGATGGACTCCTGGCCAACCTGATATGGAGACATGATACAGTCTGCTAGATGAACAGCAGTAGAGCAAGAGGCTCCACTCCAGGTGTTGTTTTCAGAGCAGGCCTCATAATACAGGAGCTGTAACTATTTTACCATGTCTGAATTTTGGTTGATTGAAGAAACGAGAGGGGTATGATCAGTCTCTTGTGTTTTAAGGCATCTTGTATCAAAACTTCAATCTGTAAATGCAAAACTGATGAAATAGAAAGATAATATCAGATAGAAATGACAAATTATGGCACATTGAAAATGGCAAAGAATGCAGTTCCCAACTACCTTTGTCTCAGAATGTAACTGAAAATTGGGCAGAATTCTTAGCACACTGTATAGAGGCAAGAGTGAAAAAGCAATTTAAAATCATCAGTAGCCTGAAACAGACCATAACAAGAACAGTGCCTTGTTATTATTGCAGTTCTACCTTCTCTGCTCTGAAATATGATCAGAAAATAAAATATTACAGGATGAAGTGTGAAAACACTTTGTGAGAATACAGTTTACAAGTTTGTCTTTTCCTGTAAGTTATTTTATATTATTGTAATACTATATAATATTTATATTTATATATTATTTATATATTATTATCTTATGTTATGTTTTAGATATAAGATCATTGTTATTTATCTGCTTAAACTGGAAAAAAAAAAAAAAAACAAACAACCCAAATCTCTAAAAGATGCAAAATAGACAAAGAAGTGTCCTAATTAATTTTCAAAAAACCTGAAATGCATCATGGTGTTTCCATATATTAACTTCATTAGAAAGATCTCAGTATGAACAGACATGGAACAAAAATAATCTCCTTTGAAAATCAAGGCTGTAATAATCAAGAAATGATGGATTCACAAGCCATTCTTATTCTATCAGGTAGATTGTTTTAATGACTCTTCTGAACATTCTATCTAAATAGCTTTTGGCAATATCCTGCAGATGACATAAATAGGTAAGACTGAAGAAATTGTCTAGGTTTAATTAACAAGAGATATAAGGACAGTGACATTGTGGACAGAGATCTACTTAGATACTCAGTGAGAGGAGACTAGGATAAAATTTGTGTGATTTTTGATGATATTTATTCACAAAGTTTTGCAAAAAATACCTTAGAAAAAGTATAGTCTTAATGTTTACATATTGCTATTCTTTTCTAGTTGGAATTCATGTGCAATTACAATTTTTTAGGTTCTGTTATATTCAGAATTAAGGAGATGGTCTAGTATTAAATGGGGAGGTTGGTGGCCCTGCATGTGGCAGGGGGTTGGAGATTCATGATCCCTGTGGTCCCTTCCAACCCTGGCCATTCTGTGATTCTGTGAGATATGGTTATTTTTTTCAAATCACATAGCTAACAGAATAATCAGGAATATGGCAGAATTCTATTGTACTTTTTGTGTACAAGTTCTGCTTTGCACAACAGAACATTGAAAGAAAAGTGCAGAAGAGGCTGATTAACCTTGAACATGAGTTTATGACAAGAAGTGCAAATTCACTTCAGGAAATGACTGTTCATGGATAAATATTCTATCCTAGTTTCTCTTCTCGGAATTAAAATCAGGAATACAGTCTATAAGAGTGTCTTTGTGCCTGATGATCTTCTAAAAGGTATCTTAGGACATTCTGTTTTCAGTACCAAAAGGTTTTTCAGTTCTTAGAATTACAAACAACTTCTGCAAAGAAAAGCCTTTTCAAAATATCCTTGGAATGTAAGTAGTTCTTTTTGCAAGAAACAGAATAGTTAATGAAAGAAGCTGAGAGCAGACCTGAAGACATGCTGGAACAAAATACCACATTAAGTAACAACACCAAGAAGAGATTGCATGCCTCAGCAGCTCAGAAATGGAGTATGCATGATGCTAACCAACATGCATCAAAAGTTGTGGTCAGTCTTATGTGTTGAATGTGTATGCAAAATAATAACCAGATAAAATCATGAACATTCCCTGAGGTGCTGAAAACAGATTTCTACATAAACCAAGGGGAGTTGATCTCCAAGGAGGTACTCGGACCCTTCCAGGATGAGGCTTATAATCGGGTTGACGTTTGTGTCCCATCCCATCTAACTTTAACAGATATCAGATAACAGCAGGATCATATCTGGGAATGAAGCCAACAAAACACATGCAAAAAAAAACCCACAACCACCAGGTGCAAAGCTCAGCAGCCCACCTGCTAAGTAACACAGGTCATCATGAACATATCACCTCGGTGCCCTCTTCTGCATGCCGACTCCCCAAAGAACGCAGAACCCAGCACGAGGTCTGCTGCTTAATATTCATAGTCCATGGTAATAGCTATGGCTACCTTCGAGATCAGCATTCTCTTTTTGGCCATCACCTCCCATCATACAGCTGCTGCTGTAACTAGGAAATCAACGGGAGAGGCATATGGTGTGGGAGGCTGAGCTTCCACAGGAGCTAGACCTTAATTACGGATCTTGTTCCCAAAGGAAAAAAGGAATGGCTATGAACTTCACTGCTTGTAGAGCTAAAAGCAAAACCCATACAAGTGAAAGGAAACACGATGGTAAAGGAGACAGAAAAAATATATTTGCTGCTATCCAATTAATCTTAAAAATGCAGAAATAAAAAGTCCAACTTGTTTATACTATTTCATCTAAATGAGAGAAGTGAAAGTCTGACCAATAAACAGTGTGGATATATTGAAAACCCTTTTGCTTTGTTTTGCAATTCACTCCTGCTGTGCCACAGCTGTAAACATGCACATGGGTATATCTACATAATAAGCCATAGGCATTTTCAAAGTTCATCTCATGAGCCTGTCAGTTTTGAATTATAATTTAACAGTGATGTGCTGTGTTGTGTGATCAAAGATAAGTAACTAATTTGGGAGCATCCTCTTAGCAACAGTTTTTAGCATGGCTTGCTAGAAGCTGTATGTCTCTTAAGAAAGCACTCTGAGGTGTTTCTGCCTTCCTTTGATTCTAGCCTTGAAGTGAAGAGCTCAAGGCCAATACTCTACTACCGCAGCTGTATTTTATTAGATGCCTGATTTCTTGTAAATCTTACAGCTTGTTTGTTTTTTGCCCCCTGAATCTTGCTGCAAATATTCCTCAGGCTCTCTTGCAAGAGCCATCACAGTGAGATGTCTTTATTTTCAGTCAGTTTCCTTTCTTCTCATCCTCACACCAAAAAATCATTTGTGAACACATATTTCAACCTGATCTCTTGTCCAAGAACTCACGGAAATATTGATTAGATAAGAAATTTCCCAGTGTGTTGTGAATAGTTTTCATATTTCCCTCTGTCTCTGTAAAGCTACCTTTCTGCCATAACTACAAGGTTCATGTGATATCATAAATTTTTATTTTTTAACCCTTTCATTACATACTTTTCCCATGAATTTAGAATGACACTGTCTTCTTACACTTGCACTTTTTGTTTAATCAGTCTTCTTTCTTCCACCAGTAGATACCTTTGTGGTACTTTCTACTGCAATAAGAGCCTCGACAGCTCAGGTCTCTCCAGTGAGAGACCCAGAACTTCAACTTATGGCCTGCAGACTACATCAGAACAGGCTAGATGAACTCTGTGACAAGATCAGTGAGTTTAAGAAAATTTGCTTAGCAGATCTCAAAGAAAGAGCAAATGACCATACTCCTTTTCCAGAAGTGTTAAGATCGGAGAACCATGGAGAATCCTAGTCTTGCACATGAAGTTACAGATAGTCACTAACAGCTCAACCAAAGTATCATGCTAAGGTGCCTATTGAGTTTCTGTAATTGCAACAGTCCAGATGTAGCTGACAGGCAAAGCTTAAGAATGAACGTGGCATGGTCTGTCCACACACATCTACCCACACATTTAATTTCTTAACCTAATCACACACACTGAGAGTGTGTACACAAGGTTAAGGGCATTAAGGTATCCGGAAGTCATTTTTTATATTAGTTTTTGATTATCTTATTTTGTGATATTCATTTAGAAATAAACCTGGAATTCCCAGGCTTGACTAGAAAAAAGTGATATAATAGAGATATCTGTTTTCCCAAACTGTTCTTTGATTTGACATAGATGAGAATAATTTCAAATGGATTTTCATCATGGTAATGGTAATGAATAAACACATTTTTCAGTTATTTCGAGAAGATAAAGCAGCATAAAAAAATAATGCGATGAAAATCCTCTCCCCTCTTACAATTTAAAACTGCTTTTCAAGGAAGTAGACAATTATAATTCTGACAAGTCTTACTAAATCCATTACATAATAGAACACAATGATTTGCTTTGATGATAGTGACAAATGATGGGTCAGATTGATTTCGAACACAAAAACAGTACCGTATTTTATAGTAGCACATTTTTGGAGAAAGAAGAAAATAACATTGATGAACTACTTTACAAGTAAGTGTGTATATTACACGCTTCCTGTCACTTCAGTAGGCATGGAGTACAGAAATGCTATCTAAATCCGGGAGAAAATGGAGCACCACAAGGGAAGGAAAGAGTCAAATCTGCCAGCAGAATCCCACATTTTGATTCCATTCTATTTTTTTCCATCAACTACAATGCAAAAGAGATGTGAAAAGTTTCTGAAGCCATCACATTGTCATCTGGAGGAGTGGAAATGCATCCTGCTATGCACTGATATCTGTAAAATGTTTGGTCAAGTTTCCTTTTGTTTTACAAATAAAAGTAACGTATACATCCAAGGTCTACATTTAAATACAGCCTGTCATTCCAAGCTTGTTTTAAGGATATTTTTAAGAAGATTTGTGTATACAAAAGTGAGGTTGCCTTGGCAACTGTAGCTATAGAAAGCCAGAGTAATTACTTTCATAAAATCCTACGTGGTGCTTACTCCCTCTTAATAGGAATGTGTAAATACCTTACTTTTATCTACATTTGTCAGAAATATTACTCATAATTGATTCTACCTTTGAGGCATAGAAAATCCAAAAGTACATGCTTAAAGCAGGTTAAATAGTCCAAAAACAATTTGCAAAAACTTATTTCAGTTCAAACCGTAAAGTCAGATCAATCATACATGCTCTTGGAGTGAAGGGAAAAGTTGAAAAGAGCATACCTTTCTATTTTCATATTGCAAAATCTCATAGAATAAACTCTGCCATTTATTCAACTATCTTAGAACACAACCAGCAAGGACTAAATTTGTGAACAGCAATGAGACAAAGTTAAGACTACAATTCAATATACTTCAGGTATAGTCATGTAAACAGACCTACTAAATCACTGCACAGCTCTGCACTGCATGCTGTGGACCTGTGTATGTGGCTGGAACATGCTTAATGTCTTCATTACATGAGAGATATATCACTGATTTCCCTGGCACAGTGTTTGAGATCCATCATTAATAATATTTGGCATAGTTCTGCTGACCCCTAGGACTATCAGTTAATAACTTATCCAATAATTCTTCTGTGCTTGTTAGATTAGATGGTGTACATATAGGCTTGATCCTGTCCCATAGCTTTCTTTGTCTGATGAACAACACTGCACCACAGACCTCCCTCTCAGGCTGTGCTGTTCAGCTTTTGTTTACTGATGCCATAGACTACATCATTCTACAGGAAGGAGTCCTTACATGCAGTAGGCATGAAAATTAACAGTAGTTTGTAAATTGTCTCTTGACATTCATTAGCAGAAGAGTATTACTTTCCATATGTCTACTTTCTGCCCGCTACCCTGAGTTCTAGTTGCAAACCTCTTACTATGAAAGCCAAATACATTGCACAACCACACGTGTCCTCTTTCCTTTCCTCGTCTGTGACTCTCTGTCATTCTTAAACTGTACTTCCAAACCTCTTGTTGGTCTTCAAACAGAATTTGAGCACCCCATTATTAATTATGAAAATACTTACACACGTCACTAATTAGTTATATAATTTTACAAGTGATCAAGAACTGATATCAGTGTAGATGCCACTAGAAATCTGGGAAACCAATATCTTCCACAACACACATGGAGTGCTTTTCTGACCCTGTAGTTTTATATGGTGCCAGAAGTCGCACACATTTACTCATGCAGCACCACCACAGTCATCATCATTCCAAGCAATCCTGGTATTTTTCAAATTCAGACATCTATGCCGGTCCATCTGGGAGACTATCAGCATTTAACACAATGAGTCTCAAATGCACGTGTTCAGCATCTGTTTTCTAGCGACTCCTAAACCTACATAGATGTAAATGTCCTCTAAGTAACTAGAATAATTCTTAGATTTTTACTTATCTCCACTGATTACAATCTACCTTGCTTCAGTGACTGAGTTTTCAGTGCTTCAAAAGTAGCAAGCCAATCGCACGTTCACTATGATATTCATAGGCTTTTAATTTTCTACTAGCTTCTCATTGATTACCAGCAAGACTAAAAAAATTTAGGCACATAAGATGGATTCATTGAACAAAACTATGTACCAGGGTCTGAGTTTTTAAGTTAAAGGAGAGAGGAAAATTTAAACCAAATGAGGAACTGCTGTGATGCCTGCTTTAGGCTATCAAAGTTAAGCACAACCTTTTATTTTGTGTTCAGTTGCCCTAGCTTATGTTTGCTTTTATGTAATTCGACAAACTGTATAATCTGAGATCTCTCTTCACAATACTCAAGGGAAGACCTATACTGCTGAATACTCTTGATTTACCTTTTGATCAATATATTTGTTTTCCTCAATTGCTGATCTTTTAGAGTGGTCACAGGATGAAGACGATGCTGAAGGAAGTCTTCGGAGCAGACAGCTGGTGTCTTGTTGCTGGCGATCAATAAACTGCTTCATGAAACTCTCCCTTGTGAACAAACAGAAGATACTGATGGATTAAAGACCCCAGAAAAGTTAATACTTGCTTTTCCTTATAGTATGTCACAACACATTAGTGCCAAGGTGAGCTGTGAGGAAAAGGTATGCTAAACTGTAGATGTATAAATGGACAGAGTACAGAAAAAAATAACTGATAAAACATAAATTTAGTTATTAAATCTGTAGCTGAATTAAGAAGTAGATGGCTTGCATGTAGCTTCAAAGAAAACAGTTTAATTCCATTTAAAAATAATTATGAGAATTTTGACTATTTATTTGCTAATTAAAGTGCTAAATATTTAAAGTGCCTTTTGCAGTTTTTGGCTCTTCTGAGCTCATTACACTGTGAGTTGTTACTGCAATATAAATCAAACGATGATATAATCCAAAAGAAACATACTTCCTGCAAGAAATTCTTTCTTCAAGACTTCAAACAACATCTGTTCATATAACTGCTCAGAATGCCAGTATTAAGGCACTTCAGCAATTCTGTGCCTCACATATGCCACATTTAAAATGCAGAAGTATTTGTTTACAACAAATGTACATTCATCTTTCTGTCTTCTAAGTTTAGCAGTAGCTTAGTAGTAGTTACAATTTTCAGTGTTGACTATATCATAACTAATTTTTATCTGAAGAGAGAGTTTCACATAGTAGAATAGCTTCAGATTCAAAGATTTGATTTGCTAGCTGCAGATCAGCGGCAGCAGCCCTAAGATTTCTGTAATCCTTCTTAGGACTTTGTCAAGAGGAATGAATGGTATTATTAAGTGACGATCTAGAAGCCAACTGTTGAAGTGAGTTTTGCAGGAAAGTGGTAACAGCACTTGTCCGAAGAGGGGACAAGGTCATCACAATGTAACTGCTGTTTGATGATCTGTGTTATCCACTCTTCATGATTTGCTGTCAGTTGATCTCATCTTTAAAAAGTCACATAAGAACTGATTAGACTGCTGCTTGTCTGCTAAGAACCTAACCTGGAATGGGAGTGGAATGACAACAGTGTATTTTTCAATTATATTTTATTTGTGTTGGTTCCAGTCGATCTAGTTCCTTTCATGAATATGTTATAATGAGTGATAGGATATTTTTAAGGTAAAAATAAAATGTCAGCTCCTTTCGACTTCAATATTAATTTTGCTTCACTTTGATTTTCTGTTAGCTGCTTACTCCATAGGCAAAACAGTTAAGTGTTGGTGTTATGTGACCCCAGACAGGCTAATAGTGTATTACCAACGGAAATATTTCAATACCTTATTTTTGGAACGGTGAAATCTGAAGGAAGCTTGGAGATTTTCACCATTTGTGGCCTGTTCGGAAATTTTTCAAAGATGCGTAGACGTAAGGGAAGCTTCTCCTTTGTATCTGCATTTGCTTCACTTTGCTTTAGCTATTAAAAAAAAAAAAAAAAAAAAAAAAAAAAAAAGAATGAAAGAATGACAGGGAAAATTTTGCTCTGTGATATTGCAGCTTTGTTTTTCAGAATTTGAATAAAAGCAATCACTTAAAGAAACAGAAGATGGCAGCAAAGAACTACAGAGGGTACATTTCCAGCTCAGGAGTATATTAGTCTGTTTGTGCTAGAAGCTGACAAATACTGAACAATACCATGCCTTTAGCTGAAAGTAAAAAAAAACAGGAGGAATGCTAACAATTTTACTTTTAAAATACAAGACATATTAGTGCTCTATTCAGTACGCTTATTCTTGTGTTTCCTTCCCAGTTCCCTAAGACTTTATTAAGGAAATAAACATCCATGTTCTTTTCTTATTAGTCACATCTTTCTGTATGTATTGACAGCCCTAAAATATTCAAACAGAATGTAGCATTTACACAGGGAGGAATTATAAAGGAATACAGACCTCAGAATAAGGAAATAACAGGAAAATTGCATTTATGTGAGTACTAAAAGTAATAAAAAGGACTCAAAAGAATGTAGTTCTCACACTGAGCTGCACCAAATCAAATGATTAATGTTGCATTTGTAAGCATTCAAAAACGGGTGTGCCATGGACTGCCAAACATCTAAGTACTAAAAAGGCAAATACAGCTACACGAACAGATAATGGATACATCTAATGATATAAGATAAAAGAAATTTGATGTGGAGACGTGATACCTGAATTCTGATTACTAAGAATATCGATCCTGAGCATGTAGTAACTCAATTGTGCCATCACAACAAAATACCAGTCAGAAGGATTCTATGAAACACATTCATTTTAACATTTAGCATTAAATGGGAAATTAAACATTTAATTTATATCCTCCGTGTATTCAAATACTGTGCACCATTTCTGTAATCATATCTGATTGATATTATTTAGTTGCAAAGTTCAGTTCTCCTTCCCACACCAGTTTGTGTGCACGAGCCTGGGAGCGTGTATTTTAAAACAGTTTTGCACAACCAATGCCTTCAGGGAATACTGCTGACAGGTACCAGCTATAGATTTTTACAAAGGTGAATGGAAGTCGAATTGGAGCATTTGCACTGCCTCAAGCAGTGCATGCTTCCACAGCATGACACAGAAGAACAACTGCACTGCTGCACTGTCATGCTATTAGCAACATCCTCACTTCCAGCCATAGGACAGCTTAAACTGGAAATTGATTCATATCCGGTTGGATATAAGTTGTCAAGTGGATTGGAAACTGTTTGAAGGGCTACGAACAAAGACTAATGATTAATGGTAAAGTACCAAATCAGAAGAGAGGGGGAGTGTTGCATAAATCTATATTATGTCCAGTCCTACTTAATGGCTTCATTAATGATCCTTTAGAAGAAGAAATTATGACATTAATGAAATTCACTTGATCTTAAAATGTGAAGGCTGCAAATACTGCAGTGAACCAAAAAAAGAGACAGAAATAGAAGTAGAGGCAGGAGATAATAAAGACTGAAAATAATTCTAGAGCAAGAATCAGAGCAGAAGCTATACCAGAACTTCTACTTCAATACAGCATCAAAAAGGCAATTTGGGCACTAGTCACATTACCCGACAAAGGCTATGTTTGCAACCACAGAATCACAGAATCACAGAATGGCCAGGGTTGGAAGGGACCTCAAGGATCATGAACTCCAACCCGCCTGCCACATGCAGGGCCACCAACCTTTCCATTCAATACTAGACCAGTCTGCCCAGGGCCCCATCCAATCTGGCCTTGAACACTTCCAGGGATGGGGCATAATTACCAATTTCTCTTGTTTAGATATAGTCTTAGAAAATGGCTCAGAAATCTGCAGCTCTATGCTGCTTCGAGAAGCCTATTCCAGGGTCTGCTTTCAATTCTAAATGCCATTTCATTGTCTCACACTGACAAGCCAAAACAGTGAAGAAGAGAGACTGAAAACAAGGGAAGAGTTACAGAAACAAATGGGGCAGAGGAGAAAAGATGAGTGAAAGATAAAGGGGGCCAATATTAAAATTTCAGCAACTATAACTGATAGTAAAACAGAAGGAGGAGATTTAAAATAATGGAAGAATTATCTGAAAACAAAGTATTTGTAACAGAGTACTCCAAAAATAGGAATGCAAGGATGAAATTAAGAAGGGGAATTTTAAGGCTGAGAATAAAAATTGATATCCTTACAGGAAAATCTATTACTGTTCAGAGAGATCTCTGGAGGGAAATGCCTCATCATTTTATTCACACTAGACAGAACCCTTCAAATGCCAGAATGTCAGGAAAATGAATTGGATAATCTGCCAGGACTCTTCTGCAACATTACAGTGTTGAAAATCTTTGAGAAGGGGGAAGTTTTAGAGGAAAAAGAGGGTTTTGAGTTTCTGCTAGTTTGCTTTTAGTAATAAATCATTGTACAAACAGGTAGGTTTGGGCATGGATATATTATATCTCTTGCAGCTATGGACTCCCATTTACAAAAGTCAGTGTACGCAAGATAGAGAGCATATGATAGATTGCAGTGCTGCCTGAAGTCTCGGTACAGAACAGATCAAAGAGAGCTTGGAAACAGGGAACTGCATAGCTAAAGTGACAAGCGAGGGAACAGTAATACCCCCACCCAACCAGGAGAATGATCCAAGATAGGCTTATTATCTAGGTTATTTTAAAATAACCTGAAGTCAAAGCATTACTACAGAATTTCTCCAATTACACATGCTGTGATAATATTACGTATTGGGGACCGTGAAGAATATAGCTTCCCTGAGTTCTTCTCTACACATTTAGGGTGTAATTGTTGCTCTGCATGACTTACATCCCATTTTATATTGCTGCTTAAATCCTTTACATTTTAACCTTCTTTAACACAAAACACATTTTTAAAGATAAAAAATGGAACTGAAATGTAGTGATGATGGTGCAGAATTTTTCTAGCAACATCTAAACCCAAAATAAAACTTCAGGACATTTTCTCTATGATTTTTATTTTATTATTATTATTACTGTTGGCAAGGAAGTGTGACTTGATGTGCTCTGTCCCTTGGTCTCCAGCTCCAAGGAGTCTACTGGGAGCAGTTCACTGCTCACCATTTTCTTTGCCCAGTTCCATAGAAGGAATTTATGTCTATTTCCACTATTTTCATGGTTCTTAAGTTTATATGGGCAGATTTAATGGCGCGATACATACAGTACTACTGTCTACTTTGAGCCAACATCAGAAGAACTTATCAAAATGTGGTGGAGAGTAATGGGGAGGAAATCTTAATTTGGGATTCCAGTGGTTCATAGGAGCTTGAACAATGCATTCAGATACATGGCACCAGGAACTCTAGATCTGGTTCACACAATTGCTACAGAAAAATACAGAAGACAACTGTAACAAAGGCAAACTTACTGGTGATATTTACATCTTTTTTTCAGAATGACATTATGGCTATGCTTCCATTTGCTCAAAATAATTTGAAGTGAGTCCCTCAACCATCTGCACTCGTCGGTTGGTGATTTAGTTTGAGAGCTGTGTTGGTAAGCAAAACAGATTGTTTTTGGAGGAAACCCATAAGCAGTTGTCCTAAGTACATATAGTAGTATGAATGGTGGTGAAAGTGAAAGAAGGGAGTGGCAGGGGCAATAAAAGAGACAGCAGGTAATGACTAGTGGGAAAAAGGGGCAGGGTCAGCGTTTTAACGTATATGCACACTGGTGGTGGTCAGACATTTGAATCAGGATGGCCAGCAAAGCAATCACTGCCCTTCTGGAGATAACAGCCCTGCCAGCAGGAATCTGGCATCTCCCATAGAATCACACTGCCCTAGCCAGGCCAACAGAGATGCCAAACAAGGTCATTCACAAACACACCATCTACACCACCAACAAAAGCTCTCTCATCTATGCTACAGAAATGAAAGTGGTGAAATTTAAGAAAATTGAACTACTTCAGCCACACATTGCTATGTAGAACCTGAAGAGATCAATAAAACATTAAATAGTGGATCTCAGTCTTTTCTATCTTAAAACACTGTAGTACTATCATCTTACAGATCTTAATCACAGACAATGTCATCGGGGTGAAAGTGACAATTCTTCTCCAGCATGTAGTGCGACTTCTCTGATAGGCAGGAACTAACAGCTTGGGGCGTAGAAGAGATCTGGGGTCAGGTGATGTGAGCATGATGACTTGAACAGTTCAAAGAGCTAACTGAGGTATCTGTTCATATCACCAATTTGCATTTAAAGACAGAAACATCCTTGAAAGTAATGTTCTTGGCAAGGCAAACTGAAAGCTCGAATTTAATACAGTCATTGAGTTTCTAGGACATTGACACATTGGCGAGAACATGCCAGAGGAAAAACAGAGTTAATCATATCCCAGGGGATGAGACCTATCCTTCCTAACATTTCTGTAGTTGTTGTTGCTCTCTGTTCATTTAATTATGATTGAAAGAAGAGCTAGCAGCGTACAATTTGTAAAGAATGAAAGATGCATTTTTCTTGCAGTCTGTGAAATTCGCTAAAATGCTGTGTAAATATTTCAATGAAATTAAATGATTATGAAAAATGTAATGTTCATTGTAATTTCTCAAACTCTTCCATTTGAGTTGACAGTTTTCATAACAAGTTGAGATCAATCATGTCCAAAATTAAAAGCTGTACTACCAATGTACATACAGTTTATTTAGGAAAGGGCCAGCTGCCCAGAGTAATTTCACGGTGAATGTGCAAAGTTCAAACCACTGGAGAAAATTCAGGGGGTCTCACTACAGGATAGTTCTAAATTAATGTTGTCTGGTACATTACAGTGAGCTGCTATATACTAACATTTTTTCACTGGAAATCTCCCCTAGGGCCTGTATTTGAAGAATAAAGTGATGATATCATATCTGTGCTACCCTCTTGACAGGATACGCTACGTGCTCCTGCATGTGTACCATGCTTTGAGCATGATACAAATAGATGACATTGCAAACTGTTAAGAGCACCTATTCAGCAGTAGTCCAGATCTTTTCTTATCCAAATTATCTTTTTTGTCATGATCTCTGATTTGCCAATAGCAACTTTGAACGAAATCCAATTAGCAGTAAATTACATTTAAATTAACAAAATCAGAAAGACAGACTAAATAAGTGTTTTTATTTTCACAGAATCACCAAGGTTAGAAAAGACCTTCAAGATCATCCAGACCAACCATCCACATATCACCAATAGTACTCACTAACGTATGAAATAAAAATAGTACTCACTAAAGTAAGAAATTTTCCCTACTACTAGTCTGAAGACATAGATCTGGTAAATTTCTGGACATCAATGAGAACTGTATAAAAAGACATGCATATGGGTAAGCTTTCATAGCCATGATTCATTCAGCTTTGCATAAATCACAGAATCATAGAATGACCTGAGTTGAAAAGGACCACAATGGTCCTAGTTTCAACTCCCTTGCTATGTGTGCAGGGTCACCAACCACCAGACCAGGCTTCCCAGAGCCACATCCAGCCTGGCCTTGAATGCCTCCAGGATGGGACATCCACAACCTCCTTGGGCAACCTGTTCCAGTGCATCACCACCCTCTGTGTGAAAAACTTCCTCCTAATATCTAACCTAAACCTCCCTTGTCTCAGTTTAAAACCATTTCCCCTTGTCTTATCACTATCCACCTTCATAAACAATAATTAATATGTCAACATATTTTTACCTGTACTGGATTAAAATTTGAGACAAAGCAGCTGCTCAGTTACTACAATTTACATCTGTAACTCCATTAAAAATGAAAACGAAGCTCAATTTTATTTGAACAAACTGTATGCAAAAAGGATGGTAAAAAAAAATCTGAAAATTAAAGTAAAGAATATTGACAAAATGCAGTGACAAAATGAATTTGGGTAAAAGAAACACTTTCAACAGAAAAAAACCCAAAACATTATTTATGTTGTGCATAAGTTATTAAGTTTGTCTATAGCTCTAAATAAAAGGCTGCCAAGGGTATAACCCTTGCCTAAATTCATACCAGCTGACTCAACCATACCTCACAGTATTAGGCTTCTGGTTCCTTTGGGCCCTGAGACACAATTACAATAGTTATTTTCCAATTTGTCAAAGCACTTGAAATAAAGTGAAAGCCTTTTTGTACGATTCACCCAAGGAACACTCCTGTGGAAGGAAATTTGGGTTGCGTACTGCCTATTTTGAGAGATACAAGAGCACATGAGTTTGTCTGAAAGTTGTGAGGCTTGCAACAGAATTGTCTGGCTTAGAGGTGACAAACCTGATGAAGCCTTGTCCAGGCTTCATCTGAAAGCAGTCCCTCAGGTAAAATATTCCCGTAACTACACTAAAACATTGTCTGGGAGAAAGCCCAGGACAGAGCCAGCTATGAGCTAACAGTTATGCAGTTTGCTCAGACAACGGCTCAGAGCTGAAGGTTCCTTTCTAGTCCTCTTTCAGTTGAGATTCTAGATGTACCAACTGCAAATTTTGCCCTTTGGACTCACCTAAATAAATGGGGATGTTGCAGGCAGTAAGAAATGCTTCCATCTAGCAACTGCAAAACAGAACTTAAATTTACTTTAACCACATTCTGTGGTGCTGTGGGGAATTTTCACTGAAATGTACAAAAAAAAAAAAAAGAAAAAAGAAAAAAGAAAAAAAGATTATAGCAGTGCTAGCATTCACAGCAGAGACTGCACTGCTGATAATCAAAGGTTAAAATAAGCTAAGAAAGTTCCTGGCAGATGGAGGAACAAGATTACACATTTATTTCTCATATGTATAAGATTTTTTTTTTTTTTAATAAACAGCTTTTCTGTGTCACAGGGCTTATATGCTGTGCAGAGTATGATTTGATGCTGTGATTGCTGCTTTCCAATTGTTCATTTAAATAACTTTTTCCTCAATTTTGCATGAAGTCTCACAAATTAATAAGATATTGAGTAAAGTTTCACAAATGTGTTTTCTTAATAACTTCCTTTCAGTAATTGTAGCTCCTATCAGTTCTTCATGAACAATTCCTGCTGAAAAGATGTGATTGCAATTCAAATGACGCAAAACTCCTCTAGCAAAACTCGGCTAAGATTTAGTCCATTTATTTAATGGAGGAGAGGAATCCTGTGTGTCAGAGAGTTTCCCTTTGATTGAGATAAATAAAATGAATTTTTCAGAGCAATTACTTCATACTCTCTACACATCAGCCATACTCTCAATTTTTTCCCATCTTCCAGTGACAAAAATTTATTAAAACAACAGCAACAACAACAACAACAACAAAAAACAAATCAGAGATTCTGTACAGTCAGTGACCAGATTCAGTGCCCAGGAGTGGGCTGACCTGACCAGATTTGTTCTTCGTGCTTTTAGATTCAGGTACCCACTTTAGTTAATTATATTCTTGATGACTGTCTATAGCCAAAAGAGACGAAGAGACACTTCTTACAGGTCATGGGCTTGCTGCATCTTTCAGACATGCTTATCTTTTTCCACTGACTAAACAAAGATTTTATATAGACAAGTGCCTATGATATATTCACCTCAGTTAATTTTAGCTGTCCAAAGGTGAAATATGTTGTTTAATCCTCTAGGCACTTCCTACACTTAACAGGAAGAGGTAACTCCAGGTCCTGTAGCTCATTTCATGCTAAGATGGAATAGCACATTGAGGTACCTTCTTCTCCAAACGTGGAGAAAGTGTCAGGCTACACCAATAGTACACTAGTAATATACTGAAGTATGAATTCACAAATTGGGAATAGATTGTCCATATTCTTAAACTGTTAGTAAGGCTGCTGGCAAAGTTCTGGCCTGACCAGCTATCACTCTCCTTGATGATGCCTGAGCACAGTTTGGGGTTTATCACCACTGGGAATATTCTCAGTAGCTAGTTAGGAGACTTCCTGTTTAAGTGGTAGGCAGTTTTGGAAAGGGAAAATAATTCAGCTGCATGGAAAAGCCATGCTGTGCCAGCCAGTATGCTTTAATGACAGAGACCAGATTCTAAACAGCTCTCTCTTCATGTAGCTAGATTGAATAATTAGCTTAGAGAAGAATCTCTAGCTTAGACAATGTAAAAATTGGTTTATCATAGAATCATAGAAGTTTTTGAGTTGGAAGGGACTTTTAAAGGTCATCTAATATAACTCCTCTGCAGTGAACAGGAACATGACAGCTTGATCAGACTGACAAGGGCCTGAACCACACTGACCTTGAATGTCTCCAAGGATGGGGCATTCACCATCTCTCTGGGCTGCCTGTTCCAGTGCCTCACCACTCACTGTAAAAAACTTTTTACCTTATGTCCAATCTGATGGGGTAAATCTGGCCCCTATTTTAAAACAATTCAGAGATACATACATTTTGGGATGGATAGTTTAGAAAATGATAAAGGAAATGAAACAATACATTGTTCTTTTAATAACTTTTTCACATTTAGATGTTGCTTTTTCACTTTCAAATTAATCATTTTTCTCTTGGAATAAATAGCACAGGTTTCTTTGTTTCCATACAAAGGTTACTGAGTCACAAAAGAATATTCTTTAAAATAAAAAAAGTGCGTGGCATGCTCCATTTCATCAGAGGAAACTGCTTGAGACTTCACTAAAGCTAGGCACCATTGTTTGTTATGACTTCTACGTCTGATGAACAATAAGCAGCTAAAATATTTTCAAATGAACAAATGCAGAAGATGCATTTATTCTGCTCTTGTACGAACATAGTCATTCAATACTGACTAGACACAATGTGTTAACCTTTCAAGACATATGGCAAAGCTAACTAAAACTTCTGTCTGGGAAGCAAAGGAAGTAGCATTGCAGGAAAATTCAGAGACTTTTAAGTTTGCTCACCCATTCCAGACCCTGTACAAAGGAAGATTTGTGGTTGTAGCTTTGTAACTGGGACTTACCAACCTGTAGTCAAAACACACAAATTTATCTGCCACACTGGATTCACAGAAAAATAGGGTCAGTCTGAGAAATTACAATTATAGTCAGATTTTCCAAGGTTCTCACCACAGGTAGCTCACATTTAGTTAAAAAAGAGTTGAAGAGACTGATTGACCAAGGAAGTCATAATCTTGACCTCCTATCTGAGTATAGATGGTGAAAAGCATAAAAACATGCAGAAAGGTAGTGAGGTCATAAGAGGAACAATCTGCAGTGGATGTGCCTGTCTCTGCTCATAGTCTGACAAAAAAATATGAGCTTGACTTAGGCCCTCTTAATATCGAAGTATAGGAAGAACAGAATTTCATCCATATATGCAAAAGCTTTATCACATGTGATTTGAGTAGGCTGATTTATGGGAGTAGATCACCACTAAATTAGTGTGGCCACATGAGATATCCAACTTAATGTATTCCAGAAGTCCCTTCAAACCTGCACTTATCTGTGATTCTATTATGTGGTGATAGTTAACTGCTCCAAGACGATTCTTCAATTGCCTTCTATTTCACTGTTGTAACTCTGCATCTGCCATCTCTTGATATCCTGTAGTTAAATTCAAAATATTACTACACTCTGTCAGATTCTGTGAGAAGGTCATTTATGTAACTTAAATTTGAGACACACGTAGTCGACAAAGTTCTGCAGTATAATATTCTTATCACTGAGAAACTGTAACTAAAGCTGAGAAAAAGAAATCATTTCTATAAATAAAGGCAAAAATTCAATATATATTTTTAAACACAGAAGACTTTGTCTTTGCACATATGAGCTGCTTCTTATTTGTGGTTTCGTTGTTTGTAACTTGACACAGGTGGCCAGAGTTTTGATTTATTGCCATTTTAAAGTATTTCTTCAGTATACAAATTTACACATAAAATCAGTTTAACCAATGCACATACAGAGGCAAACCTGTGTGAGGCTGATGCAATTTACTTCAGAAACCTTTAAGTCTGGACTAGATGTGAAAGAAAATAGTTTGGTGAAACCGGCTGCCCTTTCTACCATGCAAGTTTCCTGATAAAATTTAACTGGGGCTGAATTCCTGCATTCTGACATCCTGTTTCACAGGCAATGGGTATGATTCTCTTTATGTTGTGATGATGAGTTGCTTCTTTGAGGAGCAATATACATATAATCTCTCTTAATTCTGAAATAGTGTTCTCACTTGTTGGATATTATGCAGGAAAAAAATGCCTGTGATTTCTCATCTTCTGTCACGTTTTTAAGAGTGCCTGATTTGTTTTTGAGAGTCTGCAAAGAGAAGTTCTCTGAATCATAAGAGGAAGATAAGTGACTTACAATCAGGAATCCAAAAATCTCAAGAAAAAAAATGTAATCAATTCATCCTTCTGCATAACTAGATTTTTCAATGAGAAAACTAAAAATTAAACCTCATGCAAGGGCCAGGCCTCTTTTTTTTTATAAGGGTACAAAAGTTGTGTACAGAAGTGCATAAATCCACGAACTCCTATGGGCTTAAGACACAAATCAGAAAAGGAAATGCAGTCCTGTGTGACACAAATGAAACCAAAAGCAAATACAGCATGAATTTTCAGGGATGCAATTGCCATCAAAATAACAAGTATTGCTACAAAACTGTTCTTGTCCCTGCCAAAGACCGATAGGATTTTCCCTTCAGAGAATGAAGCATCTAGAATCACTGCCTGCACTTGGAAGCACTTGCATTTTTTCTTAGATATCAACGAAATAAAACAACACCAAAAAAAGATTAGATGGACTCCTGGTGATATAAAAGCTAGGTAAGCATTTTCTTCCCTAGTGACATAAATGAAGCAGTAGAAGCTTATATTTATATTTTTGTTACTGCTGTTCACACATTCATAGCCACTCTAACTCCCATCTCTCATCCTGGAAAGTGTGTGCTTCGACTATGATAATCAACTAGAATTTTCAAAGGCTTTATTTGATATAATAAAACCTTTCTCCAAGAGAAATTCTCTTGAATTTAATATTTTCTTTACAAATAATACAGTACTGCATACGTCAGTGAGTGGCAACTTCTGAATTAATACCTAAGTACTGAGCCTGAAATGCATAAGCCAGAATTTATGATCCACTGATACTTTTTAAAAAGTGGTAGATAAGGTAAGAACTCTAAAAAATAAACATGGAAACTACAACTTTCAGAAGACTTTCAAAACTTTAGGAACTTAGAAGGAAGACTTTGGCACAAGCAGTTTTTCAGCTGATCACATTTTCCAGTTTTGTTTTGTAGAAATGGAAATATTCTCTGTATAGATTTTAGATAACAATACTTTAAATGCTCTGCATATGGCTTGTGAATGGAGGACCAACATGTATTTTGTGAACTTTCTACCATCTTCTCACTACGATGAAAAGAAGGATTTCATCCATTTTACGTAGTACTTAACATTCAATTTTGTAGTTAATTCCCACTTAGAATTATCTCAAGCGCTACTCCCAGAATAATGATACTCTGCAGGCAAGTAAATCTAACTCAGCTTTAAAAAGCTCCTTGATTTTCACACACACAATTGCATATGTATGTATAATGTTATGCCAAGAGTGTGTTTAAATTAGATATACTAATTATAACACCTTGTTCGCACAATATGTTCAAGAAAAATCCCTATGCTGAAACTCACACTTCAAAGCTGAAACCTCAGCACCCAAAATTTGGAAGTGTCAGGTTTGATGCTACTGCTGAAACTGTCATTGGCATCTTCCTAGATCTGCTGAGTGCTTGGCAGTGCTGAGGAAAGCACAGGAATCAGGGTCTGTGTTCCGACCCATGCAGTCCAGACAAAACTGGGTTAGGAATGCTATGATTCTTAATGCCCTTCGGGAAGCCTTTGATTTTTTACAGCTCTGCTTACGGTTTACAAGGTGTGCCTATTTGCATTACAACACTTAAGTCTGTCAGCTTAAAGGCTTAGAATGCTATATTTTCCATCTCTTCCCATAATGACAGACAAAATGTCTCTCTTGATATACCACTCAACACAGCTTTTGGACTTGATTGCCTGAAAAATCCATGACCACTGTTTCACCTGCCACTATCCCTGGTCTCCATTAAAGGCAGTAGTGAGCTACTTACTTAAGTTCCATTTATCAAGAGTCTTTGTTAAAAGAAAGAAAAAATTCTTCGCACTGAGAAGTAAAACTGGGTCATAAAGTATGAATACATTTTTGCTCCTCACTGAATAAAGGGGCTCTTAATAGGTCTGTCAAAATGATGTTTGCATTGCCAGGATAGACTTCTTAGTATTAACAGGAATAAGGTCCAAACTACCTTTTGAATGAATAATGACTGCATCTAGGGGAAGTCCAGGCCACTCAGAAAGAATTCACTTTCAGATACTAAGCTGCTTCACCAGAAAAGATGTTTGAGGAGAGCACTTGAAGACATAGAAGATGCAAAAAGATGAAGCCCCTGCAAAACTGATGAGCCAGCTGAATGCAGACAGGCCAGATACCTTGATTCCTTCAGAATGTCTTGCTTGCATTATGGACAAGATATGGGTGCTGCTCCGAATGTAATGCCTCCTGCTTTGTTATGTTGAGCCATGACATCAGAGGTGGATGTTGGTGGTATGGCAATACAGGATGAACCTTCCCATCAACATTTTGTTGCTGTGTGACACATGGCAGCAGAGGGGCAGTGTGACAAAATGGCGTCTGACATGGAAGTGCATATGAAGCAAAAATGTGTCACTGAATTCCTCCATGCAAACAGTGGCACCCACTGACATTCATCAATACTTGCTGAACATTTATGGAAAGCAAACAAAGGATGTGAGCACAATGAGGTAGTGGGTGGTGCATTCCAGCAGTGGCAACAGCAATGTGAAAGACAAGCCTTGTAGATTTTTACATGAGTGGCCTGGGGGCTCTTGTTCATCACTGGTGAAAATGCATTGCTAATGGTGGTGACTATGCTGAAAATGGGCATTCTGTAGCTAAGAATTTGCTCTACTAGTGTTATTGTGCTCTTTGTATCTGTTGTAGTTTCTATAGAAATAAATAGGAGGCATTTCCAGAAAATGCTGCTACAGGAATTCTAGAAAATTCTAATTTCTACATATTTAGGAAAATTGGAAAGTTTATGCAATGGATATTAAACATGAATTATTACAAAATGTGTTATTTAAAGTACCAAATGTGCTTGTAAATGCAGAACACTTTAAATAGATTTACCCAGTGAACTGAAAATTTAGTCAAATTACGAAGCTGCATGTACAGATGTAGAAAGACAGAATACAGTGGAAGTAATTACAGGCATGTAGGAAGAAGAATGCACTGAGGAATTATTTGACTGGAATGACAACATATAACACAAATCAAGGAGGCATTACATGAAATAATTATGTGGCAAACTAAGTAGAAATCTTTGTTTACTTGTTGGACACTGGAAGGTTCCAAGCCACATATCCCTCTAGAGAGGGATTTCAAGTATGAAATATCACTGATGAATGAAACATTACTCACTGTGTGCTTTCTCTGTTCTTATGCTATTCCATAAACATATTTTATTGACCGCTGTCAGAGACTGTGAATCAGGAAGAAATTCCTTTTTGATCTAGTAAAGATCTGTAAAGACCTGTAGGTTTCTGAGCCTACCGGTTCTTCTTCATAATAAATGCCTAACCACAATACTGGCATTTTTTTTTTTTTTTCTCCTCATAACCAGAAACATAGCTTGTGAAATTTTATCAATCATTGGTCAGAAGAAAACTGCCAAGTGACTGTTAGCGCCTTGGTTCTACTTTCAGATGACTGCCACATTGGTAACAATCTAATGAGAGCTAAAAGGGAGGCAGGGGTTACCACAGATTCCCCTACCCCAGAAGCCAGGGTTCCCAGGGGAAGGGGCTGCTGAGGGCTTTCCTATGATGTCAGTGGCCATTATCTTGCATGAGTAATATCAAGCACAGTCATACTCAAAGAGCAGTAGTTCAAGGGTAGATGTGCAGGAGGACTTACAGTTGACCTTGATAGACTTGTGTCACCAAAGCAAACGTCTCTAATGAGGACTTACCTTAGGATAATCCACTGCCAGTTAAGAATCACAGAATCACAGAATGGCCAGGGTTGGAAGGGACCTCAAGGATCATGAATCTCTAACCTCCCCACCACACGCAGGGCCACCAACCTCCACATTTAATACTAGACCAGTTAATACTCGACCAGGATGCCCAGGGCCCCATCCAATCTGACCTTGAACACCTCTAGGGACGGGCATCCACAACCTTTCTGGGCAGCCTGTTCCAGCACCTCACCACTCTCTTTGTAAAGAACTTCCCCCTGACATCCAACCTAAATCTCCCCTTCCTTAACTTAAAACCATTTCCCCTTTTCCTGCAGTTATCAACCCTTTCAAAGAGTTGATTGCCCTCCTGTTTGTAGGCTCCCTTTAGGTATTGAAAGGCTGCAGTTAGGTCACCCCGCAGCCTTCTTTTCTCCAGGCTGAACAAGCCCAGCTCCCTCAGCCTGTCTTCGTAGGGAAGGTGCTCCAGCCCCCTGATCATCTTCATGGCCCTCCTCTGGACCCTCTCCAACTGCTCCCTGTCTTCTTTGTACTGGGGGCTCCACTTGGATGCAGTATTCCAGATGGGGCCTCACAAGAACAGAGTAGAGGGGACAATCACCTCCCTGTCCCTACCGGCCACCCCTCTTCTGATGGAGCCCAGGATACCATTTGCCTTCCGAGCTGCAATGGCACATTGCTGGCTCATGTTGAGTTTTTCATCTATCAAGACCCCCAGGTCCTTCTCTGTAGGGCTGCTCTCAAGGACCGCTCCTTCCAGTCTGGATGGATGCCTGGGATTCCTCTGGCCCAAGTGCAAAACTCTGCACTTTGCCATGTTGAACTTCATCATGTTCACCCAGGCCCACCTTTCTAGCCTCTCGAGGTCCCTCTGAATGGCATCTCTTCCTTCAACCGTGTCAACCGCACCACTCAGCTTGGTGTCGTCAGCAAACTTGCTGAGGGTGCACTTGATTCCATCATCGATGTCATTGATAAAGATGTTAAAGAGCACCGGTCCCAA
>JAOWBP010000001.1:117169882-117214011 GCA_028571105.1 Tragopan temminckii | reverse complement strand
GGAGAGGAGAGGAGAGGAGAGGAGAGGAGAGGAGAGGAGAGGAGAGGAGAGGAGAGGAGAGGAGAGGAGAGGAGTGGAGAGGAGAGGGGTTTTGTAGCATATCCTGACTGCTAGGGGAGTTTGTCATTGTTTGTTGCAGTTACATTTTTAAAACATTAGGGTCAGAATCTTTTACTGCACATAGAATTTTTAACTATACAGATTTTACAGGTAAGACTGTGTTGTCTCAAACATAGATTTAAATGCAATTTTTCTACTGGTTATTTGAAGAGAGTCTTTAATAAAAAGTGAACTTTATGCACTTGCCGACATGAACAATGGGGATGTTAATGAGAATGAGGCCAGATCTGCCTGCAATAAAACAATGGAAGCCCAAAAAGTTGTGCAAAAAAAGCCAAACCAGTTTTGTAACTCAAGTGAACAAATCACTCAATGAGATAAATCATCCTGTGAAACAGAAACTGAAGCCATGATTCCTCTTTCAGTTCATTTGAAGCATCTACTGATGGTGTTTAATCAGATATATGTTTTTCCTACACACTGAAGCATCTTAAATGGGAGAAGACAGATAGAAGAGAGATGCTTTTACTCTGTATTGCTGTATAACCTGTAGTGCTTCGGGTGGAGTCGGGACATATGAATTTTGTGCACTGCAGAAGAAGATAGATGTGATCCTAAATATTTCATATGGTAAGAGTGAGCACAGAAAAAGTGCATGTGTTTGAAATTAATGTCTGAAGGCTAACTTTGTTTTACTTTTTATCTTTTCTTAAATTATTTTAATTATTCAAGTTGTTGATTTTTGGTACTTCGGTCTGAACAGAATAACAGAATTTGGAACAGAATCAAATTTAGAGTGGAATGGAAAGGAACGGAATAGAATAGGATAATAAAATAGCACAGTTCACCTGGAAGGAACCTTCAAAGGTCATCAAGTCCAACTACCTGACTTATCCAGGGCTAAATAAAAATTAAAGCATATTATTAAAGACATTATCCAAAGCGAAGGCCATGTACTTGTGTTGGGCAATTGAAAACTGTAGCTCATTAAGAGATTGCATATGGAACTTATGATCTACAGATGATTTACTCAAACTTCATCTGTTCTTAGGATTCTGGCTTTCAAGATCTCTGTGGATAGTATGTATGCTTGCACATGTATTTGAGTGCAAATTGGAGTTCATGCACATAAATAATCTAGACTATTTTTCATTCCCTTTCCCATAGCTGGGAAAAAATCAGATTTGTTTACTTTTAACTTTATTTACTTAACTGTTGTAGCAAAAATGCAGATGTCAAAGAGAAGCATGCAGGTCATCATTGGAAGGGTAGAAAGGAGAACGGAGCTGATAAAAGAATTGTATTTAGGTAAGTTGAAGGCCAATGGAAAGGCTGAAGCTAGAGAAGGTAGTGATGGTGATGCTAAGGTAACTTTGTACAGTTTCTTTTACTTAAAAAAATAATTTACTGACAATTTAATCCGTATTTCATTCTTCAGTCATACTCCAGGACTTTTAAAGATCTTGTACTTACCTGACTTTTTAAAAAAGTTAAACTTTCACTATTTTCAGAAAAATATCTCAGAAGCAATTTCCTCAATAAATTCTCCATGTAAAGTTACTATACAGTGTAATCCTTCTCTCCAAATCTGTGAATTAAATAGGCCAAGATTCTCCCCAGAGGGATTTTTTTATTGTGAATCTGACTGTCTAATCCCATTTAAATTGGCAATCTATAACTGACACTTCATTAAGTCACAACTTCTGCATGCTATTATAATTGGTGCTTCAATTCAGTTTGTCAGGACCCGATTCTATAGCCTTACTTACACAAGTAATATTATAAAAAAATACTTGCATATGTGAGGTCTTGGGGTCTACAGAATAATATATCTTGATGAGTAATTATCTGTAAATGTTTTTGCTCTTTTACTGTGTAAGATTCTGCTTCCGAATGTGTAACTGTACATATATTAGTCCTTCATTAACAGTCACAATAAACTGTGTAGCTGAGTATGATAATTTCTTCTGTGGGGCACAGCAAAATGCAAGGTAGAGATGCCAGTTCCCTGAGGCTATGATTAGTCTATAGGAAACCTTCTCCCTTGAGTCTTATTTTGTTATTAGTTTAAGTATTTATTGTAGTGAAGACTAACTTCAACATATTGGAAAAATTGTACTCTCAGTTCAAGAACTTTCTAGAAAGTTAAGTGAGAAGTTGGATGCAAAAAATATTTAACTCTTTAAGTACCATGCTTCTCTGTACTGAAACGTATGACAAAGAAAGAATGCTCTAAAGAAACATCTGTTGACTTCTGCTAAGGATACTGCATAATTCTGAGTGTGCCTATCTAGCTTAAAGAGTCTTGATATCTACCTACCGCTCAAGTTCCTCCATCTAAAAATAAGACATGAAAAGCTATTCTCATAGAGAATTATAGGAGAATGATATTCATTCCCATTTGGTGTCAGTGAAAACTCACAAAAGGAAGTTGGATCTCTTCAAATCCCGTCAAGATAGCTTCTCTACTAAATTTAGACATATTACGTATTATGACATACAATGGAATAGGCTGAGATCCTTATGGGTACGAGCTGTACATGGAAGAAATGCTACCAATCTTGGAAGATTTGCAAATGATTTGCACTAATGTAGCTGACAGTGATTACTTAGAGCAGTGCATAAGCTCAAGTAGGATGACAAACCAGATAGTATAGACAGGTAACATGAAAAGATGCCTCTGCTGGTTCACTTTTTTTTTTTTTAAACTGAAATGAAGTTAAATTTGCAATTAGTTCAGGAGGACAACTTCTTCTGAGATCCTGCCACCAACAAAGAAGCTTTTGTTGAAATGAAGTTAGTCATCACCTGTCCACTGACTTCTGTGATAGCAGGTGGCCATTCCTAAATGGCATAAAGTAAGAGTGAGCATGAAGTTAAAATTGATGGCGAAGTCCGTATCCCAAGACAATTCAGCAATACATCAGCAGTCACAGACTATAATAAGCACTTACACTCTAGGGCTTTATTCAGCTTCATTGATGATATTGATGACCGGTGAGACTAGCTCAGAGCATAATTCCACTTCCAGCAAATTTTCAGCTATGTGTGCTCTGTTTATGGTAGCTGGAGAACTGTACAACCAAGTCATACAGAACAGCTCAGATCGCTATTTCACATCACTGATGAGTAAAAGTCATTGAAAAGCAAAAATAAACATGGCTGTGAGGTATGTCTTGTAGATTTAGTAAACAGATCCGCAGTAAGATATTTGCTTTATCATTTTCCGACTGGGATACTTGCCAGATTATTTTTTCCTTTTTTTTAAAGATACAAAAGCTTTTTAATTAAATGCTCAGGTGCCAAAAGGTTAGAGTAGAATTGTTGTTTCTTTCTAGTTTTTGCAAAAAAGACACGGAATGATCTTATTAATATTAAACAAGGAGTGGACAATTCATGAAGACTGGGAGAAAATACTGCCCAGCAAATAAAATAATTCCTGAGAGGACAGAGGCATTTGAATATTCTTCACTATTAGAGGAGTTTTTATTGGCAGGATATTTGGAACTACTCACATAGCAGCCCTACACCTTAGGATCTAGAAATAATTCAAGGAATAATTCTACAGTTTATTTAATCTTTTTACAGCTCCATAAATAACTGACAGATGTATTGAGGAATATTGATTTTTTTACGGTCTGTTGAAGGATTGATTCTCATTTTTCTCTGTCTCAGGAAGAATGCTTCACCAAAAAGTCATATTTGCACATACCCAGGAGGTGAAATACTGGGTAACAAACAGAATCAGTGTTTATACTTGACAATTTATGTGGGTAAAATGTGTTTGCAACATCTTCACATCTTCAGTTGTAGCAACTGTTGATAGCCTTCATGACAAGTAAAGTTTTTACTGTTCTTGCTTTTATTTCTGGAATGCAAAACATTCATATAGAAACAGCTATGAAGGACACAACTTCAAATATGAAGTTCCTTTCTTTGCTGCCATGCTTGCTAGCATGAAATCTGGCCTTTTGAACTCACGCTTCATTGCCTAGGAGACACATGAAGGGAAATCTCCAGAAGGGAAAGCAGACACTACTTTATTCCAGCGTCTCCCTATTTCTCATAAAATTCTCACATAATGCACAAACGTTCTTGGAATAGCAAAAAAGGTTCAGATAAGCTAATGCAGTTTGCTCACTCTCTGTCTTGAGAGGTGGGAAGTGTTGACTTATTTTATGATTACATTTCTTAATGTGTGGACGGCTTCAACCTCTGCTTTTCTTCACTTGAATCTGAAAAAATATGTTGTTCTTTACTTCTTAAATATCTACTGCTTCATTAATCTTGAGAAAATTCATGCTATTATTTTTTTTATAATTTATTTATAAATGTCTTTCTGATGGTATAACAATGGAGAAACCTGTATTCTTTAACATGTTTATCAACAACATAGTTGATGGGATTGAGAGCATCCTCAGCAAATCTGTGAATGACAGCAAGCTAATTGGTGAGATTGATATGACAGAAGGATGGAATGCCATCCAGAGGAACCTGGACAGTATTAAGTGGGCTCTCATGAAGCTGGTGAAGTTCAACAAGGCGAAGTGCAAGGTGTTGCACTTGAGTCGGGATAATCCAGGGTATGAGTACAGACTGGTAGAAGAACTCATTGAGAGCAGTCCTGTGGAGAATGAGTTGGAGGTCCTGGTGGATGAAATGCTGGACATGAGCCAGCAGTGCGTGCTTGCAGCCTGGAAAGTTAACAGTATCCTGAGATTCATCAAAAGAGAGTGATGGCCAGCAGGGGAAGGGAGGTGGTTGTCTCCCTCTACTCTGCCCTTGTGAGATCCCACCTGTATAGGCCTGGGGCTTTCAACACAAGAAGGACATGAAGGTGTTGAAATAGGTCCAGTGGAGGGCTATGGAGGTGATCAGAGGGCTGGAAAATCTTTTCTACAAGGACAGTATGAGAGAGTTGGGCTTGTTAAGCCTGGAGAAGAGAAGGCTCTAGGGAGACTTTTTGATTTATCACACATTGTTTCACAAAAGCAAGCCATAGATTTTGAATTGTCTCAGCATAAATGTCAATGCTACGTGTTTATCTTAAATGAATAGTTGCTGTTGAGGAAATACAGAAACAGAAACACTGTAATAACAGCAGCACAAATTGCTTGACTCAGCATTGTACACACCACCCAACTTTTGACACTTACCTTTTCCCTTTGCTAAATGTTTCCTCCACGAGAGAGTGGCAATTTGACTCTTGCTAAAAGTTCTCACTTCCTAGTGAAAAACAAAAGAATACAAAATAATTTCTCTACTTTGTCTACACCTTCACAGGCCTACACATTAAGTTTCCCACTTTTGGTAAAATGTATTAATTGTTTCTTGCTAGGCACTGTCGCAGGCTGCCCAGAAAAGCTTTGGTGCCCCATCTCTGGAGGAACTCAAGGCCAGTTTGGTTGGGCCCTGGGCAGCCTGAGCTGTTGGTTGGAAGCCCTGCCCATGGTACAGGGTTAGGGCTGGGTGAGCTTTAAGATTCCTTCCATCCCACGCAATTCTATGATTCTATGATTCTATGATTTAGTGAGTTGAGGATAACATCCTGGTCCAATTATTAAACAAATCGAGCAGAGGAGAAGCGTTACAGGACCTTGTGATCAGCAGTGAAAATCAACTCGTTAAAAAGCTTAATACTGGAGGCGGTCTGGGCTGTAGCGACCATGCCCTGATTGAGTTTGTGACCTCAAGGAATAGGGGTCTGGCAGAAAAACAAAGACAGGACTTTGATCCCCAGGGAAGCAGTGGAAGTAGGAGTGAGTGGCCTGGGAAAAATACAAGGATGTCATCTGGAAGTGCAGAGATGAGATCAGGAAAGCCAAGGAATTGAACTTGGGAGGGATGTGAAAAATAACAAGAAGGGTTTCCTTAGCTACACTGTTCATGAAAGACAGGCAAAGGAGAGTGTACCCCTTCTGATAAATGAGAAGTAGCATTAACAGATATGGAGGAAGCTGAGGTGCTCAAAGAGTTCTTTGCTTCAATCTTCACTGACATTCAGGCTTCCCAAATCTCTCACGCCCCTGAAAAACTAGATGGAGGTCAGGGGAACAAAGTTCATCCCACTGTAAGAGAAGAGCAAGTCTGAAACTGCATGAGTGGCAAAATCTGGCCTGTAGTAAAGAACAGGATATTCAGAAGAATAAAATAATGTGGCTAATCTAATCAGTCACTAATGATTTGTTGCAATGGGCACATATATCTGAGCATTCTGGAATGAATTATTTACCTTAGCTTCACAGACAATAGCGAAGTACATGTTGTATAAAATTGGATATTGTATTATCAGTCCAAAGTTTAAATGTATAATGTCGGTGATAGCTGAACAACCTCCTGACAATCGAATGTTTTTAGCTCATTAAAAACCTCAGTAAAAATAACGCAAACACTTTGTTATTCTCTTTATAGTCATGATGGTTAACAAATCAATTAACATGTTAATATGTTAGTAATTCCTATCTGAATGGATTTAGCTCAATAACGGTTGCAAGACATCATTTATATTGCTCAAGAGAATGTACACTCTCTGAATTCTACTTGTATTCATTAATTCCTTTCCACTTCACACATAAATATGGTACTTGACATGCTGTCCTTGGTGATGTATAATAGCAATTTGCTTCTGACCTCTAGGTTGCTTTCTTTTTTGTGTGCTATTAACTGAGATTTCAGGACCTTTCAGTACGAATGCTTCTGGTGGAACAGGTGCTCTACAACAACCCCCACTGCTATGTGATAAACCATTAATTACTTCAAAGTTTGTCTTGTATTCTAAAGCTACAGCTCTTTGAAGTTTATTTGTTGTGCTATATTCATGCCAAACTTTGTTTCATAGGCTGGAAGGAGATATCTGCCTATGTCCTATTGTAAAGAAGCACTTCATAACCAGTTCTGGCTACTACTTGCAGATGTAAAAATTTGTAATAGTAGTTGTTGCTTATTTCCAAGACCTGAGTACCTTAAGCAAACAGTCTCAGACCTGACTGAGAACGGCTGACTGGTAGGCAACTGAAAATCCTAATCTGGAAAGACATAATTATTTATCACTCAAAGAAATTTAGTATAATCTCTGTAGTTAAAATTAAGATTATGCTTTATGGCATGCACCACTCATACTTACAGTTATGTAAATGATGCAAAACCCCTGCATGAATTTGTAAGCTAGAGAGGAGTAAAGGCAATAGAAAGAAGAAATAACTCTGTAGTGTAGCATGGAGTGATTACTGGCAGCCTTGTTCCATGGGACTTTCTGAATAAAAAGAGAAGTAGAGATATACATTCTACTTCCGATGTCTGGTAATTATGTATAATTTTTGTAATCATTTTTTCTTTTCACTCTCTCTCCCTCCAATCAAAAATGGACTGAAAGCCTCAAGCAACTAATGATTTAGGAGTCTGGAGAGTCCTTGCCCATAGATACCTGAACATGCCCTTAAGAGATGGAACTCAAAACTTATCTGGGTGTGAACTCAAGTACAACCTGTTTGCATCCACTGCTTGCAATTTATTACTTGTCAGTTCCATTCAGATAGTAGGTGGTATTTTATCACTAGCAGTTCATTTCCTCTTTCCCTTCTGCTACAGAAACATGGAAAACTTCACAGCAATCTTGTTATATATACAAGCAATGAACAAAACATCCTTAAAAAAGAACAGAACTGTTTGCAGGACTTAAATTCAGTTGGTGAAAAATAGAGCTATTTGTGTCTTCACTCCTTGCATGTGAGAAATGGGCAAGTGCATGCCTGATCTCAAAGTGACAGAGGTGGAAGCAGAGTGCTGTTTGGAATCTTTGTCATTTATACATTTGCAGGACCCTAGCTAGAGGTGAAGGAGCTGAACAGAGAGGGCTAACTGCAAGCCTGTGTTGATCAGGGATGCTGGATTTAGGGACTCAAGGATAGAGACCAGGAGACAAAATGACTTGATGGGAGGTAAGAAGGTATTTAATCAACTACTCATCAGTCAATGGAGTAGCAGCAAGTATCCTGCTTAGTACTGTACTGGATATTTTTAATAACCTTATGTGCTGCGTCCTACACCAAATTTGGTATAGGTTGTTATGCCTCCAAGTCTTAAGTGAGTGAGACCTTTACATGTAGATCCAACCTATTTAAAACAGTTGTGAAGCCTATATGTGGTGAATGTGTTTCTACAATAGGCATATCCATAATAAAATGCCCTTTTGTGAAGAGAAAGGTTAAATTCTCTTTAGGTCTATACTTCTTGGTCTTAGACTTGATTTTGTCCAGTCAAACAAATTGCCATATAAGGCAACAGTGTGTGGTGGTGAAATCTGAAGAGCTAGGAACAGTGAGTTCTGTTGTTAATTATCAGATGCCACTACTGTGAAAGATGATATAAAACATGAGAAGATTATTTTTTCTGAGATTCATGTACACTGTTGTGAGTCTGCTCCACTTCATAACTAATAAAGATGACATTATAGACAGTAGTCCCAAGAGCTACTAGAGGAAAAAAAAAGCCAAATCATAAGGATGTAACAACAGTCTTCAAACTGTTGTTCAAACTTCCAACACCCTCCATAAAGTTATTTATTTATTTTTTTCATTTAGCTCATTATTTCCTGTAAAATCAACTCTGTATTTTCCTTTGTTTTGCAGTTAATCTTCACCATCCACTCTCAAAATGTGTAAATGACTCTTCTGAAGTTTTTTTGGAAAGACTTTGGGTTAGGGTACTAAATACGGGGCTTGGAGTGAAGGGCTGATGTCTTTTTCATGACCTCAGAATGATGAATGTCTTCTGATATCTGAGAAAAGCTTCCTGAAGCTCATCTTTGAACTGTGTTGTTCAGGAGAAGCAGTACTGCAAATGATTAAGATCCATGAGTTCAGCAGTCTTGTGGCATTGTAGACCTTGCAGTTTTCTTTGCAATTATTTTAATTCAAATTTGTGTAATTTTTAAGGTTTATGAAGATCTTTTTGTCATGTGCATTTCAAGCTATTTGTGTTTTCAGACCTTTCCTAAACAATTTGCGCAACAAGGCTGGAGTCCTATTAGACTGGGATTGAGATGGAGAAATTTTAATCTCTGATTTTTCTCTCTATATAAGTATGGTGATTATCATAATTTCATTATACAGATAATTTAGTTGTGTGGAATGGGATTAGAAAGCCAGACCTAAATGTGGCTCAGTCAACAAATGTGAAGTCTTTAGCAATTGTGGATGCGCAAAATCAACAATCTAACTGTTTTTCTGTATTTCCCTAACCTAAAATAAAACAGCAGCATCATACTGTTTTGTCCTCAGTGGTGACACTATGAAAAGTATGGGTGGAGAATTCTGTTTTTAAAGGTGAAGAGGTGAAAACTGACCCAAAGAAAGAATGGCAGGTCGAAAACACAGGTTGAAGGCCAGACCTTCATCACTAGAAGGATTCAACTCTTCCTGCTTTTGACACTTTTTGCATTATTATTGATATATTGTGGCAGACATCCTGTGTGGCCTACCACTTCTGCTCTTTTGAATTCTAGGCTTCCTCCATTTTTCAGGGTTTTGCTTTTACCCAGCAAGTTTCGTGGACTGTTTGTACGTGAGCTCTTCCTTGCTTTTGTATGATTAATCTCTTACAGAGGGAAGAAATTACTCATCTGCCTGAAACAAAGTTTGAATACTTGACTGAAATGGGGCATCATGACTGTTAGACTCAAAGAAATGAGGATTAAAAAGTTTTTATCAGTTGGGAGTCAAGATGTATTCTGTGGAATTGATGATGTGTATAGCTTCTATCCTGTCTCTGTTGTTGAATTTGGGAAGAAAGCAATGCGTCTTCGGGTCTTTAAAATAATTGTAATATATATTAATTGAAACGGAATGGAGAAAGAGCAGAAGAGGTAGGGCAATAGTCCATGTTAGACTTCTGCTGTTCTTCTGATTTAGCTGCTCCACAGCTTTATATTTTATGCTTAGTTGGGGGATCTCTAAAAAAAAAAAAAAAAAAAGTGCAATAGAAATTGAAATAAGTTGAAGGTTTGGAATATACAGGATCACAGCAGAAACAAGATGGTGGTAAGAAATTGTTAATCTTTTCCTAACTGCTCACTAGCTGGCCATTAGTACTGACTGGAAGCTGGAGTGGGGGCTTTCTTCCGTCTTTTTATTCTTGTTCTTTTTCTTTCAAGGTTTATCTCTCTCTTGACATTTTAAACCAAAACTGTATGGAAAATTCAATACAAATTCAAGAATAAATTGCTCAAGAACAACAAGAAAATTCACTTTTTTTTTTTTTTTTTTTACAAAATCAGTTCAAGGGAGAAAAAAAATCCCTATGTGCTGCAGCAGAGAAAAAGGAGCGTATGTAGAATTGATTATATACAATTTATATATGACAGATCTGTATTACATACAACCATAGGAGCAGACATCATAATTGAAACAAATTTATTTCAGTGCTATTGTCTTTTGTTTTTGCTTACTCTCAGACAAAAAAAGAGGAAACTACATTTTCAATCATTGCCAGTAATGCTGAGATACATCCACATCACCCTTTGCTCCCAAACTGGTTATCCTATGCTGGAATGTGCAGTCAAAATTTGCAGTAAGTACAATTATTACTATTATTCTGTGTTCTCCACTAACAGAACCTAATATTTCATCCTACCATCACTTTACAAATTAAGGAAAACTATTTAGAAAAGAGATATCTTAAGCAGTAACATTTAAGAAGTCTTTACAGGGAACTCTGTATTTAAAGGAATACCTATGCGAGAAAATAAAGCTAGCATTGCAGTTGGCTTCCTCCTTTTCTGTTTACATTCTTTGTTTTAATCTCCAGAGTTGATGGAAATCAGGACGTTGAATTAAGCATTACTATTCCTGCCAGAGAATGAATCAGTTTCTCAGCATGGTAAAAATAGCTCTTAAAAGGAAAGAAAATGATTTTTTGCTTACATATACATTTCCTCATAACTCTCCTTGAAGAAGCTTGCAGTCTTCTGCAATATCATTTGGCCTGGTAGTACTTTTGCCTTTGGCTTGAAGTCACTCAAGCCCTTCAAAGTTTTCAAGAGAATATTTTGTTTGCTGTGTCTTTTTTCTCTTTCAGTTTTGAGAGAGCCATCCATTTGAGCATAGAATCACAGAATGGCCTGGGTTGAAAAGGACCACAGTGATCATCTACTTCCAACCCCCTGCTATGTGCAGGGTCACCAACCACCAGACCAGGCTGCCCAGAGCCACATCCAGCCTGGCCTTGAATGCCTCCAGGGATGGGGCATCCACAACCTCCTTGGGCAACCTGTTCCAATGAATCTTTGCAACATCTTTCTAAGATGTGACACAGTAGAGCTACATAGGAAATCTCAAAAAACCTTTTGGAAAACTGAAACCTCCTCTACACTTCTCAGCATGGTCCCAGCACTGTAGGAACTCTGCTCTTCAGGTGAGCAGGGTAAAAATATGTAGTCCTTATTTACAGATACTTCTAAACAAAATACTAACATAGAGTTTCTTTACAGTTTATTTACAGCTGTTTTTCCAGATTTTCTCACTGTCTCACAAAAAAAAACTTTAATACCTAGTAAGACCTTTGTGCAGGCTTAGAAAACAAGGACACAAATAAGTACCACAGAAGTACTGATGGAAAATTACAGTATTGTTTACTGTCTGCTGCAAATATAAACATAGGAGAATAAATGTTACATGGAAACCTCAGTGAACCAGGTGTTCCTCTTCTTTCCAATTCCTCTTTCACACTGGTTCCAGAGAGGCAGCCTAATGGCTCCAGGTGGTCTGCTGAGGAACTCACATCTGGCTCTTCTTAAGGGAGTTACTCTTAATGAGCTGAGCACCTGGGAAATCAGAAGTGAATGCCCAGAATGACAGCTTCATTTCTTCATCTGTTCATACGGGAAGTATGACAGCCTGAGAGTGTGAGATTCTGCACTCTTGTGAGACTAAAGGACCTAACGAGTATGTGCACTCTTTAATGACATGTAATGAATAGCCAAGTCACTTACCTTGATCACACTGGGACTCTGCTCCTGCAGATGGGAGACCTTGCTAGTGAGAACTTCCTCTTTCATAAGGCGTTTATCTTTCACCTTTAAAACTCTGAGCAATTTCTAAATATTTTAACTGCAGTGTGGCATTTTTCTGTGCCGCTCCTGTGAAATGCACTTTAGAGGAGAGCTTTGTCAGTTTTACAGAGTGGTCACAGCACAGGCAAATCATTGATAGGAGGAGAATGGTTTTCAGTTTACCAAAATGTAGACTTCAATAAGTGTTTCCACTGATAAAGGGGTTTTGAAAAGGCATGCTAGTGTGAGCGCTGCAGCCTGAGTGAGGAACTAGTGTCTATTTCAGCCTAGCATGTGTATAGAATGCAAACAACAATTTCAAATCCAAATACAGTCAAATAAAACTATTATTAACCTCTTATCTTAGGGATTCTTCGCTTTCATTCTCCAGGGGTTTGTTTGCTTTTACTGTATGTATCTGTGACTCCCAGTGTGACTTTAGTTGGGAAACGCCTTAAAAACATGTTGATTGCAACATTTACCTACTGCACACGACTCTGTGAGGCTTAATTAGATAGCATTTTCAAAGCATTTTGGAAATGCTGAAAGATCTCTACCCTCTAATAGCTGAATGTTACCTAATTAAGGAATGGGCGATATCTCAGACATGTGCAGTGTAATGAAAGATGTTCTAGTTTTGACTTAGACGTCAGTATGTCATGTTGCACTAGGTTTGATATTAATTTTCTGCTGATTTAATGCTATCGTAATTCCATTAATTTCAGCAATGCTTCATTTCTAACAAAAAGAGTAGAAACTCTGTGTATGCCTTTCATTCATTCTGATGGGTTTAGATTTTGTTTTTACATGTTAAAATGGATAGATGTGTTTGGTTGATGGTTTTACTCTGGTGTATGGCAATTGCTATTGGTGTTTGTTGCTGGGGTATCTGGTAGAAATGCAAATGGAAAAGCCGGGCTCTAGAAGAATGAAATTACTAAATTAGTAGCTCTTCAATGGAAAGCTGAAAGCACACTTCACAGTCAGGTTTTACTTCTATTTTTATTCTGCTTGCATAGACTTACATGCATTCTGACAAGACCCTTAAAACTTCAACCATGCTCGCTAAAAACATCTCTCTGCTTGCTTTACATCAGCTGAAAATGGCTAAAAATAGCAATTTTTACAAATTCCACACCAGGTTTGTTCTTGCCTTGTGTCTGGTGGCAATTCTGGCATTGGATCCAAAAGCTATTGAAACAACTTTTTACTGAGGTTATTAAAACTGTCAAGAAATTCTGTAAATATAGCTTGGAGCTCTTTCTTCTGCAAATCCAGACATGTTAAAAAGGCTGAAATAACTACCATTTACTATAAACCGGATGGAGAGGAAAATGATTTGAAAGTGCCAGTCCAATGATGCGTACACTTGGCCATCTGCTGTAGGGACAGAAAGCTTTGGAAGCAGGAAACAAAGGTTATTTTCTACTTTCTTCAACATTTCTGGACTGCCATTATTCCAGTCTCACTCTTCTGAGCGAAATGCATGTTTTTTCGTGACAGCATCCAAATTTCTATTTCTGGTACTTTCCTTAAGTTCACTGACAATCTTCTGAACAACTCCCCACTTACCTTCTTCAGGTACAGAGTAACATTTCCAACTCTGAGAAGTCAAGCTCAAATAAGGGTAGGATTTGGATTAACTTGCCATTTCTTCAAATGGTCCGCAGTGTACTCATCTTTTAATATTTTGTAAGTAGTTTCAGTGTAGAACAGCTAAAATGCAGTGACATGACTGGCCAACAAATGCCAGAGGTTTCCTAAGACTTGCCATTTAGGAATTTTTCAGATGTTATTCCAACTAAGAAAATCAGAAATTTAATACCCACTTTGCACTTGTTATGAACACCATTCCTGCACAATTCCTTAACCTTTGAATCTCTGAAGGTCTTCTATTTGCAACCCTGTAGTCTGCCATTTACATGCAGTCTGTAACCTTTTACCTGAGATGCTGTGGCAGTATTTTTTATTGCAGGTCTCATGCTGTTGTTGTTCTGCTGTTACTCTCACTGCCTTACACCTGTATTTCCAGGAGCCAAACTGCCTTGGTTATTTGTGAATCAAATGTTTTTTCGTCATTAGAACAAGATAAGAATTTTTATTTCATGATCTCCACTGTCAAATTTCAGGGGTCTTTCTACTTTACTGGGAGGGGGGTCTCTGATAGTTTTCATCACTTATCCTCTAGATGAGCCTTCCTCAGGAATGCATGCTCAGTATATAAGTAAAGCAATATATAATCATAGAGGTTATGTAGATGGAATAGGTTATGGGCACAAAAACTGAAGCTCCTGTCTGTCCAGCCTTCTGAAATACCTCTGAACCTTACTAATACTTGGTGCTGGACAGACAAGACCCAAGTAATAGAGAATTTAGAGAGGAGAAGCAAAATACATGTACAGCTAGCAACAATTTATGTCTAGTCAGCATGAATATATACATAATATTTTGTCATAAACACTGCAAGAGTATCCTGCATGAGATCGATCAAACCAGAGAAAAAGTCAAGACATGCCCAAGGAAGCACCTGAAGAGGCATCAGGAAGGTCTGGCATCCCCCCCTTGGTGCTCTTTGTTTAACAAAGGAAGCATCCTCTGGACAGAATGGAAGAAGGCTTGGAGAGAATCATCATATCAACATGATAAGGAAAGTACTGAGACATCTTGGAAACAGCAGGATGGTGACTAACTGGCACGAGATAGCACATGAATTAACAAGTGTCAGAATGTAACTAACAAATGCAAATCTTTGATAAGATTATGAACCTGGGGTACCCAGCCAATGGGAAAACAAGGGAGGTGGGTAGGTATGGGGGAGACTTGGTACAAAAGCTGTACTAGTGTCCATATGTGAGCTCCTGCTTGTGGGACGTCCACAATTGCAATTATGAGTAAAATCTGCTTTTATCAGATATGCTGTCCTGACAAAATTATCTGGATATTTCCAACAGTTACAATGGAAAAACTGAGTCCCTGGTAGTTCTTGACTGTGATCTTACAGAAAAATAAGTGTTTTTACTGTTAGAGAGGAATGAATATGCCAACATAGGATTCATTATACAGCTAGTAAGTTGCTTGGTCCAGCCAGAAGAATTTGATCAGCACTGCATTCTGTTTTTTATGTCAATATTTGGTAATTAGGTAAATAGGCAGAATCAAACAACGGAAGTTACATTGATTACTTCTATGCAAAAGCTTACCCAAAGACTTATTGACAAAGGGCTGGCTAATGAAAATAAAGACATATATACATCCAAATTTCCATAGCTATTCAGACAAGAGGAGTAGGTGCTTTTTGTGTTATGATTCCTGGCACCGTAACCCGCTTACACATGACTAACAGAATCAGCATGACTGCAGTTCCTTTTTTCATATTAGCACACTCATCAATTTTTCTGTTGATGCCTGACATGCACAGTTTGATTATCCATCCATGTTTATCTAATTGTATTAAATGAAATACTTAGCAATATTTTGCTATGTAATGTGACTGGAGTCCTTTTGCAGCTTAACTGAAATTTCAGTTTATTCCGGAACTGAATTCCTTTGAACTACCATACTATGTGCACAGCCCATCTCTTTTCTGTTTCATAGCAGACTTGATGATGATTAGTTGTCCCTTATTTAAGCTAAAAATAAAGGATGAGTGTCACTGTATGAGTTATTCTCCATGCATTTTCGTTACTTCAGATGTCTCATCCTTCTCAAATATGATAAGCAAGAAAGAAAACAAGCAAGAAATACGGGTGCCAGCTGAGTATTTCTGGGGCTTTTGATCTTCTTATCTTCCTGTAAGCACAACTTACAAGTATGTTCACTACAAGTCATGATGAAGCAAGCCTACCTACTTGAAATAGCCCAAGCCTGGCTTATCATGCTAACAGCATTTGTCTTTTTATTTCATTGCCATTATAGCAGCATCTCATGCCTTTTACATACTTCTGTTTATAAATGATTTAATCTTAGTACATATGGACTTTTCTGCAAGAAAAACAAATAAGGCAGAATCACAGAATGGCCCGGTTTGGAAGGGACCTCAGGGATCATGAATCTCCAACCCCCTCAGCAGAACAAAACTGTGAAATGAGTATGGGTGGGAGACAAGAAACAGGGAAGATGCTGTTTCCAAGTATGTGGGGTTTTGTTTACATTTGAAGAAGAAATCTCATCCTATTTATCAAACAATGTTCTGCTCAATGTTCTGTTTTCTCTTGCACTTGTCATTGTTAATTAGAGCATGTATTTTTTTACAAGTCTTATGAAGAGAGGCTGAGGGAACTGGGATTATTTCTTCTGGAGAAGAGGAGGCTCAGGGGAGACCTTATAGCTCTCTATAACTACCTGAAGGGTAATTGTGATGAGGTGAGTGTTGGCCTCTTTTCCCATGTAACTAGCGATAGGACTAGAGGGAATGGCCTCAAGTTGTGCCAGATTCAGGCTGGACGTTAGGAGAAACTTATTCTCCAAAAGAGTGGTCAGGTGCTGGAATGGGCTGTCCAGGCAGGTGGTGAGGACACTGACCCTGGGGCTGTTCAAGAAACATGGTTTAGTGGGAAATATTGGTGATAGGTGGATGGTTGGACTGGATGATCTTGGAGGTCTTTTCCAACCTTGGTGATTCTATGATTCACTTAATCCAGGGCATTATTATTGCAGATGACCCCACTCATCCTCACAAAAATTATTCTAGAGGGTTCTGCTGTGTGAAACTTTTCTAAAGCAGCTGTCCTAAGATCTTCTTTGTGAACTCACTCATTCAATTTATATTTGGAGTTGATCTGAAACCATGGTCTATGAACAGTCTTTACTTTAGCTTGTGAAAACAGGCTTACCCATTACATTAACATTTAATTATCTTACAAAACTGAAGGCTTTAAATTTGTCCTCTGGGCCACACTCAACATCTGGGAGGCTCACTAAGTAATACATCTGAATGACCATGAAGATTAATACAGGAACATAAAAAGCTCCCATAGGCACTTTGCACTCCCTGCTATGGAATAATATAAACAGGACTTTTGCATGCCTGAAAAGAAGACATAAATTTAACTTGAAATTAATGCGTAATCTCTTGGTGTTTGTAGTAAATACACTTTGTTATTCTCCCAAGCCACAGCAATGATCCACTATTGTCACTCAGACTGACAGTTAACAGAAGGAAGCTGTCACTGATAATCACAATTGCCCCTGGCCAGACAGCAGTGGTACAGCCCTGCACTGATATAACTGCGCTTTCAGGCTTTAAGATAACTATGATGGCTTTTTTTGTTTGTTTTGTTTTGTTTTCTATAGGAAGGAAGTAATACACCTCTTGGACAAAATACTATTTTCTTTTTGCCTGGAGAAGATAATACCACGAGCCCCAAAGAAAACTCTATTTTGCCACTCTGTAAAATTAGTAGTCTAAATAAAAATAGAGGAAAAACAGGAACGGATGAAAATGCTTTGGTAGACCTGGCAAGAAAATAAAGAACTGCCCCAATACATATCTCTGTAAGCACAGGCAAACAGAGCTCTATTAGCCATAGCACCATGATCCCTTCCTCAGGTTGCTTTGTATGCATGTTGATTTTTTTTAAGCTAACATTCTTAAATGCCCTTATCTTTTAAGATAAATAGAAGCCTGAAACAGAAAAACGAACAGACTTTGAAATAAAAGGTCAAAATAGCCTGATCACCCCTGCCCTTTATTTTCCCATTAAAATATTGTTGTCTAAATTCAGTAATTAAAATGACAACACAAAATGCAAACAAACAACAGCCTGCGCAGTCCACAGCCACTCCAAGCTCAGGCCTTCTGTCAGTGTCCTCATGAATTCCTCTGCTTTTCCTTATAAGATGAGGAGGACATTTTGCCCAACTGTTTCTTCGGCCCATGAATGCAAGCAGATATTCTTTCAGAAGTTCTTTATGTAAGAGTCCCTTTATCATAGACTTCAGTTTCTAGAAGCAAATATCAAAAACTAAAGAAAGATTATTTTTTTCTTGCAGAGTTTTTATATTTTTGGCTTCTTCTGGTAATATTGGAACTCCCCATCCCCAACACTTCTTGAGAGATCTGATGATCTCTCTCATGCTTTCTCCCTTTTCCACCTCTGTGATTCCCTCCTGACTGGATTTAGTGGCCAAACATAGTCCATACATAACATCCTAGGTATGTAACAAAAGCCTTGGGAATGAAACAAGGCTGCACTGCCTTCACGTTGTTACAGCAACAGGTAGAGGAGAGGCACGATCCTCAGAGCTGTAACTTAATTCACAGCTTTCACACTTGTTGAAGTACAGTTTCATTTTATCACTTCAAGAAGCTCTGCAAGAACTTTGGGGCTGACATTGCTTTTGGCTCTGCCCAGGGTGCCTCACAGTTGAGTTGAATGGCTGCATATTGAAGAATCTGGTACAGATCATATCGGTGTTACCAAATCTCTTTACTGTCATGCTGAAGAAAGGAAGCCAAGATCAGAGCTACACGCAGGTGCTCAGGCACTGGAATTTCAGTACTCACCATTTTTTTTTTAGTCCCACAAAAGGGGCCTTGGGACAGAATTACTTTGACTTTCTGTGTATATTTGTTCTCTTGAGTTTTTACCTTAGCATACTTGCTTGCATGTAAAACATTCTCTGGCATGCAATCCATTGCATGATGAACCACAGTTCACCTATCTATCTAGACAACCTGGAAATACAGTGTCTGGCTTGAAACTCGCAAATGTTTTTACACATAGTTTGGGAATGCAACATGTCACTGGGGATGGAATGTCTCAAAAGGGCTGAGAGCATCTCTCTTGGGTGCTTTTCAGCTAGTGAATGCTCAGCTTCTGCAGCTGTCTACCTGGCAAGGACGTTCTGTGTAGCCTGAAGGTGGAAATGAATGATATCTATGAACTCTGTCACTTAGAAAAAAAACCAAAAAACTAATATAGTTTGTGTTTCTCCTGTAGATCCATTACTCTTACTGGTTTATGTCTCAGCAAAGTGAAGGTCAGCATCTCAGTAGGATCGATTCATGGCTCTGCAAAGGATTCCTGTGCCAAACAACAAACAAAGCACGTTGTAAGTGGGAAAAGCTAAAGGCTTTGCTCTTCAAGGGAATATGTGTATCCACTACTTGCTCAGTAATCTCAGTAGAAGCTGAGGGAGTTAAGGATTTTGCAAAATGAGATCATGACACAAGCGTGAATGAGTGGACATGAAACAGCTCAGTAATCCTGGTATTTTCCTGCTCTGATCACTGGCTTTCTCGTTATTCTTCATCTCATCTGGCAACGCGTATGGATAATAAGAGTGGTTTATTTCAGAATATTGTCAAATAGGGACACTCATTCATATCCAAAATGCCTGTTTGTAAAAATCTGTAATGAGGCACCCCCTCTCTGTTTCCTGTTAATTTCTAAGACTGAAAATATTATGAACATATGTTTTCTTTCTTTCTTTCTTTTTTTTGGTACTGCTACATCTTTGTCCATCAACATCTAAAAAGAATGGAAAGCTGTGGGTAATAAATGAAAATCAATGGAAGAGAAAAAAAATTTCACTAGGCTTATAAAAGTCTTTGTTTATATTTGGGCAATCAGTTTGTTGATGACAGTTTGTGCTTCACATGACAATATTGTTCTGGATTTCAGACTGTTTACTATTGTACAATCAGATCAGAAATCCTCCTAACAGCTCTGGGGAGTAACTGCTAATTGACTCCATTTGTTGGAAGAGGTGTGGGAGGGGAACTGCAGCCTCCTTGCAAATTGCCCATCTTTCTTTAGGAGCCTGCAGCATTTTAAGGCTGGAGATGAGGAGAAACAGTGGATTCGATCCAAAGCTTTGCCACTGCCTGATGTGGCACTGCTAGGGCTGGGGAAACAGCTGTTGTAGTTTAGCCCACCAGGCAGCTCAGCCCCACACAGCCGCTCACTCAATCCTCCTCCAGAGGGATGGGGGAGGGAACTGGAAATGTAGAAGTGCAAGAACGTGTTGGTTGAGATAAACACACTTTAACTGGTAAAGCAAATCTATGCATGCAATTGAAACAAAACAAGGAATACATTCATTTCTTTCCATCAACAAACTTCCAGGAAATCAAGGCTCATCACATGTAATGGTTACTTGGGAAGACAAATACTAATACTCAAAACATCCCCCCTCCTCTTTTCCGACAGCTTTTATTGCTGAGAATGTCATCATATTGCATAGAATATCCTTCTGGACAATTTGGGTCAGCTGTCCTGGTTCTGGCCCCAGTTTCCTGTGCACCCTCAGCTCCTTGCGGGCAGGGCAACACGAGAAGTAGGAAAGTATTTGTGCAAATACTGTTCAGTAACAACTAAAACATCTGTGTGGTATCAGCATTATTTTCATCAATCTGAATTACAGCATCACGTAAACCTCTGTGAAGAAAATTATTCCAACCAAGACCATGACAATAATAACCCCTTATTCCATACAATTTATGTGGCACTTGGAAGCCATACTATCCCACATATCCTCATTAACAACTATCCTTTGATTAATTCACAGATCATTCCCTCAGTCTATGAACAGGACAGGAGAGGCAGTGTGCTGCGTGGAGGTACTGGATCCTGAAGCCTGCTCAGCCTGCTCAAGACAGGTCTCTGCTGCGCGGGGCCACAGTTCCTTCAGAAGTATCCTACTGTGTCATGGAGTTATCCACAGTCAGAGACACTTCAAGGTGTATGTGAGCCCATGTGGGCTCGTCTGCATGTCACAGTCCCTCTGACTGAGGTTCACACTGAAGTCCCAGTCTGTTCAGTAGAGCAGCACGGGAACAGCAGTGATGTCCTGGCCATCTGCCAGACTATGTCATAGCCATAGCTGTTTTCAAATTGTTCCTAGGCATGGCGAAGCAAGATGGTAAGAAGTAGAGGAAACAGCATAAGAAAAATTTGCCACTAACAAGCACTAGATACTAATACACAATAATGCATACAAGCAAGCTCTGTGGTAAGCACAGAAATCTGCAAGTCAACATCTAAACAGTTATAACTTCTGCACATTCAGTCTAGCACACTCCAACCAAACCTATCATTGTCTTAACCCTTTGAATGCCACCTGAAACACAAAAAGGACTGCTGTGGTTTAAACATGGTATGAGCTCATATGAAGAAAATTAACTCTATCCCAGCCAATATCATGACACTATCTTTCACGTTTCACAGATGTTTCAGTGATGTTCCAGGAAGAGACTGTCATGCCCAGAATGTGAAGAGCTCCTTGTCACTGCCATCCTGACAGGTGGAGGAGATCATCCTCACATCTGCCTGCTGCACTGCTCATGTAGTTCCTCCATAATTCATCCTAGATACAATTAGCCAGGCAGGATCAAAGAAATAAAGTGCTACGTCTTCACTATTCCATCCCTTATTTTCACTGGGAGCAAATTGGGAACATTCATCTGAGATGCTCAGCTGGCTACCTGATCAGCACGTCATCTTCTGTGAAAGAGTAATGGCAAGCTAGTGCATATGAGCAAAGGAGGGTGAGCACTTCACTTGGCACAGCTGGGACCTGCTGAGGGTATACATCCACAGGCAAATGTGGACTTCTCTGGTGGTACAGGGAAAATATTTCCAGTGTTCCAGAATAAAGCTTTCAGCCCCTGGGGAAAAAAACTCAAAATTATTTGTAGACAGTGCATGAAGGAGTGTCAGAAGTAAGGAACTTTGCCTGTCCCAGAATTTTACCATATCCTTCATGCTGCTTCTCAGCTCCTTCAGAATCTAAGTCAAGCAGTGCTGATGCTACTGAGGCATGAACTGTGGCAAGCAGTTCTATGATTCTATGATTCTATCTCTCTTAGTTCAGCCACAGCTACAGGAATACAGCTCATAGCTGTGGATTTGGGAGTAGATTTTTCAGGACTCTGAAACAGAAAAAAAACTTTTTGTAGCATTTATGCACGGAAAAGATAAGGAAGGTAATGCAGCAATGTAGACGAAGTTTCAGTTTGGAAGACCTGGGGCTGAGTTAATAATTCAGCAGATTTCCAAATCTTTCTTATCATAGCTTATAAAGGAAGTTGAACCATACAACATGTGCACAAGGAATAAAAAGAACACGTGGGATGAGTTTGAGTGGTGAGAATAAATGCACAAGAGCTGTCAGAGAGTAGCAAATATCTGCAAGAATAGCTGTGAGAAGGCAAAGCTAGACCATTGTCCGAACATGACAGTGCAGGAAGTGGTAAGCCTGTGTCAGGCAGCAAGCTTCTGGTACACCAGGATTAACTCCACTGCATTCAGAGCAAAAGACAAGAACATACACGTGCCAAGGAAAGCCAGTATCAGATAGAGAATGAGAACAAGAGAAGCAAAAGGTGGTTATCTGCACAGTCAGAAAAGAGTCAATCACGTGACTAAGAGAGCACATCTGAAAAAACAGGAGCATGGTAAACACCAAACCGAATCAGATCTCTAATCCACTTAACTCAACAGTGGTGTCTGTCTCTGTTGTCAGTAATAAATGCTTCAGAAGGAGAGTTGAGGATTTGGAAGATGACAGACCTGTGAAGGACAGCACTGTTGTCCTTGCCTTACCAAAAGTAATAGATTGCAGAATATCATTTCAATTAATTATGGTGTGACTTGTGATGTGCAAATTTCAAATGCTGGCCTGAATCTGTTGGTGTTTCTAAATGGACACAATAATCTTTAGTGGCCTTTAGGTGAATTACAATGTTGACTAAGTAAAGTAAGATGAGCAATACACCAAAATTTTGATATTTACTGGCTGTAGTATTTGTGATCTACCTTCAGGAGGTTTTAGAAGGCTTGTTTTGGCCTTCAGAAATGTTTCTCTCTGTTCAAATATAATTTAGATGTTGATGCAGTAGGGCATCGGACATCACTGTGCCCTTGCAGCAAAAAAATCTAGCAGTATTCTTGGTAGCATTAGGCAAAGTACCACCTGCAATTCAAGAGAGCTGATCCTTCTCCTCTCCTCAGTAGTGAGGCCACACATCGTGTACTGTGTACAAAAGAAACGTGGATATACTGGAAAGAATCCAACACAGGGCCACTAAGTTGATGAAGGCACTGGAGAACTTCTGTGAGAAGCTGAGAGACTTGAGACTGCCCAGCCCAGAGAACAGAAGGCTCAAGGTGGATCTCATTGATGTCTACAAATACCTGAAGAGAGAGTGCAGAGAGGGTGGAGCTTGGCTTTGTTCAGTGGTGCCCAGTGCCAGGACAAGAGGCACTGGGCACAAACCGGAGCACTTCTGTGCTGTGCGGATGACAGAGCACTGGCACAGGCTGCCCAGAGAGGTTGTGGGGTCTCCTCCTTGGAGATCTCCAAAAGCCACCTGGTGGACACATTCCTGTGGTTGTCCTCACTGGAATCGGGTTAGAGGGACTCAGAGGGCCCTGCCAGCCTCAGGCAGTCTGGGATTTTGCAATATTCACTCCAGTTTTCTAATTCACATCTTTTTTTCAGTGCACTTCTGTTTTAAAATACATTTCTTTTCAGCCGGAGCAACCAGCAGAGACACTCACTTTTAGTCTTGAATCTTTCCAGTGCTTATTTTGCAGCCTTGGTGGGGACTAGAGAAAACATGGAAAGAATTGTAGAATGCAGAGAAAGCACCAGGGGAAAGACCAGACCTAGTATCATAGTAAATGTTACAGTCAGTGCTGTCTGATGAGGTCAGGAAGGAAGACGTTATGAGAGAGAAGGAGGAGGGCATTGTATATACAGAAAACAGCAAAAAGCTGCTAAAGAATGTGAATAACCACTGAAGTATGAGGGGAGATAGAGTTCTGATTCAAAGCACTTGTTTGTGGCTAACATCAGTGCTTAGGAGAACAGCCACTGGGGGCTAGTGATAGATGGCACTGATGGTTGAAGAAAAGAGGATAAGGAACTTGTACTTATCAAAGGTGCCATTCTTCCCTGGCTAACTGTGGAACATACCTTGATGTGACTGGTTCTAAGAATGCACACACAGTGCTCAGAATGGCCTAGCATAGGTCTAAGTCCTGGATAAGTGTCCAAATTTATTTTATTTTTATTTACTCTGGGTTACTGAAAGCATCACTATGTCACGGTACGATGATGTTCAGTACACTGTTGTACAGGTGCTTTGAACGGATGAAAGACACTGAGTAGTCTGAGTCATGGTTAAGACTCAGTGTAAGTATTTTGCTCTCTTTCCCTTGCCTGCCTTTGGTAGTCATGCTTCTAAAGAGCAGAGAAGACAAAATAAAATGATAACAAGAAAGCAAAACTAGAATGATTAACTCTGAAGGGCTAGGTTGCCAACCTTTGAGTTGAGATGAACAGCAGCCAGCTACAGATGTGAGCATCTGAAAACATATCCTGTAAACTCAAAGAGCTAAATCTAAGAACCAGGAACTTAATAATTTACAAAGAGAACTTGTGCATAATTTAAAGGTTGCAAGAGAGCCATTCCCTGGTCTGAAATCAGCCAGTCTGGTTGCCTTCTTCTACTTCTCAAGTTGGAGCTCTTCCAGGGAGGGGGGTTTGCTGTTCTCCAGACTTGTTCAGCATTCACTGGAGCACAAATGTTGGAAGGAAATAATAAGAATATTAAATCAATGGTGCTTGAAGCTAACAAATAGCAACAGTGAAACAGAAAGAGAGTGGCTTCTTGCTGATTTTGGGGAGTGTATACCTGTTTGAAGGAAACAAGGCAAGGCGAGATTTCTCCACTCATTACAAAGAAAAATATGGCTCAGTGTTCAGAAACTACAAATGTCACATCCCTCCCAACAAGATGATTTAGCTGATAATATCAAGCTCACTTCCAAGGCATGGAGCACTGTACATCCTCAGTGCCACAAACATACAGATTCCTTAAAATCAAAAGTTGGCCGCCCACCTGGAGAGTCATCCTTTCTGTCCATCTGGCTGTTGGGACTGATGGGAGTGTTTGGCAGTATGCACAACATGATGGTACATCAATCAAGCAGATATGGGTTAGGGAAAAAGCCCAGGCCAATAAGTTTGAATCTGGCAAAGTTCTGTGAAACAAAATAGAAGGAAAAAAAGAAAAGAGAAGACATTAGGAAACCTTTAATGTAGGCTCTGCTACCAGCCGACCGGCCGGCATTTCTCTCTCCTCGGACCATCAGGGGTCATTTTTCTTGGAAGATGCACATCTTTTTTTTTTTTTCCCCCTGGAGCGCAGCAGTCCTATTCCTTCTTTTCTCCCCAGTCCCAGCAGTTAGAGCATCACAAAATACAGTTTTTTGTCCTCCTTGAGAGCTATATCCACTACTAAGCCAGTGAAAAGATATCCCAGCAAATGCTGAGAAGAGCAAATGCTCTTTTGTATAAAATGTCATCTTCTGAATAAACTGTAAAACTGAAGTTCAAACATTTGTGTTTGTTAGAGAAGCACAAGTGCACTGTTTGGAAGTATACTTGGTGTGGGCTGACTTCACTAAGTATACTTTACATCAGTTTCCAGGTTTTGTGCAAGGCTGTAAAGTCTTTATGTCTGTGCCCCTCCAGTTGTCTATTTTCCCTATTAATTATTTCTGGACATCTCTGAAAGCATCAATCACTTTGCAAGAGTACTGATAACAGAAGTCCTGGCAGTGTGACACTGTCCTTTATCAACACCATAAAAATTCAACAGGAGAGTTGATCTATAAATATCCCCAATTCTGACAATAGTTTCACTGGTGCTAAGAGCTTCTTGGGGACCAAAGTCAGTCAGCTACAGTATTCAAGCCTGACAGTAATCAGACTTTATTAGCATCTCATGGCATCACGTATTCCTTCCTAACGTGTCCTGAAATTGGAACCTGAAATATTTTCCAGCCGCTCTTCTGAATATTTATGTGATGCTGCTTCCCATGTGTAAGTTCAAATAATCTCTATAAAAAATGGCTGCCATACATAGGCAGAAAGACATCTTTATCACATATCTGTAAGCCTGTTGTATTTTTGGTATCATTTGTTTCATAGATGTCACACTATGCCAATATTAATATGGGATAGATGAATAGGAATTGTAGGATTTGTTCATCGGCTGTGGACAGATGAAAATCCAAGTGGGTGGACATGAAATAACACCTTAAGATGGTGCCTACTTGATAAATACTGGGACTATAATTGCACCTCTAGAAATCAACTCTAAAAATAGCATGAGACAAAAGAAAATGAGATGTCAACGAGAATTTATAATAGTGTTTTGTATAATGTCTCCTTCATTAGCATCCATCTGGACAGAACTGATTAAGTCTCTTAGCACACGTCACTAGGCAGGAGTGAAAAAGATGAAAGGATATTCAACAGCAGACAGTAAGAAGTTGTACCATCAGTAGAGTGAATGCATAAACACTGACAATCTGCAGGCTGCATTACATTATTACATTTTCTGTATTTTACTTCTAACTGGTACTATGACATGTGTGATTCGAAAACATGTTTTTTTTTTTTCAATTAGGGCTCCTCTTGCCTGCAATTCCCCTTGCTGTGTAATGAACGCACTCAGAGGGCAATGCACAATCTCGTCAAAGGCTTGATCCAGACAGAAGGGCCAAAGTTGACAGAGAAATTTCTAAAAGACCAGGTGGAAATGCATTCCATACAGACAATTAATTAGAGAAAGTGAATGCATTATTCAGGCTCTGAACTGAAAAAAAACCCAGAAAAGCAGAATAGATTTTTTAGGTAACAGGCAATTCATTATCAAACAAATGTATTTACGTGGAAAAGATTTACTGCCCATAATAGACTTTTTGGATTAATGGCTTTAATTAGCCAAAAAAAAAAAAAAAAAAAAAAAAAGCAGATTCAAACTGTTGAGCACTCTACAAAGATATCTCATGCTCTGCTAATGCAGGCAGTATACATTTTAAAAAGAAGTCAGGCATGGAAGTACTTTTTATTTTTTTACCTTGCAAAATGTATCCTTAAACATCAAACTAAAAATCAAGCCACTATAAACAAAAACTCAGGCAGATTATTCTGAGTTATACAAAGTCACTTTGAAATGAGAAAGATAGTTGGTCAGGTTTTTAGTAAAAGTTATCAGGATAGTCACTATAAAACCACATAACTCAGAGGAAGTTTCTACACTTTTAGCTTTATTTTCTAAAATCAAAAATAAAACAGTTTATATCTTATTGTATACTGAATGTCCTATCCAGGAGAGATGCCTGTTCAGACACCCAAGAGAGGGAAAAGCTTTATTTATAGCTTCCACTTTCTTGCACATTACAACGTGAATGTGAATAGAAACTTTGTCAACGAGGAGACCTCAGCCTCAGCCTGTGCCCTGTGGGGGATAGCTGCAAAGCTCCACAGGGAAGAGTCCTTTTGAAGACTAATGGTAAGGTTACAGAGTGTTTGTTAGCTGACTGAGACAAGGATGACACAGGAGCTGCTGCCCCAACCCATCTCCCTGTTGGGATTCAGAAGCCAGCACTGAGAGGCTATTTCCAGGACTTCTGTTGCTGTCACCAAGCCAGAAGTTGTAGGAGTCCCTCTCTGCCTCATCAGCCACCACTGTGAAGGGCTTTATTAGTCCAGGCAGTGCAGCTGAGTTTGGCTACAAATAGCTGACTCTTCTGGAAATGCAGCAGTTTTCCTTCTTTTGGCTGACCCCATGCAATCCCCTCTATGACATTCCCTTCCTGAGTAGCCCTGACAGCTCTCCCCGTCAGAGTGAGGCTGACTTGCTCCCAGCTCTCCTCATGCAGGCTATGGACTGTACTAAAGACCACTCTCCCTATACATTTGCATCTTGATTTCCCATGGAAACAAGCCTGGGATGAGCTCTTCTTGAGCTCATGGGTCTCTCTCCTCACTCTTAATAGCTCCTGAATTCAGGGGCTGTTTCCAGACACTTTTGACAGAAGTCTCAATAATAATTACGTTTTTACCAGTTTTATACAAACAGGCTGTCGGGTAGATGAAGAATGGGAGCATGAACACTTGCAAATTCATGCCTAACTTATGTCTGATCTCTCTGGCTTACTGGCATGACTGGACCTGCTGTCCCAGCCCAAGGATCAATGCCAATGTATTCCTTGGGAAGACATTGAAAGTATTCGTGGGGTTAATGGAAAAGTTTTGTGTGATTTGGCAAACAAATCTAATAGCAGAGGACACAAATGGCAAGAAATGGGGGCTTTGTCACATATGATGTTCATGGAATTAACTTGTTCTGCATGAGTGAAAGACCACTTTGGCAGCCAGCATTACAAAATTTGTGTCTATTCATTTGTTCATCTGTGGTCTGCAAAGCTGTTAGTCAGCTTACTAGCAAAGGGGAAGGTTTATTAGCAGAAATACCATAACAGTAATGCGATCTGATCAGTGCAGAAGTGCTAGGCAGGCTTCTGACTGGTGGCAAAATTACAGTGAGCTGTAATACACAGGCCTCTGCATTGCTAACAGTAGGTTTAAATACAAGGGGGAACAACTGGTGTGTACTGAACAGGGAAATGTTTCTATTCAATTGCTCCTAAGTCTGCTGCATATAATTATAAGGATTGATGCTCTAATGAGGTATTTTATAGGCAGGTTGTTTATGACAATACATATTGGAAGAATGAAACGCTTAAGATGATCTCACCAGAAATATCTCCCCAGCACCAGCATTCTACTGGTATTTATTTGTAGATTTGATTGTGCTCAGGATGGAGGCCAGGCATTTCTGTGAGCAATGGGTACTCTAAAGCTATCTTTTTCTACACAGAAACCCAAAATTGCTCAGAGAGAATTCCATAAAGAAGCAGCCCCTGTATTATCCCTACAGTGAGGCATATAGGCAAAATCAGATTGATATGTATTGTGATATTTATGATTACAATCTGAAAGAAGGGTCCCTCAGCTTCCCTAAAGGAGCTCCAAACCCATTTAAATGGTGGTTACTAGCTTGCAAGTTGTTTTTTGCCTACAGTTCTTGCTGAAAATCGTGACTGCTATGAAATACGCATATCCTTCCAGCTTTCCCCTGCTTCCCTGAAAATCTCCAAAGCTGTGAAAACGGAGAATTTAAAAGAGGAATGCTTTACAGCATTATGAATTCGCTGGCATAAATACTTTCTAATCAGAGTGATAAATTTCTGTCTGATCTGAGCAACATAATAAAGTAAAAAGGATGTATCTGTGCCAGCATATATCAGAACCCCTTGAGCTGCACTCCTCTGTCAGACTTCATGAATACTGGGCCTGTCATGCCAGTTCAGCTGCAGAGCTGCAGATGAGACAGCAGGCAAGTATTTATTTGATATGATTATGATATAAACTTCATGTCTGATTCTTCTCTCCCTCATAAAGTAGAATATTTGATGAGATGTTACCACGTGTGCATTGTAATCAGCCTTCTTTTCTCTAACTTCTTTTTTGATCGATGAGAGAACAATTTTGCTTATTTCACTTCAGCCAGGAAAAAGCTAATTACATGCATTTTTGAAAATGTGAAGTTATTAAAATTGAGAGAAGTATCTCCAAATAGCATACAGAACTCAGAAAAATGGTTATTTCTATTGTTAGCAACCAGGAGCATTTGCTACAGTCGTGTGGATATTTGAGAGAATCTGGCTTCCTGTCACAGTTGTGGGAAATAAAGATAAAGTGGAATGTACCAAATAATTGCACTTGAGCCAGATGCATCTGTTCCAGCACTATAACTGTGTATCAGCCACTTGACTCAAGGTAGTTTGGGAGAGAGACCCTCAGAGAGAAGAGAGACAGGCAGTTGAAAGGCCTTTCCCCCCATTCATCTCCTTTCATCTCTCCTCTTGTTTCTGTTTTTATTTCATCCATCCTTTGGCAGTAGGGCGGCATGCTAATTAGCAAATACTTGGTGCAGCATAGGCACCAGGGAGTAATTAAAGCTGGTACCAAATGCCCATTCTACAGTTTATCAGACGCCATGTGATTGTGCATGGTTACGTTGGAGCTCATATATACACGAGGATCAAAAGAAGTAACTAAAGTACTTTTATTTTCCATGCTCTAATTTTCCTTGCTGTAACATGACAGTGAACATCTGACATATTCAAACTGCTCCAGTTCAGCCCTTTATCCTTGTCAGGAGTTGTTATTCTGCTAGGCTTCGTATAGCTACTTCTTTATGTGACTTTCTATTGAACATAATTTGATACTTGCAGTGGAGTTGCGTATTACATCCAAACATTTTTCTGTTGTGCCCTATTTTTATAACATTTTGAATGTATCCTTCCAGAGAAAGGCAGTGGCATTATACTGAAGCAAACAGCCAAACGTATTTAAGTCAGGTTCTAGATGAATGTAAGCAAATGTCAAGGTGACAGCTTGCCAGTGTTCACAGTTTTGTCTTCAAATGCTGAACCATACATTTAATCTACTTATTTTCTGTTCCTGTGAAAGCTTATAACTTATTAGTGGTGATGTAATCAGTGCTTTCTTCAATATGTAGGCGAGAGATGTCCTGTTGAACAGCAAACTGAAGTTAGAGAAACAATCAGAAAATTCTTTTCTATGTGTAAGAAGTAGATGCTAGAGATCCAAAGACAAAACTAATACTTGCTCAAGGGAAAAATGTGCTATGGATGTTTTGTTGAGAGGGAAAACTGTAGAAAGCAAAAGTAATTTCCATCACATTTTTCCTGTTGGTAAGTTGGTGTATACCCTGAAAGCTGTGGTGTGTGTTCTATAACATTAAACTGTTTTGTGGAGTTGTTTTGTAATCACCAAGTAATTTTCTTAAAAAAAGTGCCACAAAATAAGATCTAAATAACATAAATACCTATTTTCCTGATTTGTTACGATGAATATTTGCTTTTATGTACATTAAACGCAGGTTGTTTAGAAAATTGTCCTTAATTCCATTTTCTAGAGTTGGGGTAAGAGCTCCAAGCAGAAATGCAGAAACAGTATTTTTCATTTCTGAAATTTTAAATAAATTTCTTTTAACTTTTTTTTTAATATGCTAAAAAACATTTAAAAATGATTATTATAAGCTCCTTCTTACTACTCCATGTAATGGCATTTCTGTTCATACTGTACACAGGCAGAATTATCATAGAATCACAGAATGGCCTGGGCTGAAAAAGACCTCAGAGATCATTCACTTTCAACCCCCCTGCTACGTGCAGGATCACCAACCACTAGACCAGGCTGCCCAGAGCCACATCCAGCCTGGCCTTGAATGCCTCCAGGGATGGGGCATCCACAACCTCCTTGGGCAACCTGTTCCAGTGTGTCACCACCCTCTGTATGAAAAACTTCCTCCTAATATCTGAGCTAGACCTCCCCTGTCTCAGTTTAAATCCATTCCCCTGAATAGAAGAAAGCCATTCTTCTGAATAGAAGAAGCAGTGTCTATGTATTATGGTGATTTACACCATGAAAAGTATCTAGCAGCAACATGCACAGCCTGGACAACATTACAGCTAAAATAACACATTTTTCCTATAAAGATTCCGTTTACATAAATGAAAATTACATGTGTCCTAGCACAGTATAATTATTTTATATTGTATAAATAAAACTTGATTGGAATGGGCTTAAGGGCAAGTATGTGTGACAGGCACCCACAGTTTAATTCCTAAAAATGAGTAAGTACTGAATTGCTGCACTCATGCTAGCTATAACCCAGTGCTCATTAGAGATGTTTTTTAAAGGGAAAAAAAACCAAGATTTTTTTTTTTTTTTTTTTTGCTGCAGAATGATTAAAATATACAGCACACAGGGCACATCTTCTCCATAATAAGTACAAAATTTTAATTACAGGCTCAGTATCAGTGGCTACAGCCACAGTGCACCGCGGTTCGATCAGTGACACAGTCAGGGTTAGGAATGCATCAGAGGAGCCAGGTCAACTGCTATCATTGTTTCTGACACTTTCAAAATCATCTTGCTGACTGTGTGTAGAGAAGGAGAAAAATAAACTGAACTGAACAGGAATTGTGAGAAGTGAAGGTCACCTGGCAGGGTGGAAGGAAAAGAAGAGCACGTGATTTTGTACATGTAGCACACGTAGCAGAACAGGACAATGTTTGCTTGGGTATCCAACCTTCTCTACCAGAGTTAAAGCGGGGGCAGAGCCTTTAATGAGGATAAAAGAAAATCATTACCTTAAAATTAAATGGCAGCAACAGTGCTTCCTTTCCTTTACAAGTGAAATGACAAACATGATGTCTCAAAATCAAAGAATGAATGTATTATGAGGAAACATTTGAAGTAGATTGCAAGGGGTGGGAAGTTCCCCCTTTCCTTTAGAATGAAAGCTGTTTGAAGGCAGGATATGTGTGCAAACCTCTGTGTCAGGAACAGAGAGATGGTGAGTGATGCTGACGTGGTGGTTTAGAGGAATTAATTAATGAAAGAAACGGCCAAGCATCTGTGGTGCCGGCAGGGTTTGCTGACATGGCCAGCCATGCTGATGCTGCACTGCTGCTCCCCAGATGCCTGGAACCCCCTGCCCTGCATATCTCTGCAAACCTGTGAGTGCCACCCATCTGTGCCAGGCTCTGCACCTGGCTCAGGGATGGCTGCTTGGCTGTGGGGCAATGTGGCTGAAGTGCCAGCACCCCAACATTTCACTCTAACTTACATGCCTCTGATCTGGCATTGCAGTGCTGAGGCAAAAGGTCACAAGTGGAGAAGCTGGGAGAACTATAGTTGGTAGGGGAGTGGAATCACAGAATCACAAAATCAGAGAATCACAGAATATCCTGAGTTGGAAGGAATCCTATAAGATCATGGAGTCCAGCTCCTGGCTCTGCATAGCATCACCCCAAATCCAAACCCTATGTCTGAAAGCAGTGTCCAAACTCTCCGTGAACTCCGGCACTCGGGGCCGTGCCCACAGCCCTGTGCAGCCCGTTCCATGCCCACCACCCTCTGGTGCAGACCCTTTCCCTAACCCCCAGCTGCCCCTCCCCTGACAGCTCCATGCCGTTCCCTCGGGCCCTGTCGCTGTCACACAGAGCAGAGCTCAGCGCTGCCCTTCTGCTCCCTGTGAGGAGCTGCAGCCGCCATCAGGCCTCCCCTCAGCTCCTCTGCTCTGCGCTGAACACTGAAAGATAATGAAGATGAAGAAGATGAGAAGGAGAGTGCATTTCTGTGGAGTCTGACCCAGTGGAGGAACTGACTTTATAAAGAGAGGGCTCAGAGCTGTCGTGCCAAAGTGGGGGAAGGGGCTCACTTCTGGACTGTCAGCCATGTCCTCATTGAGCAACCCAGCACCAGGATCTCTGGACTCTTTTTCTCTCTTTGTCTCACTACTGTCCTCAGAGCAGCACATCCATGTATTTGCAGGAGCTATGTTTTCTCTGACCAGAGCTTGGACTGGGCTCCTGGCTCAGCCAACGAGCAGCATCTGAGACATGACCATGTTTTGTTGTTTTGGAGGTGCCATATCAAAGTTTGTTTTACTTCCCAGCTGCCTTCATGTAAAAATGCTGTCCATTGTAAAAATCCAGCCATGGTGGATTTCTCAGGTGGGACACCTTGTCATCCCCTACTCAGTGCTCTAACCCCTTGCCAAGAAGGCAGAAACTTTTGGATGAAGCATCAACTAGCCCTGCTAATAGCAAATTCTTAGCCACTGAGCCACCCTTCTGCCAGCAAAACAGGAAATGTGGCAGGACCTTCTAACTCAATCAGAAGAGCTGAAATATGTCAGCTTTAAATGGGAGAGCCAGCTTTCCCTCACTTTCTTTTTTTCAACCCCTGCTAGGTGGAAAGAGAGAAAGCAGGCCAAAATGCAAATAGTTCCTTCCTCCTCTCCTCTCAGTGCTAAAATAAATAGAAAAATAAATTCTTGATAACTAAGCTGAGCCCCACACTATCTGTGGCAAGTCATTATAGTATGTAGATTTGTTTTCTTTTTACTTAAAACCAGAATCAAAATCCCCTGTAAGCTTCTTTTGGCAGTATCTGAAATTGCGTGCCTGATCTTTTATGCTACAATCCCTCACTGAAAATGGTCCTGCAATTTAAATGCTGCGTGAAGCATTTACTGTTCATACTCTATGCAAAAGTCTAATGGAGGAAACAGGAATTTATCTTACTGTGGTCATTAATGCAACTGTCTTTAGCTACGTGGAATAGTGCAGTGTTCCTGGATGTACAGGGGCCTCAAACTGTATTTTTTATGGTCACCTATAAACTGGCCCGTAATAGCATATCAATAAACCTCAATTACACTCAGGAAAATACTAAAAGCAAAGCTCAAGTGAAGCTCAATAAAGTCTACAGGCATATCAGAGCTGTGTGGAATAGTGACATCCATCTGGAATTTTTCAGTGACTTCTAGTCAATTACTACATTTCATCGTATGTAATCCTCTTTTATCTTCTGTTCCTGCTGCTACAGTAATTCTCACTCTGCTACATCTGCGGCTTTACTGTGAATTTTTATCACCTACAAGTAAGTGGATCTTTATTTTACTAGCAGTTGCACTGTACCTGCTTGGTAAAGAAAAAGAAGTGTAAGATTTAACTACAAGAGAAGCGCAACTTAAAGGCTGCAAAGTAAGGATGTGAAATAAACCTGCCGAGACACAGACTGATAATAATGAGCATTGCAAAGGTAACTTCCCAATCCAAACATGAATTGTTGAATACATGCTCAAGTGTCTGGAGTGTCATATTTTTAACAGCCTCCAATGGTTTGTTCATATCTGTGGCAACCTATTAAAAATAACACTCTTAAAGAAGTCATAATTGTATTTTTCTTAGGGAAGGAAGCTTTGGCTGTCATGTCCTTATGAAGAACGTTATATCCAGAGCTGTACTGTATGTTGAAGAATACAAGGTTAAAACCTGTGGCAGAATAGTTCATCTTTCAGTGCTGGCACTCCGTATGAGTCTGATCACGTGCTAAGACCAACAAAGGCTCCCACTGGTTTGCGTAAAGAAGAAGAGGGTACAAGGGAATGCCCGCTCATTTCACAGCCTTGCACAAAGGGCAGCATCATAAAAACCTTCGTGTGGGAGAAGCAGCAGGACTGCTCTCTCTGGGCTTTGGGCAGAGAGATCTGGTCTGTTGTGAGTGATGAGACATCTATGGGAACACTGACTAATGCATGGAGCCATTTTCGCATCAACCCCAAGTGCAGGAGTCGTTTCTAGACAGCTAAGGAGCTGAAAGAATCAGTATGAGAGTAGCTGAACAGAGGAAAGGAATAGAAAGAGCAGTGAAAAATGGCATGGACTTTATACTATCTGTTCTGAGCTCATGCAAGAAGTTCTTTTCATTTTCAGTAGATCTGTATCCCTTCCATCGACAGGCTGAGAGAGCTGGGGCTGTTTAGCCTGGAGAAGAGAAAGATCCAGGGAGATCTGAGAGTGGCCTTTCAGTATCTAGAGGGGGTTATAAGGAAGAAGGAGACATACTCTTTAGAAGTGTCTGTTGTAATGGGACAAGGGAAATGGTTTCAGACTAGAAGAAGGGAGATTTAGACTGGATATAAGGAAGAAGTGTTTTACCATAAGGGTGATAGGGCACTAGATCTTGCCCAGAGAGGTGATGGATGCCACGTCCCTGGAGACATCCAAGGTCAGGCTGGACAGGGCCTCTGAGCAACGTGACTGAGCTGTAAGTGTCCCTGTTCTCTGCAGGGGAGTTGTACTAGATGACCTCTAAGGGTTGCTTCCAAATCAAATGATTCTATGATTCTATGAAAATGTTATCTTATGGCATGATCCTTTTTTTCTACAAAGATGACTTTCCTTCCTGAGTGTGAATTCCTGAAGTGTATGTAGCAGAGTTGCTTGGACCTTAGTGGATTAGAAGTGATTTTGCTGAAGATGAGATAAAAAAGAAACTTGGGTTCAGCTTATTTAGCCAAGTGAAACAGAGATTGATTGCTCCATCAAAGCACCTCAGAGAAACATGGCTCTGTACAATGGAAAAAAAGGCAGACAGCAGAACTAAGTGATATAAACAGGTTAGCTATGGACATAATCTGCAAATTAACAGGAGGAAAGTCTGCAAATAACCAGAGGAAGAATGAGACTCTGGAATAGTTTTCCTTTAGGAACAGGGACTGCAGAGGACCTAAGTAGATTCTAGACAGAGCACAATCAGCTGATGAAAGGGATTAAGTGACATGATTGAAAGAGGTTGCAGGAAGCAAGATCTGATGGTGTGTATTCCATCCAAGTCAGTATTCCTATGGGAAAAAAAGAAAAAAAAAAGAAGCTTTTTGCTTTGAAACCAAGCAAATTCAGGGAAACTGTTTGACTCTGTCCGGTTTCTCCAGTTGGAATGAAAATATGGATGACATCAGTGAGAAGTGCAGGACTGACATTAATACTGATTCAAAATACACATACTACCCTTCCTTGAGGATTTTACTTCATTCTTTTTCATTTTCAGAGAGGTGGTTCAGGAACAGCCAAAGCTCCTTTCACCTCCTCTTGCCAGACATAGCTTACATAGGGGTGCTGCATCCCCAGAGACAGAGACAGTGGTGTAAGAGCACATTTGGTGCATTCAGAGATGCTACAGGGCTAGAAAATCACAATTAGAAAAGCACTCCTATACCCTGAGGAACTGAACTGCCCCTGAAGAAGCAAATCCAAGATTTGCTTGGAGCTGGAACGTAGGGTCACCCTTGTGTCCCAGATTGCATGCTGGAATCAGGAGAATGACAGAATTCCCTTGACTGACTAGCTGCCTGCCTAGATACGTGCATTCAAATGTCACTCAGCTCCACAAGTAAGCAAATATTCAGCTGAAGCAAGAGAACTGCTTTACACTTTAAATCCTAGTTATGAAACCAGTTGTGTATTATTTACTTAGCACTGACAGCTTGCTCTGCACTGCATGCACACAAAGTGTTCTCCAGCTGTGAGAGATTTTGATCTCCGGGATTAAAAGTCAGACACAACCCGAAGGGTTAAGAGACATTGTTTGCATATGGATTATCAGCTTGGGGTGCAGCAGTGCATCCAGCATCCTGGCCCACTGTTGTCTGGACCACATGGAGAACTGCACAGACTATTCATTTATTTTCTGTGGGAATCCAGGAGCATTAGGGAAGTGTTTTTGATCCTAATGAAATTGGGATAACGCTGGGGTATTTACCTGATAAAACAGTCCAGCATTTTAAACTAGACCAGGCATGTCCAAGCCACGGTTGCATGTGGTGCTGACACAGCTTGCAATGTGGCTGCTCCCTGCCCCACACCATCGTGGCAGTGGCCCTGCCCTGGGTGTGCACTCATAGCTCAGCAGCAATCAGACATAGAATCATAGAATAATAGAATCATAGAGTCATAGAATGGCCTGGGTTGACAAGGACCACAATGATCATCTAGTTTCAACCCCTCTACTATGTGCAGGGTCGCCAACCACCAGACCAGGCTGCCCAGAGCCACATCCAGCCTGGTCTTGAATGCATGTCTCCAGGATAGGGCATCCACAGCCTCCTTGGGCAACCTGTTCCAGTGTGTCACCACCCTCTGTGTGAAAAACTTCCTCCTAATATCTAAGCTAAACCTCCCCTGTCTCAGTTTAAAACCATTTCCCCTTGTCCTATTTCTATCCACCCTCATAAACAGCTGTTCCCCCTCCTGTTTATACACTCTCTTCAAGTACTGGAAGGCCACAATGAGGTCTCCATGGAGCCTTCTTCTCCAAGCTAAACAAGCCCAGTTCCCTCAATCTTTCTTCATAGGAAAGATGCTCCAGACCTCTAGACATGTCAGTGCGCCATCGGCACTGTATGGGCTGTAACCAGGGGAAGAGGAAGGCACAGTGCAGTGCTGACTCTGCCTCTCATGCCCTTTGCATATGCTCAGTCACGTCAAGCTTCATACGTATTACATGTGGCATGTGCTTGTGCTGTTTGTTGAGAACGATGCCAAGACTAATATTTCAAACCACCTCATGGCATCTCAGAAGAAAACAGAACCCAGAAAATGAAAAATTGTGAACAAAGGAAGAGCTTTCAGTGAAAAATTGACAAATCAGTACTTACTTGTCAAGACAAATAATAAACTATGCTTAATTTGTAAGGAAACAGTGTTGGTTTTCAAAGATTACAATTTGAAAATACATTATCTGCAATAATGTGCTGCCAAATTTGATGCACATCAAGGAATGCTTTCTAAAGACAAAATAGTGGAACTGAAAAAACGCCTGTCATCTCAACAAAGTCTTTGAAAAAAGTTAAAACTCAAATGGACTATGTTATAAAATGTGGTTACATGATAGCAAATCTGATTGCAAAAAAATCAAAACCATTTGTTGATGGTGAGTTTATTAGACAATGTATAGAAGGTATGACAGATATAATGTGCCCTGAAAAAAACTAGATGTTTCTGAAACCAGTCTGTAGCTAGGAGATTTGAAGAAATAGGAATGTATATTGAAAGAAATTTGGAGGGTAAAGCTGCTAATTTCAGAGTTTTTGGTGATAGATGAAAGTACTGATCCTACAGATAAAGCTCAGCTTGCCATTTTCATTAGTGATACTGATAACGAATATCGTGTCACTGGAGAAATGGCTTCTTTGGTACCATTAAGAAATGCAACTAAATCTCTTTATTTGTATGAAGTGGTAAAAATTACATTAAAGTAACATTCTTTAAAACTTGTCAACATTTCTGATATAGCTATTGATGATGTCCCAGTGATGGTTGGTAAAAAAGATGCAATTACCACTGGCAACCCACATTTGATGAAATATCATTGCATCGTACATCAAGAAAATGTATGTGCAAAAGCTTTAAAAATGGATAATGTCACGCAAGTCATCATAAAATTTGTGAAAGTCCAATCTATTGAAACATAGTCAGTTCCAGGAGTTCCTTAAAAGTATGGATGCTGATTGTGGGATCATCATTTACTTCTCTGAATGAAAGTGGCTAAGCTGGGGCAAAATGCTGAAAAGATTTTATGATTTATGAAATGAAATCAAGCCTTTATAGAATCCAAAGAACATTTATAGCAGAGTGTGAAGATGAAAAACGGATCACAGATTTAGCAGTTTTGGTGGATTTGACCACTTGTGTAGATGAGTTAAATGTGTCTTCAAGGTGAAAATCAACTTATCTGTGCTATATTTCAAACCATAGCAACACTCAAGATGAAACAAGTTATGGCAAATAATCTTTTTGTATTTTGATGTGTTAACTAAATATAGTTCTGTGAATAGTGGGAAATATGCAGCTTTGCTTTCATTTTTGATAAAGGCATTTGAGAATAGGTTTCATGATTTCTGAAAAAATTATATATATTTTTTTGTATATTCACAACTCCATTTTCAGATGACATAAAAACATCTGCATATTTTCAAATGGAATGTATAGAATTGTAACCATATATTCAACTCAGAGAAAAATTTGATCATGCCTTCCGTAAGACCTGCCTTAACAGAAAAAATTATCCCGTGCTTCACAATCACACTTTATTCATGTCTTTGCTTTTTGGCAGTAAGTACATTTGTGAAGAACTTTTTTCAAGGATGAATCACAGGAAGAGTAATATTTAATCAAAAATCACTGATGAATACCTTGAGAACTCACTAAGAATTGCAACGACTTCAATTGAACCAGACACTGATGAATGTTTCACGAAAACAAGGTCAAATATCCTAGTAGTTTTATGTTTTCATTACTCTATTTTTAAAGAATTAATAGGAAAACATTTTTAAAAAAAGTTTTGTAACTTATATACATTAACTATATTATGTATTTTATATGTGGCCTAAGACAGTTCCTCTTCACTCAGTGAAGCTCAGGCAAACCAAAAGGTTGGACACTCATTAGTTAGGTGTAGTTACAAGTAGCTTTATATTCAATGCAGAAATTCCTGGGAGAACTGAATCAGTCACTTGACATTTGCATATAACTTTTAATCATTTCTTTTGTTGCTCCAGCACATATGTATTTTTCTCAGCAGGTCTGAAAAAAATAATTACAGCGATACATACTTAAACTACTTGGCTCAACAATTACCTTCACAAAATCGTGTTATACCATTTGAACAAGTTCAGTGTCTCCAAATAACATCAAATCCAGCCAGCGCAGAGAGTGAGGAGTGTCTGCAGTTAGCTAGTAGTAAATGCTAAGAGCAGGGATATCTGAATCCCATCAGTCTTCAAAATCTTGGCTGCTGCTTATTTTCTTGTATAGCACCTTGTTTAGTTAGAGAGCACCTGTCCAGTGCTAAGCGTGGACTGACACTGAAAGTGTTCCTCAGAGAGAAGAATGTCAGACTTGTATTGCCCAGCTGGCAAAACATGGACTTCAGATAGCAGTAGACATTCCTTCCAGAGCTCCATGGTAGGGTGCATTGCTACACTGCAGAAAGCAAGTGGCTTTGGTAATTTTTAAAGTTTGTGACAGGATTCAGGGTGCAGGAACTGAAGGAGGAAGGCCGTTCTATGTATAAAGAGCAGTGGTAAAAAGACGTGTAAAATGATGGAGGGAAGAGATTGAAGTATGAGGACTGGAGGACAAATGAGAAAACAAAAAAGAATCTACAAGCATCTCCAAGAGTATGCTAAATCTGAAGAGCCTAAAAAAATAAGAGGTAGCCAGTGAACACCAGTCTTTTACAGGATATGTATTTTGATTACAGCAGATGAAATTTACTGGCTAAGCAGGGATAGGGTTCATCTGAATTATAGTCACCCAAATTCATGTTTGTCTATGTTACACTTTACATTTGAGCTGTGACTATAAGCTTCTGCTGTAGTTGGTGGTCTAGGAGATCAGTTGCAGATGTGTTGGTGATTAATGCTTTCTGAGATGCTATAGAGTATCCAAGATATTGCTCTGCAGTCACCAAGTGTGTCACTTATTTCATCTGAGAGTCTCAGTGACAAAAAGAATATCCTATAATGCCTAAAAATGAAACCAAATGCCTAAGGATAAATGACTAAATCATGAATCTCACCAGCAGAGTCTGAGACATATGAGGCATGAGTGGGCTAACGCTTGCAAGTGATGCTGAATGAGTGTCTGAACTTCTCTGGCTCAGCTGAGGGTAAACACAATCCATTGCATGAACTTAGGCATCCAGTAGCCTGAGGGATGTCTCTTTGGTGGTGCTCAGAAGGCTGTCACATGGCTCTTTTGTAGAACTAGAGACTCCACACCCTTGATCATCTTGATGTCCAGCTACTGGACTTTCTCCAGTATATTCATGTCTCTCTTGCACTGCGAGGCCCAGAAATGACACAGGTGCAGCCTCACCAGTGCTGAGTGAAGGAGAAGGATCACCTCTCTTTACCTTTCTGCTTCACTTTCCTTCCAAGTTCTGGGAGCAGAACAGTCTCCAGGTCTTTTTTGAGTTCACTGTTATGAGGCAATATTTCCAATTATTATGCAGTTTTAACCTCTGTCATGCAACATAATTAATCTTTATGAAGTCATTGCTTCACTGAAATGAAAGACACCATGGTGTCCATTAGCAGCTGTTGATTGATGCAGTTTTCTTTATTTTGGCACCCTTGAACTTTAATTATGAAATTATAAGTTGTTCATAATGCTGCTGTCAGGCAGCCCACTGTTCCAGCTTGAAATGATAAAATACTCCCAGTATTCATCTTCTGAGCTGGCTTGCCAACCGGTAAATAACACCTGACATCAAGTCAGAATATAAAGCAATTAAAAAGCAGTACAAATTTTGGTATTCTGATTTCACAGCTCTTGCTCTATTATTTTAGGTCCTCATTATTCCTTGCAATACATTAGTAGCCAGAGCTACATAATGAAAAAAATCAGCTATTTAAAAAATATATATCTTTTGTTCAGTGATGATCAGCATTCTACTATCTTTTTACATACATGGTGTACACACATCCTATTTTTCTTTCCCTCTAGTAAGAGGAGCTGAATGAGGTTCTGGCTGAAGAGCCCCCTTTCTCATTTCACTGAAGAAGTGAATAAAGAAGGAATGACAATGAAATGCCTTTAATCTTCTACTGGAATCAATACTTTGCAGACATTGTTGTGAATGTGTGGGGTGAATAGAGACAGGGTGCAAGTGAAAGCTAATGGCAAGGGATGGGAATCAAAACCACCTCATCTGCAGAGTCCGAGCTTTTTCTGCCACACTGCAGCACACTGCAAAACCTTGTGAAACATCTTTTGCAAAACCAGACCAGAGTAGTATGGTCCTTCTATTCAATTCAGTTGTTTGAGACAGAAATAACTGTCTGTTTCTTTCTGACTTCTTCATTTGATTTTTTCTTTTTATGCATCTTTTATATTGGTAATATATGAAGGTACGCTATAAACAAAAATACAAAACAGAGAGAGCAAATCCTGACAAGTTATACCAGGCAAGGATCATAATCAGGATAATTTTATCTGAAACTACTGAACTGTAACATCTTCTCAGTTTGTTCTGAAAGTTAGCTTTCCATATGATATACTTCAGAGTATGACAATAAAAAAGATACCTTGAAATGTACACGTTCTGATTTCAGCTAGAACAGAGTTGATGTTCTTCATAGTGCCTGGTATGATGCCATGTTTAGGCTTTAGGAGAAAAACAGCACTGATAACACACCATCGTTTTAGTTGTTGCTGAGCAGTGCTGCACAGAGCCAAGGATGCTTCATCTTCTTGTGCTGTCCTGCCAGCAAGATAGCTGGAGATCATAAGGAACAGGGAAGGGATAGAACCAGGACAGCTGACCTAAACTGTTCAAAGGGGTATTCCATACCATATGACATAATATAAAAAAGCAGCAACTATGAAATTGAGGGAAGATGGCTGGAAGGAAGCTTCTGCTTGGGGACTGTCTGAACATTGGTTGGTGGGTGTTAAGAAATTGCATCACTTGTTTGTAAACCTATATAAGTATTATGATCATTACTGTTATTTTTCTTTCCTATATTAGTGAATAGTTTTTACCTCAACCTTCAACTTCTATGTATTATTTTTTCCAATTCTCTCCCCCATCCCACTGGGAGGGGTGAAAGGCTGTTAGCTATTTGTTATGTAAGTTATCTGCTTGCTGGGTTGAAATATAGCAATACAGTTACTATTTTATTATTATAAGTTTAAACAATGTATGTACTCCATATCAGTGCAGTGTGGCTGACTCAACATGAATGAACAGCTGTTTTCAAAACTTTTACTAGATCTGAAAATGCATGTATTTGCCAGCAAAGACACAAGGAGCTGTGAAGAAAGCATACAAATAAAAGCAAGTGAGACTGCTACAGGACAGCAAAGTATTTGAAATACAGACATAAAATCTTGGCAGGAGGGAGTATTAGTTTTCTCTTCAGATTTTAAGGTTTCCAAAGGTAAAATAATCCTCTACATGATCAGTGGGATCAATTACACTGAATGTGTTCTCAGCAAGTTTGCAGACCACAACAAGCTGAGTGGTGCAGTTAATATAGTAGAAAGAAGGGATGCCATCCAGAGTGACCTGGACATGCTTGAGAATCGGCCTCACATGATTCTAATAAGGTTCAATAAGGCTTATAAAAGGGAGAGACACCAACTTCTTATATTGTCTGATAGTGATAGGACAGGGTAGAATGGCTTTAAACTAAAAGAGAGGGAATGTAGATTAGATGTTAGATGGATTTTTTACTCGGTGGCTGGTGAAGCACTGGTACAAGTCACCCAGATTGGTTGCGGATGTCTCATCTCTGGTGACATTCAGAGCCAGATTGGATGGGGCCATGGGCAGTCTGCTTTTGTGGGTGGCAACCCTGTCATGGAATCATAGAATTATTAAGGTTGGAAAAGCCCTCTAAGATTCCAGCCTTCCCCACCATGCCCACTAACCACGTCCCTCAGTGCCGCATCCACACAGTTCTTGAACACCTCCAGGGATGGTGACTCCACCATCTCCCTGGAAGGCCTGTTCCAATGCACCACCATTCTTTTTGAGAGGAAATTTTCCCTAACATCCAGCTGGAACCTTCCCTGGTGCCTAGAGCTTCATCCAACTGTCAGCTTGAGCTGAAACTTCCATAACAGGTATGGCTACATTTTTTTTCCAGTGGAAAACCAATTTCAGCCAAATAGCAGTATTCTTGAGAGTTTTCTTTTTCTTTTTCTTTTTCTTTTTCTTTTTCTTTTTCTTTTTCTTTTTCTTTTTCTTTTTCTTTTTCTTT
>JAOWBP010000001.1:117156440-117169782 GCA_028571105.1 Tragopan temminckii | reverse complement strand
GCCCATTGGCGGCGCGGCGTGACGCGCGGCGGGCCGGGCTGAGCTGAGGGAGCGGGCAGAGCGCTCGCGGTTGCGAGCGGGGGGTCGGCGTGAGGCCCTCGGCGTGTGCCCGCCGCCCTCTGCACGACGCTGCGAACCTACCCTGAGTGCTGTGTCCGCACGCTGACGGCCCGTCGGGCTCCGTGTGCGTGTGTGGGGAGTGCCCCGCTGAGCACACGCCTTGAGGAAGCCGGAGGGAGAAGAGCTTTGTCGGCTGTGCTTTGTTCGTGCGTGTCTTGTGAGAAAGCGTGGTGATGAAGTACTGAGATATACGACCCGAACGTTAGGCGGAAGCTGTCCTAAAAACGATAAAACCTTCGCGTAGGGAAGTAGGATGAGAAATGCTGGCCGAGAGCCAGGCAGAGGGGTACAATTTGGAGAGGAGTTTTTTGAGGGATACCTCCAAAAATGCACGATCCAGCGTCAAATCAGCAAGGTTATTTCTCGGCTTTATTTCTCGGCTTTATCTCTCGGGTGGAAATGCTGCTCTGGGAAGGCTGCAGCGGCTGTCACCCATAGTCGGCTGCTTTACACCTGCTGTCACCTATCTGCTGCTCAGCTGACCCAGCACAATTTCCAGGCTAGTATGTTATTTAACACATACACGAAAATCCTTTCTTTTAAGACCCAGTCTTTGATACAGGCTTCTTCCGTAGCTATCATAAAGAACCTGAGGTGCTTCTGGATAGGGAAGTGATAGAAAATAGGCAGCCGGCCGTCGCAAAGCATGTTGTTCACCAGTCAGAGCCAGCAGAAACTTCTGCTGCCTTTGTCACTAAAGCTTAAATAAATATCTAAAGACTTCAAGCTGCCAAACAGCAAATTGTGCCTTGCAGTTGAAAAAGACCTTGTCTACTCTGCCCTTGACCTCGACCTTAGTGACACCGGTGGACACATTCTGTAAGCTATCTTCTAATTTAATCATACATTTAGAAACAAAATGGCAGATGGATGTCTTGATGGCTTTTTGCTTGGGCTGCCTTATGAATTCAAGATAAAATACGAGATAATCTCTAACAGCATGTCTTCTAGGTTTTCTACCCCTAAAATCAAAAGCAGTGAGATTGATATCACTATCAGAAACAGCTGGTTTGCCACTGCATTAGTCATGGTAAGGGAGAGCTTATTCCTCACTGTCACATTTCCTTACTGATCCCACTTAAGACTCCCAAATTAATGCATGGAAAATATTAGCAATTTAAATTCTTGTCAACTGCCTTCCCAGTTTTTCCAGATCCAGCAATCTTGTTGAGACGACAATATTTATTTACATTTTAAACCACTAGCCTTTACTAACGGAAATACCCCTATTTGGAAGAGAGGGGTGTCAATTTAGAAAAAAAAATCCAACATCCTCACTTAGGATACTAAATAAAACAAACGTGAATGTCATTTATTTATTCTTCTCTCTTCTATAAATTCCAGTTAACTAAACTTCAGTTCATACTTAAACTTGCACATCTGTAAGAATCGCTTCTAGTTTAAGCGTATGCAGATATATGGAGGATTCTGTGAATCAAGGTTGAGGTTTACCTCACTGGAATAACTATGACAAATGCTAGACCTACATCAGTTGAGTCATTTTCCACATTACATTTTGTTCTGCAGAGGCTTTGACATTTTCACGTTTGCTGATGTGTTTATTTCTACTAATGGCCCATTCGCATCAGATACTCATCTTACTAGCTCCTTTGCTCACATTTCTTATACATCCACACGTCCCTAATCTATATTTTATAACTGGAACTTCATTTGCTCAGTGTAAGTCTGCTGATATCATCAGTTCTGGGGAAATTTATCTAATCCACACACCCAGGTTAACAGATACAAATCTCTCATTACCTCATGTCAGTACAATACTGATTAACGTTTCCTTATGGCATTGACAACACATGCAGAAATCCTTCCTTCCCTTTCTTTAATTTTGAAACAAATCTATTCCTTATTTTTTAAAATTGTTTTACTCTTTTTATGACCTTCTGTTTCAATCAGAAGAAGCCCAGAGCTAATACCTGTTCCCTAATTTCCTCAAAATCAGATTTGAATCAGCTACAGTTGCATAATTTATCTCCAGTCTGTTTCTTTTGAGAGTTATTAAAGCACTTCATTTTAAAACAGTTCCTAAATGCAACACTTTTTTTTTTTTTTTCTTTTTTCTTTTTTTCTTTTCATATGCATTTTCTTGCTAGGTATATGTCTGAGGTCAGTATCTATCTACTCGCACTGTAGTTTTCTCACTATGCTACATTGATCTACCTAAGAGGCAATCGCATCCTTATTTTTAGAAGCCTGCCATTGCAGATTTGCACAAAGGCCAATCTTCCTCTTGTGAGAAAGGAGTGTGCAAGAGACGTATTTCCAAGAATCAGCATTTGCAAGTATTGCAGCGACTTTGTAGATGAGAATAAAATGTCAGTCACTCTGGCAATGAGGGATTCAGCCAAAATATTTCAGAAGCCTTAAAAGAATATCAGACCTTACCATAGCTGCATTTTAAAAGCTGCATCTTCATTGCTGCAAAATCCATCTCCACTGGATTTTGCCTTCATGAATGTGGGTGTGTCCATTCAGCACAGTTGCTCTTAACAGGGGATAATCTGCTCCTGGACGTGCACAAACATTATATGCAAATGTGCTAGCTATTTCTTAAATGTAATTTAATGATCTCTTTCTCTAGGCAACTTGTGTCTCATGTATTTATTATGCTGCAAGGTGTTTTAAGTAGCAGAAAGTCTTAGGTAGCTTACTTTACATTCAATTATATAGATAGATGGATTTGCATGTGTATACATACATTTGAATACATAGGCAAACTCATCTTTAAGGTCCTTTCCAATCTGAGCGATTCCATGATTCTGCGACTCTATAATTGCAGTCTTGTTTAACTGCAAATGGAAAAAATGAAACACAAATGAAGCAGAAATTACAAGATTGTTGCAAGAGATATGGAGTGAATGCAGCCTTGTTTTACAGGGATTTGTCTCATATTCCTACACCTCCTTGCTTTAGTAACTGCCATTCCTGTCACACCCCATGTCAACCATCTTCATTAAGAACCTGTTCTATTCCTCACTTTGCTTTCTTGCTTGCCACCTGCTCCAGTTTATTCTGTGACTAACTAGAGCTATGAATGGCCTGCCCAGATCCTTGGCTATCCAGCCACCACACAGCGGGGTCTCTTGGTGAAAGTATCTGTCAGGTTGCTACCCTTTACATAGCTGTTACAATTTTTACAAAGCATATGAGAACTCTACATCCTTGTGTTGGTGCTCCTGCACTTTGCTAAATCTGTGGGCCAAAAGTTTTCAGAAGAGGATTGACAAGCCAATCCCATCATTTTTTTGTTCCTTAGAAAACAGCCAATCAGTCAAGTGTTTGACACTTCAGCCCTGCTACTCTGGAAATATCCTCGCTCAGTGGATGAGAATGGGCAGATCCATTGAAGACTTGTTGCTAAAGTCATGTAATGTTTAGGGTGAATTTGAAGGATTATGGCTTGGAGTTTTGCATTAAAAAGTGTATTTAATCATGCATTATCCTTTCCCCACATAGATAGTTAACAAATATAAATATAAATATAAATATATATTTTAAATACTTGTTAGTCCTGGAAGAGAACTATAATCAGCCTTAGGTATGGTTGAGGAGTGCCTTCTTGTCAGTATAAAACGGCAATGTTGTACCAGGTCAAAAATTTGAGAATAACAAAGATTCTGCTGCTCTATTGCTCTCTGAACCATAGAATCTGCAGTTCTTCAAAAATAGTGCAAGGCATATTTTAGCTTTCATAGGAAAAATAAACAACTGTACATTGATAATCAACCAGTGTACCAATACTCCAACTCCTTCAGTGTCAAGCCTTCAGCTACTTCACTCTTTGCATCTGCCTTGACTTTTGTCCTGTTCGAGAAAATACGAAGTTTTCACTTAACTGAGATACATTTTTCCCCCTCCACTCTCTCTTTGCCAGACATTGAAATAAAAGTAACTGTCAATGCTTGACACAAAGAAGCAGAAGATAAAAAAGACAATTTAAATGGAAAGTGGAACTCTTGAATCACTTTCAAAGGTACTCAAATTTCCTTTCTGAAATTATTTCAAGCCGTATGAGGAAAAGACTGGAAACCTAGTAGGGCTGATTGTATGTGCTAGCATTATATGATTTAAGAATATTTCTGAGTTTTACAATGAAAAAAATAGTATTGTCCTAATGAATGTCTGTACAAGCATCTCTGTTCTGTCCGAGGCAGTTTGTAATTCATCATTTTACCTTCCAATTTAATAGTATTTTATCTATGTTTATATAAATATGTAAATGTTTATATATACATATAAGTATGCATATTTAAAGACCTCTGTCTATCTTATGTTTAAGTTGGTTGGAACTATATTGTATACTACACGAAGTTGTACTGCAGTACATTAAAAGATTAGAGAAATAATATCATAGTGGGAAAACAAAAAGCATTTTAGATAGATTTTCTTGAAAAGCATTTGAAGCTATGATCAGAGAACCGAGACTTTTATTTGCCTTTCAATTTATCACATAATATTAACAAATTGGATCTTATTTTTGCACTCACCTAGTTATAGTCATTCGCCTAAGTGAAATATGAGAGCTGAATATGGTAAGTCAGAAGATGACATTCTGTACTGAGTGATACAAAATTATGATACAAGGTACAGTGAAACAGTGAGTTGGGGTCTGTACCTTTTTTCAATGTAAAGGTTCCCTTTCCAACTATATTTAGCATTTCAGCTACGGGTCCAGCCTTGTCTTTTATTCCTTTTCACAGACCTACTTACCTAACAATGGGTTCCACGAAATCTTGAGAGTTCAACCACATGTAAAGAACACCATGACCAGGAGCTATATATAAAATGTAGGTGTAAAAAAAATGATCTTTAAAGTCAGCCCTAAAAATGATGAGAGACCTCTTGGGAAATATATCCAGTGAAGCCCTGTGCAATATAATGAAGAACAGAGAGATGTGAAAAGAGATGAATCCTGTTCATAATTCATAAATCAAAATCTAAAGTAAAAGACCTTAAAACTGCACCAGTGTTTGAGGCAAAAATGTTGAGCATCGTCATCTAACCAGTGGACATTAGACATCAGACTATAGATCAAGACATCAGACAGCAACAATGCTATCAAATGCAGAAATAATTTTTAACTTTACTTGTTTCTTCATTTGTGAAATGAAACTGGTATTCTTAACTAAAACTATTTTGTTTTACAGACGGGTGTGTCTGTAAGCATGAGATCAGACATTGATGCCTACATTTTAGTATGCACCCAGGAAAGCACTGAGATATTTGAGACGTGTGAGTTATTGTGAAGTGTAGCTAGAGTGGCTACTTTTAGACAATTTCTAGCTGCAATTTGTAAATAACTTTTTACTTTCATTTCTTGCACGAGGGAGTGGTGAGTAATAAGACATTTAAGAAGAAATAGTGAAATAGTTCCTTCTTTCTTCCTTCATTTTTTTCCCCACTTCTCTTAGAGTAGCTAAAGAAATGGGGGAATGGTGAGATAAAGTTTCTTATCCTTGGTTGCACAGCAATTAAACATCAAGAGCAAGAAACAGGAATCTACAGAGCTGATTAGAATATGGCATTTTCCTTCCTGTGAGGAATTCTGAGCTCTTGGAGAAACTTCTCCTGCCTGTCCAAGAGAATTCTATTTCAGCAGAAACAAGACTGATTTTTTCAGCAAACCAGCTAACATCTGGAAGATTTTTCGACTGCTGTGGGGTAGAATTGGTATGAACACTTTGGGCAGTCTGCCACAGTCTCTGAATGCTGTGGTTCTCTCTGGCTGTCTGACTGGGGAGGAAAAGATAGTTCTCATCTCTCTCCCCACTCTGATTTCTGTTCTGTGGTTCCTGGCCTGGAAGATATTTGTCCATCATGTTGATTGTTTCCTGTGGGGAAATTATTCAGAAAGGTATTTCGTGACCAGCTTTAGCCAATTCATGTAGCTCCTAAAACAGCCCCTTATGCAGAAGTCAGTCTGAGAGATGTTTGGTCTGCTGAGTGCATAGGTTTGTACAGAGCCTACTATGTTTTTGGGTTTTTTTTTTTTCCTTTTTTTCTTTTTTTTTTTTTTTTTTCCCCTTTTACTGCCTACTGGGCCCTAACACATATTTCTTTTCAGATAAGATAGGGCCTGTGGATCAGATTCCTCTTGTGACTGACATTGTACCATGATGTAGGAAAGATGAAATCTCTGCTCAAAGAGATTATTTTCATCCCCCAATTTTGCCAAATTTAAACTAGAGCAGCATTTGTTTAATGACATTTAATAGACCCTGTAAGGAGTAAGGCAGGACCATCCTTGCATCAGTGTTATTCTTCTGCACGGACATGAAAAAACCATTTATGCCCTTCTGCTCCAATACTGCTACAGAGCTCATTAAATCTCCTTCTTGCAAGGAAGGCCTGAGGGTTATTAATTACTCAGTTTTTCCATGTATAAAATGGGCAGAAAGCTACTAATCTGTTGACAAGTCTGCAGGAAGCTGTCCAACTGTGAAATGATACTGAAAATTTCATTTTCCTCAGAGATATTGTCATCTCCTTTTTTTTTTTTTTTTTTTTTTTTTTTAAATTTCTAAATATGTTAGGAAGGCACTTCTCATTACCATGGAGACTAATATTTTATTGCAAAGATTGTAATTGCAAGCAAGTTTCAAGGTTGCAAGCACATTTTCCAGAAATCAGGTCAATTGATGAAGTACCTGCACTCACTGTCGACTGCTGCAGTGCACATCACTTTTATTCTGAGTCTTATTTACATTCCAAGCCCCAGGGCTCAGCTGCCAGCAAATCAATTGTGGAATTGTTGGGCTGTGATAGATTCTGCAACAGGATAATAAAGGGAAAATAACTTCACTGAAGGGTAAACTTGCTTGCATCTACCCCAGGGTATGGCAGAATAGCAACATGTATTCAAGCAGTGACAGCAGAAGAGTTGATGCCCCATAGGATCATATGTTGGCTTACCCATAGCAACTTGTTCTTGTAACTGCAGCAAAAGATAGATGGCTCAGTGCATTGCAAATCAAGATCTGCCTAATAATAAGCATCACTTGCAATCATTCAGTTAGATTAAATGCAGAGGAAAGAGGAAAAAAACGTTACTACCATTCTTTTCTTTCATAATCTTTTTTTTTAAAACATCAAAGATTGCTTAATTAATATTAAAAAAAAAAGACAAAAAGACAAAAAGAAGAAAAAGAAAGAACTTCAGTTTGCAGGCTAGAAGTAAAAATATGAAAAAATGTACTCTAATCCCACTCCCTGAGGCAAATATAAAAAGAGATTTTCAGCAAGTTTGTCCTTTGAACCTGCTGTAGAAACCTTCAGGCACAATGCATAGACATAAGAGATTCCTTGACGGCATCTTGGGGAAAGGACATTTCTATTCATTTCTTTTGTATTTACTCCCTTCCAAGCAAGTAAAAAATGTGCAGGAAATTTCTCACAGATATAGTGGCCTCCATGCTTTACCATAGTTGAGGCATTAGTTGTTTTTAATAGAGATGTATGTAGCTTTAAAGAACCCTTGACAATCAATGTGCATTTTAAGCATGTATGTGCTTTTTCTTTATCTGCTGAGGTCTCATTTCTGAGAGGTGCCAAGTGTTTTATTCTCTGTTGACTGCATTGATAACAATTGTATAACAGAAAATCAACATTTCAGTAAGAAAGATCAGCACTGTAGCCTTAGCTAGTATCCACAGACATTCATGTTATCTTCTAAAGTGTTTTTTTTTCTTTTTTTTTTTTTTTCCCCAAATGCAGTGGGTTTTAAACCATTTTCCAAGGTATCAGCTGTCTGTATGAAAGTTGGCTGCATTTCACAGGATCAAGTCCAGGTAATGCCATGTCCCTGAGCTCAAATGTAAACTGTCTGGTGTGTCAAAATGATGCAATCCTAGACTTCTTGGCTAAATTATCACTTGGTATAACATAATAGAGAGGCCATAAAATACGGCTGTGTAACATTAACGAACAAACACTTCTGAAGGAGCTAATTAACCTGAAAGGAGTTTAAAAGGCTATCATGATGCCAACTAACAACGGAAATAAATTCTGAGAAAGTGCTTGATTGATAAAAGACTGCTAAACCTGTTTGAAATATACAAAAAATGTTAATAGTTGTTCAGCTTTATGAATCTCCTCAAATTTTGGATTTAGTGAGAACTGATAATGGAACTCCAAATTGTGTATATACATTTTTAAAATATATAAATAGTAATATATGTATGTATTTTATTAGCATATCGTATCTGAAGTACTAGGCAGTAATCAACAAATTATATACTAAAAAACAAATGAGAGTGATGTGCCCTCTATTTAGCAGAATGGAAAGGGAAAAAGTAGAAGGTAAGAATTAAAAATTAAGACCCAAGGCAATAATTACAACAGGCCATAATTCCAATTATATTATCCCAGAATGCTCTATAATATGAATTTTTAAATATTTGCTTTAGTGTAGTTATGGCTCTATAAACATTTAGCAAAAGATTAATAGCTCTCAACTGCAATAACTTTTTTTTTTTTTGTGCATGTCACTTATGCTCATGCCATTGTTTTTATAATTCCTTTATGAACTATTATTTTGTGTTCAGGTTCACCAAATCTTGCTCTGGAATGGTACATCAGAATCAGTATCAAATCCTTTAAGTATTAAGCTAAAGTCTGTTCATACAAGGTAAAATTTGTTTAAAATATTTATGCATCTTAGAAATTAAAACAAGAAACTTTGAGAAAAAAAATAAAGCTGAAATAATCTTTAGGAGGTTGCATGACATGATTCTCCTGAATGATAGCTAGAAAAATATTGCTAAGGATGTAGAAGTCAAAACATATTGATACAGTTATACCAGTCTTTTTCCATGCTGCTGTACATTCAATAATGTTGAAAAAGAGATTTCCTTTTCTTGGGCAATGAACCCAGCAACATTCGCATGGATTAACTTTGCACAGCATTACATCAACCAAAAGATAAGCAATAAACTCTCCAATCTCAGCTTGATTTTTATCAGTACAGCATTACCCCTTGAAAATTATGATCTTGATTGTATAATGAGAAATGAAAAAAGAAGCATGTAGGAAAGGTTTTCATAATGCCTAACTTTTGTTTCACTCTATAGTCCCCTGTATGGCTTCCCTGGCTACAAGTAGAGGCTAGAGGAACTACATTTATTATGCTTCTAGAATTAAGTGCCAGTTAGCCATTCCAGGCTCTTCCTAAGGCTATCACTGTCACCTCATCACCTCATGCAAGTTTTGATTCAAGGAAAATCTAGAGCATCCAAACTGCCTGTGTCTTTAGGTGTGTACACCAACTTCATCTTTGTTGAAGGTTCTCAGGTTTTGGAAGCAGAAGACCTTGTTTTTGTCTGTTAAAAACTGTAGTGGATTACATATTACTGCCCTTTTTTTTTTTTTTTTTTTTTTGTTTTTTCTCTTCATTTCTTTTTGTTCCTATACAACCTAGGGTGTAATTTCTGTTAATTAATTCAGTATTGTTTTATAGTGCGTGTTGGTAGCAATTAAGTCATAAGTTAGCAAGAAAAGTATTCTCCTATGAGGTCCCTAAGGGCCACTTAAGCTGGTGATGGTATGTAGAGAAAGACTATCTGGAGAAAGACTATCAAGGTCAATTGGAATACTTGAGCAAATCCTTATCAGTGGGAATGGGGATGGGTAAGGAATCCGTGCTTAGATTTGGGAGATTTAAGCAGTATTTAAATATACTATTTAAATGCAGATTTATCATCTTTCTTTTATCCCTTAAAGTTAATTACCTCTCTGATGTGAGTATGCCATAGAGAAGGGTGAGAATTACCATTTTTTTTTATAAGCTCATTGCTATAAGGTTTATATGAAAACACCTCTCGGATTTTATGCTTAGGATCTACAGGAAAGATAGAACAACTGATGATGAAAACAATGTTCCAGTTTCTGAATCCAGCTTGCTATTTTCTGCATCAGGTTTATTGTTCTGACTCAGCCCCACGTTACTCAAGCAAAATCCCAGATCAGTAAAGATTATACACATTAAAAAACAACAACAACAAAAAACAAACAAAAAACTCAAAACAATGGAAAATAATCAGAATTTGTTGGTATAAAGATATATTAATGCATGACACGAACAGGGTAATCCTTACCTGTACCTCCTCCACAAAGCTGAGAAGAAGGGGAGAGGGCAGAGCTTATCAGAGTGGAACAGTACTCCAGGTGTGTAATTTACAGCAAGCAGTTCAGAGTGCTAAATAGGAAAAGCAGGTGACAGCAGATGAAGTTTAAATATGTATGCGCATTTATATAGACATATTTATACAAACACTTGCACACAGATGTGTACATATGTTTGTGTATACATATGTTTATATATCTGTGTACATAAAGGAGTGAAGGACTGTAATGACTGCTCAAAATATGATCTCTAGAAATGTCTTGAAGAGGAATAAAAGCAGTGTTCTGATAAGTAAATTGTTTGAGCATTGGCCTTATTTTTTCTTTCTGCTGTAGTCATATAATGTATTGCAGTTTCTGTGGCTTTGATTTTTAGACATTGGAGATCTTAACCATGTTCTTCATGGCAGGAGTGTAAGTTGTGTGGATCTTTCAGTACTCAATGTCCATCACACCCCTGACTGTGATTTAGGGAGGACAGGATTTGATACAGGTGATTTCCTCTGTATTGCCAGTCCCAGCTGAAAATCTTCTGCAATAGAAACAGTGCTTTTTGGTGTAACGGGATAGTGGCTGTCAGAAGGTTAAAATCAGTTTTGCAGTAAATGTAGTCATAAGACTGCATTCATTTTTGTTCTGTCTTGCTAAGTTTTCAGTTCAGTGCAAGTCTTGAAGGGCTGTGGGGGAACCATGTATAAGTGTATGAAAAGCCAGGAGTTCTGAAGAAAATTTGAGTAAAGCACCATGAGTTGGCTTCTCTCTCTATTCCCAGCTTCCCTATCTCTACACACACACACACACACACATATATATGTTTGGTGTATATGCAACATACTATAAAATAAAAGGCAGTGTTGAAGCAAATCCTGCTCCATGTGAAAACAGATGAATGTATGCATTCCTATGGGATTTCAGTAGGTCCACGTTTTCAAAGACAGCTTGATAAACTAAACACAGATCGAAAAGATGTCACATTTAACTTTTAGCAGCATATCTATGATGAATATATGTCACAGATATTGGCATAATTGAACCAGCCAACAGTGACTCTATTTTTGACAAATGCATTTAACTATAATACACATGCAGAGTATTTTTGTGGCTTCTCCCAGAAGACAGCCCAGTAATTCGTAGGGATAAACAAAATGTCCAAGCACCCACTAGGTGGTGGCAAGGAGCACAGTTAGGTAAAATTTTATTTACAGCTGTATTTGTACTATCTTTTGAGTTGAAGTGCCTGCCGTGTCCTTCACACTGATCTGTGTTGCTTTTCATCAGTTCTTTTCAATAGTGCTGCTTGAGAGCCGTCACAGGCATAACATCAAACCCATCTGCAATGAGCCCAGACTAATTCTGTGCTAGAAGATACCATGCATGAAGCGCCTGGAACACCAGATTCCTCATTTGCTGCCATAAAGGTGGTTACATTACGGGAAGTAGCAAGCAAGAAACAAGCAATTGGTGGCTGACTTCTATGGATTTTGATATTCTGTATGAGCTCAATACACATCTGCTGCAAAAGTCTCATTTGTGTATCCTGCAAAGCGGTTTCATTGCCTTGGTGTGGATATGGCTACAGAAGTGTTAGGAGGTCATACCAGTTTAACAGCAGAATTTTATTTGCTCTTGTAAATAGAACAGGGATTCCTCCAAAGTGGTATGGGGATCATAAATAATAAAACTGCATATAAAAACTGCCCAGGAGGCAGGGTGTCTCCTATTGCATTTGGTACAACCACTGACAGTGGCTGAATGCAAGCAAAGTCAGTTTTATTTCAATAAAGAAAAATGCAAACATTCATGGAAGTTTTGTTTGATACAGTCTGCAAGTAGAATAAAACGCACGGTGTACCACATTTTGTCTTCTGTATGAATGTTCAGATACGTTTATCTTGCTGATCTCATGCATGTATCGTGATGCTAAGCAAGTCATACTGCTAAATGTTTGTAAGCTTACAGGGGAGATTAAGCTGCAAGTTTGTGGTTGCCCTCTTTAAAGTTTTGTCTTGATTTAGAGCTAAAGCTCTGTGTCACAATCATTTGCTTAACAACACTCCTAAAAAGGCTAGGAATTTTCTCTTTGCTGTGTGAATGCTGCTGGGGCTTAGTATTTCCAAGAGCCTTTTGTTTCCAAGACCACATCTAAATATGTCTGTGTGGTTCGTTGAGGGCAAACCAGTGACTTTAAGGCAAATGTTCAAAACTGAGTTTGTGAGTCATGCAAACTGTTCTGTCAGTGTGAGCTCAGACGTACGTGCCCTTCAGATCATTCAGAAGGCTACATTTTTTCAAACATTTGCTTGATGAGCATACCTGAGCAGAGAATATCTGTCCTGAAAAGGGCCACGTGGAACTGGGAAACTATTACATGTACAGGAAATGGATGGGAGACAGAATATACCATGCTCAGAAGTGTTCTCCTTACACAACATTACAGACATAACAGGTGTTTTGTTTAACCACCACACAAACTCTTTGTCTGACAGACAGTTGTCTGATATTGCTTTCATTCTTGTTCTCGAGCTCAAGAGACAGACTCTAAACAGACTGTGTAGAGTGAGTACCTCTTTTAGTGAGCCTTACCTTAGCACAGACTGCACTCCCTTGGGAAGCTGCTTCTTAAAAATGTTCTCCTGCTCATTTCATAGTTTACCATTTCCCAAGGCAAGCAGTGTCATTCTGGAAATAATGGTAGATACATATTTGTAGAACTGCAAAATCTTGTAGTGCACAAAGCATCCAGCTCATTCCTTTTCCTCTCTGACAGAATTTCTCCTGAAGATATGGAGTAGAGTTTTGAATGGCATTTATATTGCCCCTTTCAAGTAGACCATCAGATAACAGACAGCAGTAAATTTCCTTCACTTGAAATGGGGTTCAATCAAACTGAATGTACACATCTCTTTATTTACAACTGAACTACTCATTCCAGGCAAGTGGGAGAAAAATAGACATGTCTAGATCTCAAATGGTAGGACTTATTTTAGAGACTCGTATTAATAGCTGCTGAATCCTAACCTGACAATGTCTGCTGGTCTCCTTAGGCACTAGGAATCACACATCAGTTCTCAGGAATGCAATCCTCCTA
>JAOWBP010000001.1:117100615-117156413 GCA_028571105.1 Tragopan temminckii | reverse complement strand
CCGATCTCTGTGAAAAGAGAAGCACTACTTGGTGAAAGGGCTGAGCCAGGAATTGCGTGAGAATTACATGTATAACAGGTATAAAAACACAGCTAGGCCCAAATGAAATGAAGAATACAAGGAAGAACCAGAAAAAAAAATTTAACATATTTAATGTAAAAAAAACCCCAAACATACACGGGCTACGCTATCACATTTGACATTCTAACAGTTGCAGATTGAAATAGCAACTTCAATTTAAGGAAATCTCAATTTTTTAAATTTACAGTTGCTTTAAATTGCTTATAAAACAGTGAACAATGACAAGAAGTCAATTTAACAATAAGTTGTTATCATTTATTGTGATCACAGACAAGCTAACAATAGGTAGAACTGAACCCCAATGCACTGTTTGTGTAGAGAGATTTGACATTCAGATGCTTTATCTGTCTCATAAGTTTAACTGTCTGCAAAAACCAAAGCTCTTCTAATTTGTATTATCCCATTCCCTATCCAGTCGCTATAACTGACTCTCAAGGCAAATACCTGCCAGTTTGCCCCAATGCCGGTCTTTTAATATTCTTTGTGCAAAGAATGGTATAAGAGAAGATCAGATTAATTCACCTGAAAGCAGCAGAGATTTTCTTAATATGTATGAGCAGATCATCTTAGTAACCCTTTGAAGGTAGTGAGGAACATCTGTTTCAAATACACGATGCCTCACATCCTTTTCTTTAAGAGATGAACCATATTTCATATTACCTGTTTTATTCCTATTACAGAGAAACTAGGATGAACAGCTCAGATGTAGATGTCTAAAACGTGGAGAAAATTGCAATTAATAGGGCCCAATATTTGTAGCAAACCATGCAGAAGTATTGAAGATTTTTATTTCTGAGTGCTCATACACACACAACCCAAATCTCTAAAACCTAAGTATGAATTAAATAAGAGGAAACTTCATGTACACAGCATTGTTCTAAACACAAGAGAAACAGAAAATTATGGAATCCTCTTGGAAGCTTTTGGTGAAAATAGGCTGTAATGCGTAGTAGCAATTCTGTGCATTGAATCACTGAATATGTCTTCAGAACTGTATTTGAACAAGCAAGCTTTGGAAAAAATAACTAAGAATATCCATGTTTCTTGATTTAATGTCAGCTGATGTGACAAAACATTAGTCTTCCGTAATAGGCAATGGTGGAAAGGCAACATGGAGAAAAAAATCCAGCATGCTGGAAATACAGACTGTTTGTAACAACAGCTACATACAAACCCACTTTTTTCTAAACCTTTCTCTCTTCCGGAGTGTGTGTTCTGCACCATTCCAGGAGCCAGTTACAAGGTATGAGAAAATAAGAAGAAGGTTAACATTATAACTGTTGCTCTCTCAAAATAATTCTGAAAATAAAACAGAACAAAAAAAAAGTTTGCTTCTTTCGAACCCCAAAGTATGCCTCAACATTATGCTCACTCACAAGAGTATTGTTACTAGTCTCATACAAGTAACCACACTGAATTTCTACAGCACTAAAAAATGATATAAAACAAATAGTCCCACACATAATAATACAATAGGTTCCCAGAAAACTAATCAAGAATAAATCACGCTGTCTGTATTGAAGAGTAAACACCATTTTCAAGTGCCAACAAAATGTTCAATTTGTTAGCATGCCTCTTCCATCTAAGACTCATGAGTAGGAGAACAAAGTGATTTCCACATGGGAATTTCTTCAACAACTTTGGTTTGTAATGAGCCACAGAGAATTCAGACCCCATGTATAATATTGATCCACTGGATTTCTGTAAAGCTAACCCAGTAGGCAACAGGGACAACTATACATATGAACTTCATGATGAGAATAATAATTTAAACTCAATATGTCATATTCCAAATATACAGAAAAGACTTGATTATATTAAACATCTATTTTCTGCTAGTTTATAGCTCGTCCAGCCAAACCTTTAATACTTTATGACTGAAGTCTCTATATCCAATGTGTGCTAAGCTGCATGGAAAGCCTTAGAAGTCTGCTGTCTGTACTGAAGGGTTTATCTATTTCAGCACATTTCAGATATGAAAGCTCAACTGTAAAGACTGAACTATACTGGTCATCAGAAGATGGGAAGCCATACTGGTGCAAAACCAGAAGAAATGAAAACAGTGCATCAAAGTTGGTACCCTACATGAATAAATTATTCCTGCTGAGAAACAGAGTATGGTAGCAGGAGAGGAGCACTGCATTAGTACAAATACATGCCTCTGGTACTTCAACTAAAATCAGCGTGGCAAATATAAGATTTGTGCATGTGCAATGCAGGCATATTAATTCATTCAAAGCCAAATTTGTGCAGTATCATTGCCACAGCCTTGCTGGCTAGGTTTGTAGTTACTCAGGAAAGAATATTGCATTGAAGCAGCTGCACTACTTGTGGTACCCAAACTAACTTTGTTGGAGGATGCTTAGTGAGCTCTACAGTACTGCATGGTGCTGCAGACACACTGCTTCTTGAATCAACTGTCATTTTCAAAAGTTAGCCTACTGCAGGTTCAAGACACAGTCTAGATGTAGAATGTTTACATGGTGGTCAGATGGCAAGTTCATGCGACAGCCTGTCCTATGGCAGGCATTTCCCCCAACATTTTAAATGGTTCCACACACTTGCAGATGAGTTGTGTATGGAAAACATTCCAGAGTCTCCTATTAAATAGTCATTGCACTAATTAGGAAAGCTGCAAATACTACATTAATCAATGTCTTTCTATGGGGATAAAAAGAAAGAATAATGGAATACAAAAAAAGAGGCTAAGTTCCTCAGTTTTCACATCCAATAGAAGTCATCCAATCTGAAATAAAACAAGCAAACAAATAAGAAAATAGACACGAGATCATTCCCTGAAGCAGGAATATAAATACTAGCGAAGAAACAACTCTGGACAGCCAGAGTTTAAACACGTATCACAGCAAGTTGAAAAATGACACTGTATCAATTGGTGCCCCTCTCTGAATCACCGTGCATCAACGTGATCAGTTTACACATTAACAGCTATGCTTATTTAGCTGATTTCAGCAAACTCACCAGCCATGGTTAGACAAAGGTTTATCACAGTTCCTTCCACTTAACACCTTATCAGTCAAGGTCAGATTGCCTGCCCAGTCACTTTTCCCACAGAAATTCTCTCTTACAACAATGTAGGAGCTAGGTGTTATGTCCTCAATCGAAAAGCCTTAGACAATGCGTTAGACAAGGAGAATCAGCTCCTGTAGATGCTACACTGTATTTAGACTACTGACTTGCTGCAAGAGCTAAAGGAATTCTGACTTGTGGTCCAACCTGTCTATGCTAGATGAGGTTACCTGAAGAACAGAAACTCTAGCTTACTCCTCCTGACATCTGACACTTCTTTCTTTTCCATTTGCTGCTTGCTAAAATCTTGTCTTAAATCCAGGAGTATTTCCTCCACTTGAGTGTATCTCAGCAGCTTGGTGACTGACAAACCTTTTGTGGTGCACATTTTCACCTGCACAAATCCTGCAGTTCAAAGGGTGGAGCCAGAAACGAGAAACAAAGCATAACTCAAATTACAAGACTAAACTGCCAGAAAGAATCCATTCTTCTACTGGCTCTGTAGGACTGGCAGTAGAAAGCATAATAAAACTGAAGTGGACAGTTATTCTTCATACTTGAAATGATCAGGATTTAAACAGGAAATTGCACTTTTTCCAGAAACGCTTTCAGAAATAAAACTGCCTTCTGATATTCATCCTGCTGCTAAAAAAGTCAGATGAAGATATCAAATTGCAAGTGAAAGCAAATATTGCTATTTATTCACAGCTGTGAAATTCCATCTGCATTGCCTTTGTATACCTACAAAAGTGTTCTAAGCGACTTCAAATGCAGTTCAAGAGTAAAAATGAAAAGATCTCCAAACTCCAGCTGAAATGTTAGAATCTGCAGGAGGGCATAATTGGACATCCAAGTGTGCATTGCTGGTGTTGTTCTTTCTGAGAAATGATGACTGAATCCTTTACATGGTCAAAAGTAACCACGTAACACTAACAGTAAAGGGCATGCATGGACATCCTGAAAAGAAATATCAGGCACCGCCTTTCTTTTGCAATTGCTCCAATTTTCTTCTTAAGAGATTGTAGTTTTCCTTAGTCCCAGGTGCCATAGGATCAAGCTTCAGAGAGACTTCATAGTGCTTCTTTGCTAAGTCAAGATTTCCCCAGCGATGATAAAGCACAGCTGGAACATCAATAAGGAATTTCATTAGCAATATTGTTGAATAATGTGCAGTCTTGCCAGTGACTTGGAAAACAACATTAAAGCATTTGTTTCCAGTGAGGGTCTCTCACTGGCTGGTGGCACAGTTCTGCTTGTTCTGTTGCCAAATGCAGGACCAAAGCCCAGGAGCAGAACTGGAATAGGACTGATGGAATGAATTACGCTGTAGCCACAAATGGCAGCTCTTATCTGGTGAGCTCCATTGTGGGTTATAAGCATAGCATAAATGAACCAATTTGCAGCTACTGAAGAGCAGCTACCTCTGGGATGGATTGTGCAGCCCTCTTGATCTGTCATATCATGTGACAGCTTCTCTGGGTTAGTGCCCTGTTCTTCACTGGCTGGCAGTTTTACCAGGAAGTCAAATAGCATCTGCTCAGCAGGAAGAAGGCTCAAAAGATTGCCTTTTCTTTTAAACCACCATGAATATGAAGCAAACAAACAATATAGCTGAGGAGAGTTAGAAAATCTCTTACCTAAATTACCATGATAACTGGCAGCATTTGGATTGGCTTTAATTGCCTTGAGGAACAAAGCTTCAGATTCCTGAATAATTTAGAAGAACAAGTCAACAGAGCAGTCTACACTTGCAGTATGTAAAATAAAGCAAAATATACTCAAAATTGTAATTGAAGAAGATCTCAAACACCACCATATCTATGTGATTCCACAATATGTATAATCTAAGCTTACATAATCCTGTAGTTAAAATGGCTGTAGCCTCTGGAAAGAAAAGTAACAATGGTACAAATACGTGCCAAGATTTTGCAGCTTCACATTATTTTAACTGGGAGCTATTTAGCACTAGTGAAGTTTGTAAAAGTGGTTTAATTACATCACTTGCTCAGGTTTCAGTCAAGGCAAGCATAATATAATACAGTATCTGAGAAAACTGCTTTTAGACATCTTCCCTTTTAACAGAATTTTTACCATTTAAAATGCAAGCATTCCAGAAAAACTCTTTCAAACAGATGTTTCAGCATGGTTCTTAATAGAAGAATAACTGAGTGTCTGTCATTTAAAAATCAAACCAAGTGAAGTATTTTTCACATTTCCTGCAAGCTACTTTTTCCATATACCAAGATGCAGTATGTGAGCTCTTAGAACTGGTGATGTCTGAGTACTTCTTAGAAAAGCTGAACTCTCACCAAATATTCAGAGGTGCAATTTTTGCTACATTAATTTCACAATTCTACATTTTTGCTTTACTGTACTGACTGCTGATACAGACACTTATTTCAGAACATATTTCCTAAAGAAGTTTAGAAAGACACCCCTCAATCCGTATTTACTCACATGCAAGTTTAGATATTTTCAGAAGACACTATTTCACATAGATTCTGTGCTATGCTATTTTAGGGAAAGTTGCTCATTCATTTTCAGGGCAAAATATCTGGAGACAAAATTTCCTCCATGTAGGAGCCCTAAGGCACAAACTTGTCTAAGGTATGTGCAAGTTATGGCATTGCTTTTCCCAGGCATAAGCAGCTGCTCTAGCATTCTCATACGCTGACTATTAAAGTGCCAAGATATACTGGCCTCTGAGACCCACAATGTTTTTATACTTCATTAATGATTTGGGTGATAATGATAATGCATTATCAGAAACTTTTCAGAAACAGATAGCACCTAATTGAAGGGAGTGGTCAATACGCTGGATGGGAAGGCTACTACTCAGATCTAGACTGAATGGAGAAATGGAATGGCAGGAATCATACGATCTCTGCAGTTGGCAGGGCCCTGTTGCTTGGTCCCTGTGGCCCAACCCCTGTTCCACCAGCCCCACTCAAAGCAGGGTGCCCAAGCCCCCAGTCAGAAGGCTTTTGGAGATCTCCAAGGTGGAGACTGCACAGCCTCTGTGGGCAACCTGTGCCAGTTCTCTGTCACCCATACAGCATGGAAGCACTGCCTAGTGCTCAGAGAGAACCTCCTGTCCTCCAGCTTATGATCCTTGCATGTTCCTCTGGCACTGGGCACCACCAAAAAGAGCCTAGCTCCATCCTCTGTGTATCCTCTGCTCCCCTTCGAGTATTTATAGATACTGATGAGATCTTCTCTGAGTCCCCTCTCCTCCGGCTTGAACAATTCCAGCTCTCTTAGTCTTTCCTTGAACTAGAGATGCTCCCATCCCTTAATCATCTTCATGGCCTTTTGTCAAACTCTCTCCACTATGTTCATGTCCTCCTTGTACTGGTTAGTCCAGAACTTGACACAGTACTCATGTGTGGCCTCCCAGTAGGGAAGGATCACCTCCCTTGACTTGCTAGCAATACTTTGTCTAACGCAACCCAGGACATTCTCAGCCTTCTTTGCCACAAGGACACGCTGCTTGCTCATGCTCAACTTGATGTCCACCAGGATCCCCCTGTCCTTTTCTTCAGAACTGCTTTCCAGCTGGGTGGCCCACAGCATGTACTGGTGCTTGGATTTGTTCCTCCCCAGGTGCAGGACTCAGTATCTCCTCTGGCTCCCTCCACCCTTCAGAAGAGAAGATGAATGGGAGACCTTATTCCTATCCACAACTACCTGAGCAGAGAACACATAGGAAATGGAGCTGGACTATTCTCACAACAGGACAAGAGACAAAGGAAACTTACGGGAAATTTCATTTAGATAAAAGGAAATGCCTTTTTTTTTTGTTTGTTTTTGTTTTTTTTTTTAAACCCTGAGGGTGGTCTAGCACTGGAAGGTGTTGCCTGGAGAGGTTTTAAAGATGATCAAGACTCAACTGGCCATTGTCCCTGGTCTGGTCAGGGATTGGATTGGATGACTCTAGATGTCCCTTCCACTCAAAACTGTTAATCACAGAATCATAGAATGGCCTGGGTTAAAAGGATAAAAACGATTATCTAGTTTCAACCCCCCTTCTACGTGCAGGGTTGCCAACCATTAGACCAGGCTGCCCAGAGCCATATCCATCCAGTCTGGCCTGGCTTTTAATGCCTCCAGGGATGGGGCATCCACAACATCCCTGAGCAACCTGTTCCAGTGCGTCACACCCTCCGTGTGAAAAAATTGTTTTATGATTCTAACTGAGTCACCTGAGAAACGTCCCAATACTCAAACCTTTGGCAAATCTTGTGGTGTTGCAAGATAACCTTTTTACAGATAGCCACACAAACCTATACATCAACAACAGAATGGCCCTTGAAAGCATGTAGTACTCAGAAATCCTACAGCTTGTAACTTTTTCCACTGCAAATTCTAGTATTTTAGTTAAGTAAATAAGTAAATCTCTGCTTTCTTCATCAAGCAGGGTAACAACAGTCTGAAAGATGTGCTGTCCAGTTAATTCACTTTTATGGCTAAGTGTTGTCACCTACACAAAGGAGAAGTAGGTAAGGCTTATTGTTTTCACTGCTGAAGTAAGATAGGGCAATATGTACAATGTGTTCCAAGAAAATATATTGAAATACATGATCAGAGCTGATTCTCATTACCATATATCTTCAACCACATACTGAAAACATTTTCATTGCCACTGCTTTGCTCAGCAGCTAGTAGAAGCATACTGTCTGATTAAAGACTATTGAAGGTGAATCAGTTTCATATTATTGCAGATGTATAGAGTAAATATACATTCCAGTACATCCGGCAATACTTCAAATTACTCTGTCTTGCCAAATCTTTAAATTAAGTGTTGTCAGGAAACTTGCATACTGCATATACTGAAGGCTTTGGGAAACCACACTGCATTCCATCTGCTGCCAAGCCCACAGTACAGAGCTGTAGTCTGGCTTTATTTCAAATATAAAAAAAAATGCTGACTGTTTCCAATTCGTTGTACTTCTTACAGAAAAAAATGTGGATGTATACATAACAAAAACACAGCATATATATTTTCAAAGAACTAAAGATAGCTTGATTCTTTGTCCATTGCAACAAGTATTTAAGTGAGAAGTCTATATTGGTATAACAGATGTTAATAAAAAAAACAAAAAACAAAACCAATAACAAAACACAACAACTCCAAAACAGGTCATCTTTTATGCGCTTTTGTTTCTGGAATAAATCATTCATGAATAGATACAAACAAATCTTAAAGGGTTGGAGGATTTTTTTGGGGTTGCTTGGGAAATCCATCTCCTGCTGAAAATCAAAATGCACTTAAAACCAAAGGAAAACGTTGTCCAAATTATTTGAAGGGAATCTCTGATAACATAGTAAAATCTTTTTGACTCAGTGCCTTTTAAAATAACTACCCAAAACCAACCAACCATAAATAAAATGTCAAAACAACAAAACCCACCCCAAAACAAATCTTACTTTATGGCAACAGAGCCAGTGTAGCATCAACTTTTACACAGAAACATAAAAAGTAAATAAATGAAATGCCTGAGGTTATACAACAAAACAGATGCAGCCAGGCAGCCCTCTGCCAGTTAACTCCATCACCTTGACATCCTCTATCCCACATCTTCCTCACTCCTCCCAACTCAATAAATACCCGTAAAGAACCATCTTTTTCTCTCTGTTTTTGTACGTTGAGGGGGTGGGCAAGAAATCAATCTCCGATACATTTTTAATCAACATTTTTTCTCCCACTTAAAAACAAACACGCTCTATCTCCTTTTTTCAGGCCATGCAAAATACAGCTGCTGCTGTCATTATCTCCTTTTCTAACTAAGTCCACTTTCCAATTCCCTTAATTTGCTCTTCCTGTTATAACCCATCAACCTCAAGTTAGGCTTTATCATTTGCTCTACACAAACCTACTACTCCCTAATGAAATATTAAAACTCTCACTGGCTCCCTGATTTCTTCCCTGGGCTCATTTGCTTTATTCAGGATTCTGGCTTGAGAGCTTTGTTTTCCCCTATAACTATTCCCACTTTGTCCAGTGCATTTCCCTGCAGCATAATGACCGCTCAAAATTGGACAGCAGTACCTCCTTTTTAATTTTCTAAGTCCACTAAGGCAAACTTGTTTCTTCTACACCCAGAGAACGTTTCCTAACAAGTTTTCCACATATTTCTTCTGCTTACTTCATTATAAACATTTTTCATTCCGTCAGGCTGCATATTACCCTTGCTAAATAACTGTACAATCCTCTGTTCTTTCACACTCATGACTCATCTAAGTAATACTAGCAATTAACTCCTCCATAATGTTACCCCTTATACATTTGGATGTTAATTTGTATTCCTCTAGAACATAGTTAAAGTCATCTGAAAAAATATTTTATAACAGCTTCAGGTAGAAAGAGAGGAATAGTAGAATATACAAAAACTGAAACAGCCAGTCTAGAGCAACAGTCATGTGATGTATAACAGCATCATCAACACAAATAAAAGTGTTGGGCTATCACAGGCCTTGGCTTCACATGTGGACAAGTCATCACTCTACAGCTGAATATGACTGTGGAATTCAGACACAGTAATTGGTGAAAAAAAAAATTCTAAGAAGTTTAACATCATAAAATCTTCTTTCTTCTCTTACTCTTCCTTCAGCATTACTAACATTACAATATATCAAAAAGTCATCAAAACCCCCAAAACTCATGATTCAGTAAACGACATTTTTTTTTCCTCGACTACCAAAAACTTGTTATTGCTTACATACATTGGTGCCTACAGAGTCTATTAAAGCAAATGAATGTATCAGCTATATGTGATGTAGCCTTCAGATGCTCATACACTTTCTTAAGGAAAATAGTTCTGTCCCCAGCTGCATTACACTCACTACTTGTAAATATAAGTAGTTAATTTTGAAGTACCACTCCTTAGCTGGCCAATTGTACCCAATAAAAAGTCTGATACATTGATCAGTGTATGAATTTCTCATTCTGGGATTATCCAGGTATCCTATCTTCAATCCAGGATTAGAGAATCTGTAATATCTTCATTTTAGATAGCTTCTGAGGTAAAGAGGTTAGAATTCATATCAAGTAATGGTAAATATTGCTTTCCTTTACATACAAAGAGAACAAGGACAAGTATATCACATCTAATTTTAGACCCTGTACCATAGCCTTCAAACAGAAGGGTTTTTCTCCATAGACAGAAAAGAAATATAAATTCCTAACCGCCCTCTAGTGTGCTTAAGAGCCCATTTCTCTTCACTGACCAGTGACGCATTTTAGGGCAATGAAAAATAAGGTGGGATGAATTTAGGCCAGAATCACATCACAATTCTGTTACAGAAATGGGTGTTGAATCCTGATTATTTAAGCCCACAGTCCACAATGACCTCCTCAGTTTCTACAGAAACAGAAAAGAAAAACCACAACAAAAATGAAACAACAGAGAAAGACCTAGTTACCTACCTTATATTTTTGTGATTTCCCCAGTACATTTGCCAGAGAAAACATAAGGGAATGATCATTAGGTATTAACTCCAGGGCCTCTCTTCCAACTGCCTCTGCTTGAGCTAGATTGCCTGGGAGCCCACACAGTGGAAAAAGAGAAAGCATCTTTTAGCACAGCCTTACTAGCTACTTTTCATGCTGCAAGCACACGTATTTTGTGAATAGCTGATTACATGCATTTTTAAAGAAAACTAGGTATCTCAGACACATAGAAATGCAAAGTCCTATAGAAAGAAATAACAGAAAACCTCCATTTTGTTTTGAACAAATAATACTTTCAAAAGGACAAAAACACAAGTTCCAAACTTCTGAAGTTTGGTCTATAATACAAACATGCCTGCACACTGATGGCATTTCAAACAAGGATCAGAAATTCAATTTGTGGGCTGGATTTTAAATTATGCTCTAAAACCAGTGAGTTAGAAGGTATTCTAATATTTATGAAGAGTATCTTGATAGCTGCAGAAGAAGTAGAACTCCTTTTGGATAAATACAGATAAAGCTCTGAGTTTAACAAGACACTGAATTATTCATTAAAATATTCAAGTGGGCTTATACCTGTGTTATCAAGCAATATAATCATATTGTTCCAAGCCAAACTATGCTCTGGTTTCAGAACTGTAGCATTCCTCCATGCATTCAGTGCATCTATATGGCGATTCAAATCCGCATACTAAAAAGAAAGAAAACTCCAGTAATTTCACCCTGATTTACTTTCCTATTATGGACTAAAGGTACTAAACAGTTATTAGCCCTTCTCAATCATTCTAGTAGAGCTCGCTCTTATAAACAAAAATAAGAAATGTAAAACGATCACTAGGGTAGTATAGAAGATAGACTGGTATATATTAACATTACAGTTCCACGCTGCTTTTTCTCTGATAGCCAGGCTTGTTCTCAAATATATTTATACCAGTAGGAAGGGGATGAAAACCAGCATGCAGTTTAGAAATTCATACAAGAGAATAAGTAAACATTTAATATAAATATTTCCAGGAATCTAAGCTTTTTTATTTTTTGTGTGGTTCTACTGCCTAACAATCTGTTGAAATACGAAACAAATTGCATCTATGTAAAATAATCTAATATTGAGAAATTATTAAAATTATCTCTTAAAAAGATCACAATCTACATATTTGTTTAGACATTTCTATAAGGAAAAGTAGCATTACCAAATGTGATATGAAATTATAGGAAAAGCATTGAAAATAGGAAATCACTCTGAAGTACACAACAAATAAACTAGAATAACTATAAGCATTTAAAAATACAGCAGAATTATATGCACATGCAAACCATGCTAATATTGATCATTTATTCAAATCACTGTAATAGTGATCATTTATTCAAAAATACTTACCAATCGCCCTAAATTGTAGTAACAATCTGGGTATTTTTTTCTGTGTTTAATTGCTGTCCAGTAGCTTTGCTCTGCCTCTTCAAACCTTCTTAAGCTGTTCTGTACTATTCCCAGATTCATCCATGCAGCAGCAAAATCAGGTCTGCGTAAATTGGAAAAAAAAAAAAAAAAGAAAAAAAAAGAGAGAGAGTGATGATAATCGAGTGTCTAGAACAGAAGACCCCATTGTATACCATTTCTGCTTAGCTGGTGAAAAACACTGGTTAGCATTGTTCTGAACATACTGTATTTGTACAGCTAAGGACAGCAACTCTTCTGCTTCTTGGAGTTCATTTCTTTCCTTCAGAATATTTCCGAGGTTGTTCATGGCATGTACGTATTTAGGGTTCAACCTAAAATTTAAAATTGAAGAGATTATTATTATGTATGAGACACACTTCTGTATGTAAATTGTTAGCCCTTCATCTCTGCAGAGCATGAAAATGAATACCAAAGCATTTTCTCCTGGTTAAACATTAAAGCAATCTCAGGATAGTTCAATAAAACAGCAAATTTTTAATACCTTACAGCTTCTCTGTAGTATTTGATTGCAGCACTTTGATTTCCTTTGTCAGCCAGGTTTTTGCCAACATTGTAGTGTACCTGAAAACACAGATGAACATTTTACCAGATGCTGTACAGTCATATATTTTATGGATTTGTGTTGCTAAAAATTATTACTCCAAATGGATACAGTCAGTACTTATGTCAATAACTGCTGATTTTTTGTGGTAGGTGGATTCTCCAGGTTGGACAGTATATAGAATGAAAGCTGTAAAAAACAAAATCTTAGGAATAAATAAATTGGTTTACCTGGAATAGCTAGTTAAGAAAGATTATTCACTTCTGGATATTGTAAATCAGCTCATCACACTGTCCATAAGACTCCTGATACGGAGACCTCTTATCCTTCATTTCTATTATTTGTCAGATGAATAATTCTGACTCATTCAAATCCACCACAGTAGAAGATAAACTACAACACTAAGCATTGATTAAACTTCACTTTTACTTCAGTGTAAGCCAGGAGAAATTTGATATAAACTGAAAAACAACCATTTCTCACTACTCAAAAGACTCAACTATTTTTGTTTCACTTTAATAATGCATACCAAACAGCATGTCTGAAACAAACAAACAAACCTTGATACCATGTTGGAGACCCTTCCTGTTACACACAGTTGAAAATAAGGGAAAGGTCTAGAGTTTTGGGATAACCACAGAGAAAATCCCTATCATTTGGATTTATGGTAAGGATTAGATAGGAATTTCAGGATAAATCTGAGTGGGAAGACATTTCAAATCCTATTTTAAGCCTACTGCCAGAAAACTACATTACCTGGTCAAAGGAATACTCAAGTTTCGAAATAAAAGTATTGTGAACACCAACTGCTGAAAACAGACTTCTCTGCAACTCGATCAGAATTCATGCTTTAAATTACCTTACTATTGGAAATCAAAATGCATATGCCACATCTAAAACAAACTTATACAATGTAATTAGTTCCATACCACGAAAATCTTATTTAAATCTCTTTAAAAACACTTTTCAGGAATTATTTTGATTGAAATACATGATAATAGGTTTGTAATAAATTTAGATAGCTCTAATTCACCCTAAATATTCAGAAAAGGATTTTTGTCTCATGTGTCCAAAGTTTGAATTCTCATTGTGTTTGGCACAGCACCTGGGTCCCATTGATCCAGCACACACAATTATGTTTGAACTCAACTGTTATAGCATTTAGTTGTTGAATACCACCTCTACATGACTGTGACTATACAGTACCATACCACCAACAAATCAAGTTGAAATCATATTTCATGCTTTTTAAAATAAGTGGAAAAAGTAGTTTCATTGGTTTTAAAGATAGTAAAAATGCTGTAGGGCTTGCTAAGCATTCACAGAAGCAGCTGCTCAGGCTGTAAGATATAAAAAAGCACACAGATTCAGCATCTCATATGAACTAGAGCTCATAAAAGCAGCTCTAGCACAGCTTCCAAGGAAAAAAAATAAAATATTCAGACATTTCCTTCATAGATTCAAAAAAAATATGACAAGGCCTACTCCTAACAAGCAACAGGATGGGACGTTTATATCAAGGCACAGCCATTTATAAAAGTCACTTCACTGTGATTAAAAAAATAGCATAGCTTTCAAAGGGATCATTAAAGTAAAATAATACACCCTAAAGATGTTGCCCAGGACTGAGCGTTATTTGCATCTCTTCAAGAAATTTTTCAGTGCATTATAACAGCATTCTTAGCAAACTGGATTGCTTTAATTATACATGCACTGAATTTTACAGATTCAAAATCTATTCAGAGATAATTAGGTTATTAAACTTTGCTGCATTTCCAGATAAAAGATAACTTCTAGCAAAACAGAAAAAAATAAAGGAAGCAAACTAAGGCTATACTAACGAGATTCAATTTCTTTCTCTAAAGTTTTACAAATGTCTTTTTCTTCACACTGTACATTTTGAAGACATCATAAGCATTACTGCAAGAATTGATTAAAGACTGAAGACAGAGCATATGAGAAAAAAAAAAAAAACAACTGTGTATACCACCCACTCAGTCTTAGAAACATATGTTTCAGTTGTCTTGTGTTAGGAGTCAGTCAACATTTCACTTTCAGACTCTATTTTTGCCTCAGTTTCTTACCGTGTGGAACTTCTTGTAGTCCATTTTTACCTAAAAGAGCAGTGAAAAGCATATTCTTCTCATGTAAATAGAATTATTTATTTTGCAGAAACCCAAAATATATCAATTCTTTCAAGTCAGAATGGCAAACGAAATATTAAGTGTAAATGTACGTTTTGTGAACTGAATTAGAATGATCTATTACAGTATTAAAACTGATAACAAAGTATTTAAATAAACTACTGCTTATTAAAACAATCCTTTTTTTTCCCTCTCCATGTATTTTTTTCTGTCCTCAGATAGAGTTTCTGTGTGAAAGGAACAACATTTCAACACAATTTTCCAGAATATTAAGAGTTCCTTGTTGTACATGTTTCTCACTTCCCTTCAGGAGAAATTGTAACCTTAGCTCCTCTCTATATGGTGACAGAGAAGAAAGTAAGAGAAGAAAAATCACAGTAAGCAAACCAAAGGAAACCCTTAGACTACCATAGACTTCCAACAACAAAGCAGCTTCAAAGCAAATTTACAGGCGGTAAACATGCAATAAAATCTTTATCTTAAGAACAGAACCAGGAATTGTTTCTAAGCATATAGAATCATTGGAAGGGTGCAGGTTATTCTAGTTATACAGTCACGTCTCTCACTTCCCTGGCAATTAGAGAGATGTCAAGATCAGCCTTTTGCCCTACTCACCTCAACCAGGTTTACAAACAACCTGTACGCCCTCTGCTAAGCACAGGGCTGTAATTCCCTCTGATCTCTCCTCTAATCCCTATCTATACAGCGCAGGGACAGACACTTCCCACATACCCACAGGTGGGAAGAATCTGGCTTTTAAAAGCGGCAGGTCAGTACGATGCTTTAAATTTAATCTCCAGAGACATGGTTCATTGGCTTTAACAGATACCACCCATGCCAACCTGAGAGAGGATTTTCCTTTCCTGATAAAACATTTAAGAACAGACATACCATTTCATTACTAAATGAGCACTAAAGATAGATATTAACTGAAAATGACATATTACATTATGCCCACTTGCTCCTTTATCAAACTTGAACAGGTAATTACGTTACTGTAATAGTTCTAAAATGAACATTTCTCAGAGATGCATAACAACACAGCATTCTCTGCAGCAAGGGACATTAAGAAAGAGCAATATACTAAAAATACCCTGTGAGAAAAGCTAGTTCATTTTAACAGACATGCCATGTTTGAAGTTAACATAACCATGGCATCATGGCCTAGCACTAGGCTCTGTGTTTGTCTGCCCTTAATACCTCAGTGGGTCTAAGATGTCATTATAAGAAGATAAAAGCACTGTATATTATTGTTAGACACACATGGTGCTTGAACTCTTACTCAAGCGTTTAAATGTGCTTACACATTAAAATGAGATAGAAAAAAAGAAAAAAAGAACACATTTTCCCTGTACAAAATCATCATTAATGTCAAACCAATTTCCATCCCCACCCCATTTCCTGCCTCAAACCAGTATAGAAAGAAATTGAAATGCAGTATCATCTAGGAAATACATGTAGTGCTCAGCTGGAGCACTGATTATCAACTATTTTATTCACTCTTCCTCACTGCTTATAATCACCTTTTCAACAAATATGAACATTTGCTGAAAAGGATGGAAGCAGCACACAGATGTCAAAATTTGTACAGAAACACACAGATGCCTCTGTTCAATGCCAGTTTCTTCCATCAAATACTCTCCTCTTTCCTCTGCTACAGAAATTCTGTTTTCTAAATAAAACAATGCTTTTTTTTTTTTTTTAATCTTCCCAATTTGTTTGTGCAGCTAGTATGTCCTAAGGGTTCTTCTGCATTACTCATATACTCATATACAAAGCACCTGACATCTAAAATGTTATCCATGCAACAAAACACCAGTTAACCTTTAAAAATATAGCCTACAGCATTTAAGGTATCCTTTTCAGAAGATAATCCCCTTTTAACATCCAACACAGAATTCTCAATATCTAAAGGAAGTTCTCTCTAGATCAGCTTCATAAAACCTTAAACAGCAATCAATCTTGTCCTGACGCAAAGATGTTTTACAAGGCTTTTTAAAAAATAGAGAAAATAGTCTTAAAAAAATCCATTGTTCATTTTCAGTATGAGAACACATTGTCTTTGACAAACTTGTCCCCATGATAGAAACAGTTTGAAGCATCAGGAACAAAGCTACAGAATTATAGAATCACGGAATCGTAGGGGTTGGAAGGGACCTCTGGAGATCATCGAGTCCAATCCCCCCTCCCAAAGCAGACCCCCCTACAGCAGGCTACACAGGTAGGTGTCCAGGCAGGTCTTGAATATCTCCAGAGGAGACTCCACAACCTCCCTGGGCAGCCTGTTCCAGTGCTCCGTCACCCTTACTGTGAAGAAGTTCCTTCGTATATTGGTACGGAACTTCCTATGTTCACCATCCTTAGTATCTCAAGGCAGACTGGTTAGCAGCGCATTCTGTTCAGAATACCATAACTCCCTTGCTAAATATTACAGAAATGTTGCTACTTAAGTGGATTAAAAAAAAAAAAACACACACAAAAAACAAGCTTATTAAATTACTTGTTGCAAAGGGGAAAAAAAACACAAACCTAGTGGTAAAAAGAATGTACAGACTGTTAACAATTTACAATCATTTAAATTATTTCAAAATCTAGGGAAGAAAAATGGTCAGTCACTATGGTTGCTATTTTCCATATATTTCATAACATTATTGCATCTTTATTTATACAATCAATTAAAAGTAGTCATCAAAAAGAGGCATTGTCTGTGGATTCTTAAAGATTGTCATGGCTTTCCTAAAAAACAAGAAAGAGCAACTTGGCATTTTGAACAGTAACTTATTGCAGAAAACACCAATGAGATGAGCATCTTCAGGACGGGAATATTCTTTAAAATAGAAAGAGAACAGCATATAACAACATCAGAGAGTGAGAAACAATACAATGATGCCTAGAAATAGTGAATGGCAGTAGGACAAGGGCAAAATCTCACAACCTTATGTGTACACAACTGAGGTAGTTCTGAGACCTTCTTTCATAACAGTAGAGAGAAATACACAGAACAGGGTGCAGTCCTTCTGTCCTGCATCAGTCATGTAGCTCAAGGTGATGACAAACCATGTGATATAAAGGACAGTTCTCATCTCCAGGTATAAAGGGAACCTGACCCGCTCAGATGTAGATGTATAAACCGAAGGGGATGAATACCAAGCCAGTAATCTGATATGGTCAAACTGCAGTTAGGGTTTTATCATAGCCTGTAATCAGATATTCTAGTCCCTCAACAAAGCACTTCTGGATTAATTTGCAACGCACTGGCATCAATGAAAAGACTCAGTTAAATCCATTGAGTCTTTCCTAAGCAACTAGCACTGAATTATTTGAAATTTATGAACTACCTTTAACATGTCACCATCAGAAAAGAGTTTACGTAACTGTTTACAAAATTTGCTTTAGTAGAGACAAGACTGGCCTGGTTCTAACTCACACTAGTGCATACCACCACTGAGCTCTAGGAATTCCATGAATCTATACTGTATGAAAAAAAGTGATGATATTAAATATATATACAGGCACCTTCTGCTCATCTAGGTAAAATACTGCCATATGTATACTGCTTCAGTCTATGAATCTTTCAACCCAACTTAAATACAGGACCAAGCAAGAGCAACATACTCCTGGACATAGCTATAACATCCTTCTTTCTCACAAATAAATAAATGCACATGCATACATACATTTAAAATAGATAACATATACTTTTCTGTATTTAAAAAATAAGTCAAAAATCTTTGTATCCTCATTATGGTATCTGATTACTTCCAATACATTTCAAAATTACTGCGCCATGTTTATCAAAGTTGATCCTTGAGTGATATATCCATCACTCAAGGGGGTAGATTTGATACCATGCCAGAGAATTTGATTTATTGCAGTTTCCACACCTCCGTCTAAGAGAGATGTTTAAAGAATGTGAGTCTGAAACTAAAGAAGGCACTACTGTAACTACTTGTTACTTAGAATTATGTTAAATTTACCTTATACTGCTCACATACAATTTGGAATTGAGAAGAGCTGTACTACAAAAGCTGCAGGTCTTGTTGGTATTTGGGAGACACCTGGAGATTTTGGAACCCTGCTACAAAATGGAATTAAAGCATGACCATTTTACATAAATCAAAGATGTTCTGAGAAAAATAGAAATGTTTTCATCTGCATTCCATCTTTTGGTCTGAATCATCCTGCCACTGAAATAAAGGGGCCAATAAAAAGTCCTGTGGAATATAGTTTTAAAGGAAGTCTGCAATTTCTTGACAAGAACAGAAGATTAAAATAGAACCTAGTTCCAATTTTTGCATTTATCTTCGCCAAAGTTGACTAGATGTAGCTAATCCATTATGAAAAAAAAAAGAGACTGGCTCTTACAAATGGGTTCTCTATTGTTCTTGGCTAGTCAAGTTCCCTAATACTGCGATTTCAAAGTTACTCATTAAAGAAGGCTGGAATATGAGTCCATAAAAACCTTCCTGTTCACATCCTCATACTCGCTATTTGTGCAAGCTGTCACTAGTATCAGTACAGCCCAGGCATGTCTACATAGCCTAGTGTTGACAAACACAAGCTCGTTTTCCCTGTATACTCGCTGGCTTTGAACCAGCTGCATTAGTTCAGTAGCTTGCACACAGCTTATCGGCTCAAGCACAGCACTGTGCAAACATGGCTACACAGCTTCCCAGCCAGACATGGCTGGTGTCCAAGGACCTTGGAGCAGAGGCAAAGAGTGTAGATCTGTCTAAAGCACTCTTACCATAGCAGATGGATAGAGCTACACACAAAAAAAGCAGACTGCATTTGCTCCATTTAGAGTACGTACTTGTCATTCAGTAGACAAGATATACTGAAGTCATCATAGAAAAGAGGATGGTTACTTACCACTGCCACAGTAAAATACAATAGCTCTTTTCCTATGTATTGAAATCCGAAATTGTTTTAAGACATAACTATGTTGTAAATATTGACCATTAATGTTTTTTAGAGATCAGCTCTGCATATATGTATTCCAGTAGATGCTAAATTTGTCATTCTCTTCACAAAGTTCAGCATTCACAGGTATCTGTTTAAATTCTGTATCTTGATCTGTATTTTCTACATTCAACTTTTGACTACAGAAATCTAATTTTGCAAAACATCCATGTGTTGTTATTAACAAGCTGTGGATTCCCATTCCCAGTTTTACTGAAGATAGTCTGTTCTAAAATTCAGGCAACATCAGAGCTCTGTGGTATAGTCCAACAGATCTCAGCCTCAGCTATTTAAGAACTGCTGCAGAGCTCACCTCTGCAGGCAAGCTAGATTCAGCCTACTGTGCCAAACACTGATGTTCATTCAGTGCAGTGAAACATCAATCCTACCCCTGCCTTTTTCTCTCACTAAGTCTTGAAAGGAATATTGCAGATTTCCTTAATGTCTGTGTCTGAAGCCTAGCACATTCAGCGCTGTAAAAGAGAAGAAGCAGGAGTAAAGATTTTACTCTGTCTTGCAGACACACAGATGTTTCTTTCTGCCTTAGCTGTGTTGGTTATATATACCATTCGAAGGATTCTAAAAATCACAGTATAGAAATTATTTAGATGAGAACACTGCAACTTACTTAAATTCTCTCTGATATTTTGCTGTAATAACCTGCAATTGTACAATCAATTCTTTAAAGAGATTTTTTTGACACATGATTTGACTGAATGCCCTTTCCTGAAGTATACTCCCCTTTCTTTTCTTCTTCCCCATCCCCATCCCCCAAGTTCTGAATTACAACTCAAAATAATACTGAACTGTAATTTGCACTGTCTGCTATTTCTACTGAGTTAATACCATCATTTAAGGTATCTGATAACTCAATGTCATACTCTTGGCCCAGTGAAAATTGTGAGGTCTACTATACCCACAACACATCGACTACACATAAGACTGCCTGCATTTCAAAATTCAAAGCATTTTTTAAAAACACAAAGAAAAAAAAAAGGTTAAAAGTACACAACTGACTTACTTTTGCATTGAGAGGGCATACAGACAGTGCACTCCTAAAAAGCTGTTCTTCTGACCTCCACTGACTGCTGCGGAGTGCACAGCGCATAATGTTCATCAGTAAGATTCCAAGTACTGCCACAGCAAGAATTTTCTTAACGAAAGAGAGACAAGTTAAGAATCAAATCACTCAATTGAAGCACTTCATCATCAGCTTTACTGACTGTTTTGATGGTACCTTTTTCTTGGCTTGCTTACTCAAGAGACTAAATCCATATGTAAACAGAATGCAATAGCCAATACTGGGGAGGTAGATGACTCTCTCTGCAACAACAAATCCTACACGGAAGAACAGGTTGCTTGCAGGAAGAAAAGGGATAATAAGAAATCCAAGTCCCAGTGTAAGAACTCTGCAAACAAGAAACAAGATTATCAAATTAGCCACAAAGCTTAATAAAAGTACCTTTTTCATTTAACATACAATATTTATTTTAAAAAACGTAGGAAAAAAGTGCAAATGGAGCAGGGCATTCAAAAGCAGCATTTGGGAACCACATAAAGTCAGATTAGGCTTCAATAAGATTCTGACACTTCACTCTACTATGCACTTTTAAAACCTTAGCTATAATTACCAGAAAAGCAAACTTCATGCTTCAAAACTGGAAAATAATCCCACTAAGTATTAATTATGTAACATCTATTTAAAATACACAAGTAAGAGAACTAATGATGAAAGCTACCTGTCTAGTTTTGGAACTAATAAGACCGTAAAAAAGGGAAAAATTTACAGGTCACTTAAAGAAATAACTTAGATATGTGGTTTTTTTTTTTTGTTCCCCCCCACCAATGAAGACATTAATAGTAGAATCCATTGTGTCTAACCACATACCAGTCTACATCTACACTCCTTCCACAGTCAGTGGAGAGAAGCATTTCATCTTCCTTGCTTTAGGTATCTATATCAGGAATGAGCAACCCTCAGCAGGTAACTATGGAAGACAGAGAACTCAGACAACTGAGAAAACTGAGACAATGTACCTTACAAAAAGGATCCTTACAAAGGATTAATGAACACCACATCTGTGTCAGGCCACAGGCATGGCTGTTGTTGTGTACTCAAATTTATTGCAACTAAATCTCTATACTGTAATGTATATAACAAATCTACAGTAAGGTACTTGTTAGTCTTTTTTTTTTATTTCCCCTCAATGTCCATGGCCTTCACTACTTGGTTTTTACTTTTTACTAAAAAATGGTTCAGCAATATTGGCTTAGTGAGTTTTTTTCTAGAGAGTACGATGACACTTGTAACAAGATTCAACTCCTCTCCAAAATGATTTCAATTGTACAAATTAAAAATGAGTCCAGAAATAAAGGAAAGGAAGGTTAGTTTTTGAAGAGACACAAGCAAAGAAATGAAGTTACAGAGTACCACAGAAAGAAAATGGAAACATTCAGTACTTTGAAAAACAGGATGATCTCATTGTGACTGAGCTGCTGAAAAATGTGAAGGAGCTGAGAATTAATTATACATAAAATCCACAAAAACAGACAAAAGCTAACAAAAATTAAGCTGAAATCCTCAAGTGAGACAGCATAGTTAACAATATATTTTTTGTTTCTTTTGGTTAAGTACAAATTATTTTTTCAGTAGATACTATGGGTCAGTATTTTATTTATTAATTGTGTGACTAGCATTTGTACCTCCTGTCAAGGCACATCTCTCCTTTTCATTACTAAGAGAGAGGATTAAAAGAGATGATGACTTAGAAAAAGTGATGTCAACAACACACTGCTCTGTTCTGAACACAGATTACTTCTTACCACCTACAGTGCCATTTCAGGAGAAGAATAAAGCAGCCATCCATATTTCCCCCTCCAAGTGTTTCCCACTAGTCAGTGTACAGTGATGGGCTCAAATTGGGATAAAATTGTAATGACAGCTATAAATATTTATTTGAACTGCATTTGCTAGACACTGGTTCCACTGAATTGTTAAAATTATCAGTACTGAGTTTAACAAAATAATACTGTACTCAAGTTGTCCAGCCATTTAAAATTCATCACTGTCTCTTACCTTCTCTTATAGCTGTCTTCTGAGCACAGAGCTTGGCATATCAGGCCAATTAGGCAGAACCAAAGTGCTGCTAGTGCAATTATCCTCCAGTCACTGACGGATTTAATGAGGGGTATGCAACCCATTGACCAATCAAAGCACAGCCACCAGGGACACAACAGCAACCATGCATTCAGCGAATAGTAGTAATTATAGTTTATAGCCTGCCAGTCAAAAAGAAAACAAACATTTATTTGATACTAAACTTAAGTGTGAGGGGAAAAAACTTTAATTCTTTTCTACCATCTCTGTTACTGCAAAACATTTCTTATACAATAGGCCTTAAATTCTGTTAGGCTGCATCTAGCTGTAGACCATATATGTTACAGCTGTGAAATTAACTTTTTTTTTCTTTTCTTTTTAATACAGCTATGAGGCTCTCCTCAGAGAAGGGAAACACAGTTCTATACTGTACAATCAACGTCCATTTGTAGAAAGAATTTCTCACAACAGGAGAAAATGTCAAAAAACAACATCCTTCAATCCTCATCTCCAAACCCAGACTTAATACAGTTAGAAGTATACAGCCAAAACATACTCTGAACGCACCAGACCAAAACTTTTTGCTATTTTCTTTAATTCTGAAGGAACAGATGAAGAGTCAAATACAGTATGTGGAAAAATAATGAAATGCAGCAAAAGCTAACTGCTGGCAAGCATGAAAAAAGTAGAGAATAAATGGAAACACATTCAATGTGTGCAGTGCATACTAAGTTGAACACAAAGAATATTCAAGGTGTATGTTTAAAAAAAAAAAACAACAATGGCAGAAAATCACAAAGCACAAGGGAAGTGACTCATCACACATCTCACAACATAAAGATTGCCATTTTCTTTCTTTAAAACACAAAAGAAAATTTAATTAGATGACCACGACAAAAGTTCTAAGCATGTCAGAAAAAAAAATAAATCAGCATCATAACTTACTCTCACAAACAAACTATCTGCAAATGAAGCTGGGTTGTCTACTTCAGTAAAAGCTGGTGGTCCTGTGCCCATAATCCTCCAGCGTATATAAAGTATACTAGCCCCTCCAGACATCAGAAGAGTTATCCTGAAAAGCAGCCCCTTCCTTAGCAGACCAGCACTCTAAGGAAAGAAAGAAAGAAAAAGCATTTAAAAACAAATACTTTCTTCTTCTCCTTATTATACTCACATCCTTCTGGCCACCATTTCAGAGAAGTTATTAATTGACATTTGTCTTACTTTTGCAGTTACAAGAAAGATGAAAAACTTCTATAGTGTCTCTCTAACTCCCTGTGTTACAGTGCTGTAGGACTGTAGGACTCTCTGCCTAAAACCTGATGGTTGAAATTAATCTAAGCAGTCTCAGTAAGTCCTAAGAGAAGCAGACTGAAGGCAAGAGTTTCTCTGAAATTAGGGGTCATCTGAACCACTTCCTTCTCTGTTGAACATATCTGAAGATGAAAACGTTGATAAACAGTGGATTTTTACATGAAAGTGTTGACTGGATCCTGAGAAATGTGGTCATGTGATCTAAGTATTAGCTTTCCTTTATTCATATCTTCCTCTGTCAGCCTGACACGCTTTAAATATGCTATTCCCTTTAAAAACTGGATAGTTATACATGATCCTTTCTCTATGTCCTCCATAAGAGCTAACATACTGATTATTACCATCTAGGACTGAAATACACTGATTAGCAAGCATCACCATAATTACTTATGAATAAATACTAGCGTTTTCTGAAGGTTATGAAAAAAAAAAAAGTCTTATTGAGCACGAGATCCAGCGTCCTGGCTGAAGGTATTTGTTCTCTAAAATGATGGAAAAGTTAAGTTTAAAAGAAATACGCAGATGAGTTTTTATTATTTGTAGCTGACAGTGGAATCATCATAAAATATTTAGTTAAATGCATAAGGAAATAAGTTTGTAATGGTGAATTTACATAAGCTAGCGTTTGTGCTCAAATGGCTATTTCCAATTTGCACATCTCAGTAACAAAAGTCATTATAATGAGGATTCAAGCAAATCATTGCTATATATATACTATATATATATATATATATATATACACACACACACACACACACTTAAATTGTGCTGTGAAGGAAAACGGCATTGTGACAATTTACATGTCTTATTACAAAGTAATTACACAAAAAGTCTCATTCCAGGCTTAATTTCATTTAATGGCACATGCAGCTTCCTAAAGGCCACACTTCACAAACCACAAAATCTCTAAGTAAGCAGGATTTTAGAAGTGGGAGAAGTGTTACCACATGTCTTATTGCCTTTGATTTAGAGCTTACTGAAATCTGGCATCAAACTGAAAGTAGTCTCTCAAATCAAGAGGGCAAAAAAAATGTGCAATTAAAAATTTACGACCTGCCTTTCAACAAGACAAAACATATGAAATTTAAATACACTTAAATGAAAAGACCAGAACACATTTTTTTAAGTTACAGGAGCTAAAATTAATTAACTTTATGCAAAGATGATAGAGAAAAGACACATTCTATGTTTTCCTCACCCAGACAGCTTGAAGATAACAAAACAGAAGTATATTGCTTTGAGCTGTTCATGCTTAAAGAGTAATTCTCCAAAAAAGTTTGACCCTGACACCATTTCCATCACTTTAATTTTGAGCTGGATCTGCTTTAGTTCCCTACAGCTCTAGACTCCTTCCTTTTCTTATGCTGGTTGACATTACTGTCATTATACAACTCGATTCTTCAGTATTCTTACTTGCTTCCTGACATATTCTTGTACCCCTCATCCATTCCTGCCCAAACCTATTGTTTCAGTTCCGAAGATTCCACTCTCTCCGATTTTCCTACAAAACTTCTTAGGAACATTGCCACACTTCATGAAGCAATTTAACAGTCCCACAGGACTTGTGCTGCTTAGAAATATGAGCAAGAGTTCTCTACAGTGAAACTACCAATCAATGTAAATTCCAATGAAAATACATTGCCTTTGCCTTGCTGAAGCTTGCAAGGGAGAGGCAAATGATTTAGCTGTTTGACAGTAGTGATGTTCTAGTAGTCTGTTGATCTATTTGGCTGCCAGCAATTACTAACCTGACTAACCATGATTGTTTTTGTGATTTGCTTATGATTATGATCCCGCAACAAATAATAGGTGTTAAATACCATTTGATCCAATACTAGATAAAGCAGTATCAACAGAAGTAGATATTTATCCTTAGTATCTATCAGAGCTTGAATAGTTCTACTTTCAAATCTCCAATCCACTATAAATTGTCTCCTGTTTGGTAATTCATATTCTAAAGAAAAGAGTACAATATTTTAGTAGGGCTGGGAAATGGGACATAATAATATTTGAATGTTATTTTTCTAATGTCTATTTAAGCACCTCATAAATCTGAATAAATAGCTCTATCTATGCTGACTAAGCTGTGTTTAATAACCACTTCAGGAGTTCTATCGCTTCTGTAGAACTTGTAGCATCAGACAGCTCGTCCACAACAGTTTTAAGATACTGTTGAGAGAATCTGTGAAAAGGCTTTTTGTCTTCAATGCATTTCTAATGTAATACCATTATTACTCATGTTGCTGCAAAGATTTAACTACACAATTGACTTACTTAGCTGGCTGAAAATCTCTCATTTTTCTTTAATTCTCAGCAACAACAAAACTGACAGAAGTTATATCTCTCTCTTTTGGTACATGACTGATCAGCAAGAATGAACAAAACCTCTAAGGACTCACCTCCAATAACTTGTCCTTACGTAGTAATTTTTGAATGAACTCCAAAATATTTAGCTTGTTAATCACCAGTGCATCAAACACTGCATTCAAACCCTAAGCAACAACAACAACAAAAAAGTTAAAAAAAAGTAAATAAAAAGATGAGGTAGCTACCCAAAAAACAACAAAAAAATATATCTTATATTCCACTTCTACATTTTACATCTTATTCCTGATTCCAAACAAATGAATAACAGATATGTTGCTAATAAGATGGCAGAATGAGAAATTAAGAACCTGAGCTCAGATGAGTGGAACATCACGCTATTATAATAGGTAGACTTTTGCTATATCCAGTAATGCTGCAGGGATATCATGTACCAGCAAACTATGCCCCATATGGTTACAACAGTTTCAAACTACTTATCTGCTCTCAGACTGCTTTCCCAAACGTTCTGCAGTGCAACAGTCGAAAGGTATGGCTTATATTAAGGTGAAGTTTCTTTAAGTCTTTTACACATACACACACTTGCTGAGCAGCATGGTACCTTTTGACTTCCAGCTTTCAAAAATATTATTTTTTTAAAGATACATCGATTGTCACAACAACCAAAGGCTCAGAGATTTTATCAGGCTTGCTTTTTTTGCAATTACATCAACACACACACACTGGAAGTTGCTGAAAAAAATGAGAAGTTCTATATGACATCAGCCACTACACGTAAAGCTAAAGCATAAGCAGTGCTCTTCAGGACTGTACTTGTTTGTTTCCTTGGGTGGAATATGCACAAAATAGGTACAGAGGTAATTCTTTCAAGGTCAATGTTAAAGTACAACTTCAACGTCCAAGCAATCACCAACCACGACAATTCATGAATACTTAGCCTACATCCTATTACCTTCGGAAACTGTCTCAATAAACTAAATGGAAAAAAGTAGTCAGTAAAAATAGTATCAGGCAAGGAAGGAGTTAGAACAAAGAATAACCGTCATAGGGAAAAGAGAGGAAATAGGCTGGAGTGTGGCATGGTTTTACATAGAGAGGTCAGCTGGCAATTACAAGGCTTTTGTATCAGTTAGATGGAGATTAGTAAGGTAAGAATCTAACTGAAAAATACATTCAGCCTAGAAGCAATCTTTTTAATATATAATTTATCCTTTTATCCCTTTGACCCTTGTCCCTTAACACAAGAATAAATACTATCATCTTAGCAATGCAAATAAATCCTAACAAACGAATAAAAAATCCAGATCAAATAAAAATTCTGTCTCTTCTAGCTCAAATAATTACAGAATCACAAGTCATAGGGATTGGAAGGGACCTCTGGATCATATAGTCCAACCCCCCTTCTAAAATGGGTTTCCAAGAGTTGGCAGAATTTCCAAGAGTTACACAGAATAGTGCCTAGGCAGGTTTTGAATATCTGAAGAGAAGATTCCACAGCCTTTCCGGGGAGCCTGTTCCAGTGCTCTGTCACCCTCAAAGTGAAGCTTTTTCTTGTATTCAGGCAGAACTTCATCTGTTCCAGGTTGCCTGCTACTCCTTCTCCTGTTGCTGGACACCACCAAAAAGCCTAGCCCCATCCACTTGACTCTTGCCCATTAGATATTTACACATATTGATCAGATCCCTCTCTCTCAGTCTTCTCTTTCCCAGGTTGAACAGTCTCAGGTCTCTCAGCCTTTCTTCATAAGGCAGATGCTCCAGGCCCTGAATCATCTTTGTGGCCCTTTGCTGGACTCCTTCCAGAAGTACCCTGTTGTTTTGTTTTTTTTTTTTTTGAACTGAGGAGCCCAGATCTGGTTACAATACTCCAGATGTGGCCTCACCAGGGCAGAGTAGAGGGGGATGAGAACTTCCCTCAACCTGCTGGCCATGTTCTTTGTAATGCACCCCAGGATACCATTGGCTTTCTTGGCCAACAGGGCACACTGCTGGCTCACGGCCAATGTGTTGTCCACCAGAACACCCAGGCCCTTCTCCGTAGCAGGTCAGCCCCTGATCTGTACTGATGTGTGCAGTTATTCTTCCCCACGTGTAGGGCTCCATACCCGCCCTTGCTGAATCTCATCAGCTATGCCCAGCTCTCCATCTTGTCTAGGTCTCACTGAATAGCAGCACAGACTTCTAGTGTGCCAGCCACTCATCCCAGATTAGTATCGTCAGTAAACTTGCCCTTCATACAAGTCATTGATGAAGATGTTGAACAAGACCAGACCTAGTACTGACCCCTGGGGAACACCGCTAGCTACAGGGCTCCAAGTAGACCCTGTGCCACCGATCACAACACTCTGAGCTCTGTCAGTTATCCAGTTCTCAAATCACCTCACTGCTCACTTATCTATCCCACACTTCCTAAGCTTAACTGCAAGGATGTTTTGGGAGACAGTGTCAAAAGCCTTGCAGAAGTCAAAGTACACAACATCCACTGCTCTTCCCTCATCCACTCAGCTGGTCATGACATCACAGAAGGCTATCAGGTTAGTGAAGCATAATTTCCCCTTGGTGAATCCATGTTGACTATTCCTGATAATCTTCTTTTCTTCGACTTCCTTGGAGATGACATCCAGAACAAGCTGCTCCATCACCTTCCCGGGGACAGAGGAGAGACTGGCTGGTCTGTAGTTTCCTGGCTCCTTGCCCTTCTAGACATTGGCTTTCCTCCAGCCCTCAGGCACCACCTCTTCAATTCTCTGTGACCTTTCAAAGATAATAAGAGAGCAGTATGGCAACCATTTCTGCCAGTTCCTTCAGCACATGGGTGCATTCCATCAGGGTCAATGGATTTGTATATGTCTAGTTTTCCTGCATGACCCCTGACCATGTCCTCCTTGATCAACGGGGTTTTCCTATCTCCAGATTCTCTCTTACCTCCAGAGTCCAGGAATCCAAAGGAGCAGAGACTGAAGCAAGAGAAGGTATTTGGTATCTCTGCCTTTTCAGTGTCATCCACCTCATTCAATAGCAGACCCATATTTTCCCTAGTCTTTCTTTTGCTACTGACATACCTAAAGAAGCCTTTCTTGTTGTTCTTGACCTCCCTTGCCTTCCTTGTTGCATCTCTGCATGCCCTGACAATGTACTTGCGTTCCTGCCAAGTGGCCAGACCTCTTTTCCACATTCCATAAACTTTCTTCTTCCATTTGAGTTTTTCCATAAGCTCCTTTGCTCATCCATGTGGGTCTCCTGCCACCTTTGCTTGACTTCTTATTCTTAGAAATGCATAGATCTTGAGCTTGGAAGGAGTGGTGCTTGAATGTCAACCAGTTCTTCTGGGCCCCTTATCTTCCAATGCTCTAATCCATGTGAATTCTCCAAGTAGGTCTTTGAAGGGGTCAAAGTTGCTTCTCCTGAAGCCCAGGGTTGCATTCCTACTTATTACCTTGTTTCTTCCATGTAAAATCCTGAATTCCACTGTCTCATCGTCACTGTATCCAAGGCTGTCACCAACCTTTATGTTCCCAAACTGTCCCTCCATGTTTATAAGAATAAGGTTCAGCAGCACACCTATTCCCACTGGCCACTCCTCTACCACTTGCACCAGAAATTTATTGTCCATGCACTGCAGGAACCTTCCGGACTGTGTGTGTGCCTGGCAATGTTCCTTTTCCAGAAAATATCAGGGTTGTTGAAATCCTCCATGAGAACAGAGCCTGCACTCATGAGACTAATGTCAGCTGTCTGTAGACTGTAGAACTTCCTCCTCCTGATTAGGCAGCCTCTAGTAAACACCCACAATGATGTCACCCATGTTAGTCTGCTCCTCAGTTCTCGTCCATAAGCTCTTCGCTCATTCATCACTCATCCTTAGGCAGATCTCAATACATTCCAGTTGTCTGCTTACATAAAAAGCAATTCTACCATCTCGCCTTGCCGATCTTTCTTTCCTAAAAAGTACATAGCTGTCCATGATAGCATTCTAGTTACGCAAGCTGTCCTACCATGCCCTAGTGATCACAATAGGATCACGGTCCTGCGACCACACACAGATCTCTAATTCTTGTTTGTTTCCCAGGCTGTGTGCAATGGTACACAGGCACTTCAGAGAAGAAAAGGGAGTCGAGGATGCAAGTTTCCCTAGAGGGATGGAATTACACTATACCATTAGAAGAAATAATCACAGAATGTTTTAAGAGTATTTCTTAGGTTGTCCTCACAAATACCTTTGAAAAAATACATCAGCCTGCAAATGTCTGTCTGAAAATAATGTCCCACAGGAAGATGTTTTCAGTGATTTCTTCTACAATTTTTTTTTCTAAGAAGGACAAGGAGGTCCTTGCTGCAAATAGTTCTTCTGATTCTGTTGCTTTGTTTTATGTCAGTTAAAGCTCCAAATTAGATTTACTTATACAGATATACAACTACATAAAAGGTATAAATCACAGGTGCAGCATTTCAGGTGGCCTACTGGATCCCTCAAAATGGAGCACCTTCACTTAAGTAACAGAAAGCTAGAGGACAATGAATTTGAAAAGTAACTGTACCTATTTGCATACACAGTTCCTTAAATAGGGAATAGAAAGAAAAGACTCAGCATTAGAAATAAACAATGACCCTACTTCTAATTAGAATGTTCAAAAAAAGCGAGAGGGTGGAGCTTCTAAAAATACTCTCCTCCAATTACATCTTTGTTCATGGCCTTCAAGAGAGGCCTGTAGATTCCCTATCTCAACAGCTATACATCCAAAAACAAGGCCAATGAACATGATACACAGTGAAACTGTGAACACTGCTAATCTTTCAAGTTTTGCAAGAAATTAACAGATACATGCAAACTGCTTACAAAAGATAAAATGAATTTGCAACATATTGGCTAGGACACAATCAATACAGCTCTGCTAGAATACTGCTAGTTTGCTGAAGAGAACAAAAAGGTATGCAATTAGTTGTGGAGAACGTTCATCTTTGTACGCTTTACAACTGCACCTGATAGATGCTGAGGTCAAAATTCAGTCAATAAGAGGATTCTTACCAGTATTGTAATTCCTTGCTCTTTGCACAGCATGGCTATTGCACCTAGGAGAACACTCACCAGCACCCAGAATACAGAAAAATTATGTCCTTCCTTATCTGTCAAAATAATGCATGTCATAATATTAGGTATATACATTTAAAAGTTAAAGTTAGAAATTAAAATTAGAATATTAAAGAAAAAAAGAAAAACAAAGAATAAAAGGAAAATCAGCATTTAATCTCACAAGATTTTCTATTAGTCAAAATCTAGTTACATAGATTTGAAGAGCATGGGGTGCCTCCTGTAATATGCTGGCATTCATCCATTTATTGCAGTCATTTTCTCAGAGACATTAGAAATCTCCCTATTTGCTAGATGTCTTAGCCAGACTAATTAGAATGGCAGAAGCTTCGCATAGTTTTCACAATCTATCATCTGCAAAGGTTAACTTCCAGGGCTTAGATCCATTTATCTTCCTTAGCTACAACTCTAACATTACTGGCTACTCTCTTCCAAGCTACCACAAGAACATGAAGTTATTTCTAATGGTTACATGTGAAGCAGCACCACACACACAAACTCCTTCAACAGCAGTCTAATCTACAAAGGCATAATGAGTTGCTTTTTCAGGGCTGCTGCATTTAGCAAGTGCTTCATGCCATTTCATTAGCACTGCTACAGAATGCCACAGAGCTCAACAATTCCAACATCTGAGCAGAGAAACAGTTTTATGACTGGGTGAAGAACTCTGGGGTTAAGAGATCAAGAGTAACTACAGCTTCAAGTCAAAAAAAAGAGTCTTTAAAGACCGCACCATGTAGCTGCTTTTGGGTTCTACAAGCAGGCATTTCTGAGATTGATATAACAATAAGCCTTACTACAGCCAAGGTATTATTGCACACGCAGTGCATGGGTACTCCACATAAAAACATATCTGTCACTATCTCTACTCCACAGGTTCAAGCAACAGAGGGAAGCACTCAGCTTATTCAGAGACATATTCTTGATTCAAGCAACATGGGCTCTATAGGCAACACAAGAATCTACCTTTCATTTGGCCTGTGAAGAAACAAAGCTGAACTCTATATTCATTGAGTGAACCCTTTTTTAATATATTTTCCTTGATCTCTAGAGTAGTTCTTTCCTACTGTTAATGCCGGTTTGACCCTCAGTACTTAGACTGAACTATCATAACGTTCTATGGAGATGACAAATGACAGAAATAAGATCTAATTCACCAGAAGTAGGCACCTACATCTGAGAACAGAACAGAACAACATAACAGAACACTAGGTGTAGTTTCTAATTGGTTGAAAGAGAGAGACCCCTTTAGGGGTCTAGTTACCTACATAATTGAAGTTCAGAGAAGTAGCTATTGCTCTTCACTGATGATAAAGTGAAACTAGTATACTAACTCAGATGATGTTGGTGAGTAAGATACAATCACTACAAGTACGAAAAGCTACAATCACTACAAGTACGAAAACCTACTGATATTGGTCTCATTTTGAGGCAGAGTACTTTTGCAGAAGACAGTAAAAGTTTCGAAGAACAAGTTTTGAAGTTGCTTCTAGCATTCCTTTCTTACCTAAGACTTAAAAGCTTAAACTGAGTGAATATTAAGATATTTATGATTTATCTTTGAAATAAAATATAGTGGGCATATGTTTCTTCAATCTCCATCTCAAATTACATCCTTACAGTTGAGGTAAGAGTAGACATCAGAGGTGCAGATGTCACAAATTGAAAAGAAAGCCTTCTAAAGGAAAGAAGTCATACACATCTCAGTAACAACAAAACAAAACATGAAATACCAAATATATAACAGCTGAAGAAAAGTTGTAGTGACAAGAACAAAAAACGCAATGAAGGAGATCCCAACTGGCATCAAATGCATAGAACTGAGAGGTTTCATGTATGCATGCAATTCATGGAGAACAAGGCTTCAAAATTCTCTCTATAAGCATTGCTAAGAATAAAAGGTATCCATCCTAAATATATCCCTTGAAGATCTTTAAACTCTTCAGATCGCTTGCAACTGTCCATCCAGTTTTTGAAATGTGCTCGTTTCAAATGTAGAAACAAAGTAGCTGGCAGAATGCAAAGACAGAAGGCAAAATATGAGGGCAAAATAACAATCAGCCTCCCTAGTAAGTGTAAAAGAGAGAACAGTAAAGCCAATGGATTTCAAAGAGTTTGCTGAAGCATACTTACTTCAGGTGGGAGATTTCTTCTTCCAAGAATTAAATTCTGGGAGAGAGAAGCTGGGATATTTGAGCACTTCCCAGAGAAGCAAAGCAGTATTCAACGCACAAATAAAGATTATGTTAACATGGAATACGGTAGAAAGTATATACAGCAAGAGATCAACTCAGCAATTCACAAATGCTTTGATGATTAAGTGTAAGAAGGAACAGGGAGAAACAAAAGGTCAAATTATCAAGGACAAGCATAACAACAGCACGCTAATAAAGCATTAAATTCATAAAGGCCACATCACAAAATGAGAAAAGACAATGTATGTAAAGAACAAAACCACAATTCCATAAATATTTTAGTAAGAAAAGCAGCAAGGAAACAGTTATTCCAGTACTTGGTGAGAGAGAAAATGGGGGACCAATGCCAAGAAAATAGAAGCGTTCTGTGCCTTTTTGCTCCATTTTTCACAAAGAGGTCAGAAGAGTTGCGATCAGATGACTTTCACAACATCGACAGAAAGGGAGCAAGAACAGAAGCAAAGCAGTGAACTACAAGACACAGAATTTATAGAGAAAATAGCCTGCTTTAAATTATAGCTATTGATTACATTTACTCCAAATAAGAGTAATATCAACTGATACCTCTGCAACATCATGCAAAACAGGAGATTCCAGAAGCTTGGAATTAAAATAAAATAATAAAAAAAAACAATGCCTCATCATGTCTACATGCCTACAGCTAAAGAGGAAAATGGAGGAGAAAAAAAGAGCTAAGGAATCAAAGCCAAGCTGACTAGTCAAAATTGTCCAGAAAAAAAAAAACAGACGTAATATTTTCTAGATGAGTCTCCAAAACATCAAAGAATATGGTATTGTTTTCCAAAGACATACATTAGCCATTTAGAAAAAAATAAGTATAATTTCTGACTTGGAAAGTAAAAAGCAAACCTGAATAAAAGCAAACCTTGCCTTCAGGAAGGCATGACAATTCTACTGGAAAGAGTGTGAAATAAGCCAGAAAATATATGGGCTGGATGAAATTATTACAGAACAGATACAAGTAACAGTTACAAAATGACTCTAAGACTCTAGGTCACCATGAAAAATGGAAAGATACAATCTGGATTGGATCTTTCTTTCAGGTAGCCTTTCTCATTAGATATTTTTAATCAGAATATTTCATCATTGAAATTTTAAGGTCTCAAAGTGCTGCCAGGCTACAATGATGGGGAAATGTATTAAGGAGAACTCAGAATTCATTTGACAAACTTGAGGAACGATCTTGGGGAAAAAATGATAATTGAATGCCATTCAGGCACACATTCAAAGCTGTGAAGAAACAGACTTGTCTTCTTGTGAACATTCCAAGCCTCAGATGCCAGTAATGTCTCAGCATGTATGGTGTAGCCAAGCTTAAGTATGAGCTCTCGAAGACAGTAAAAGATGGTAAACAAAAAACAAGTCCATAGATACAACAGCAAAAAGAAGAGGAACAAGCACCAATATTTCCTTCCCAAAACCATAATGTCAGTTCCTTTAGTTTCTTTATCAGTCTCAAAAAGTCAATATAGTCATATACGGAACTGTAATAGTATGAAAATTAATCAATTTCTGATTAAACTTCAAAGAGATAATTTCAATTATGAAATGTATCATCTTGTGCTTGTTCCTTGTTCAGTGTGCACAAATAATCCCCATCTCACTGCAGAAATCTCAGTAGTAAACTAGGATTGAAAAATAGATATGAAAGCCTTCAGAAATGCCTTCGAGCAATTTTTAACAGTGATTTGCAAATGTAAAGCACTGCATTAAGTGCTAATTATTATTATATGACACACATATGCCAACAGAAGTAATCAGTATAACAAAGCACATTCCCCTAATATGGTGCTGCTTCCCACCAGAAAAATCTTGTGTCAGAAAATGAAACCAATCTTTGGTTGGCACCTGTGCCTAGTTGAAACTGGTACACCATATTGTGAGTGGGCATTGTGCCACTAACAGATGGACAAGACTGTAAGCATGCCAAGTAAACAGAGGGTTTTTTTTTCTTTTCTTTTTTTTTTTTTAAGCTGGAAAAAGATAGTGTTTCTATACCAACACAAAAAGAGTTTCCAGGTGACCCTGCCTGAGAAGTACATAAAGTCTGAAAGCTGAGGAAATCTGAAGAGATACCTGCCTAAGCCATGAAGGCACCTATACTCATGCTGCTGGACTTCAGTAAAAGCATTTCTAGAGAAATTCAGCAAAAAAAAGAGTTTTACAGTGTGGAGTTGATTGATACTAAATATATGACCTATCCCCTTCAACTCTGCCTTCCTAGATGCTAATCCCATTTACTGAAAAACCTTACTCAGCATTGTCCTAAATCCATAAATCAATGAAAAAAGGTTCCTCAAAAGATCAGGGTATGAAGAAAAGTACAATATGTTTAGAGTATCAAGCTTAGTCTTACTTTTAAGTCAAACTAGTAACAGCAAAACAAAAGAAAAATCAAGGAACAATTATCAATCCAAACATTTAGGCGTTCAGTATTCCCTCCCTCAAACCAACTGAGCATCTTAGGGCTTAGAGAAGTGACAACTTTGAGCAGTTTAACAAGTCACCATGTTCAAGTGAAACGGTGTAATCGTTTCTGTGAAAGTGCCATCTCATTTGAAAATTGAAGCAAAATCAATTATGATAAGCTTTTAAAGGAAGCTTTATTTTTCACTAAAAAATTACAGATGCTTATATACTCTGTTGATGTGCATTGCCTGGAGGGACAGTAGCTTCCAGCTAAACACCTACAAATACATATTTAACCCTAAGACTTCCCTGCTTGCACCTGCCAGGGTGCAAGTGTACCAGGTGTACCAGGGGAAAGAATTACTTAGTCTTAGAAGATCAACTAAGAATCTACTGTTAGAATTAACTTAAGCCTGAGATCTCTTTGTGTTTCCAGTTTTCTGAACGTATGTACCACTGCAATGCAGCTCAGTCATTCACTTAATAACAAAGCAGTAGCACTAAATGCTGATCTTAAATATCTCTATATACCTCAAACTCATTAGGCAGATGTTACAGTAGAGGGATTGTCCATCCTCATCTATCCATAAATTAAACCATCTTGGAGGAGAAAAAATTTAGCCCATTAAAAAAAAAAAAAATAAATAAAAAGCAAGCAGCAGCAGCAGCTATGGTTTCTCATTTTCCATACACAGTTCCTCCTTCCCAATGTGTTCAAACATGAACAGCTGGGCACACAGTTAAAAAATCAGGGCCCAAATGTTTAACAGAAGTAAACGCTTCTTGACTAACTGCAAAACAGCTAACAATTTCTCCCTTTATCTTAACAACGCTCTTTCACATAGAAGACTTGAACATTTCCAAACTAACAAAAAAATAAAAATAAAAAAAATCGTAATATAAATCTTCACTATTAACTACAGTCTACCAGTCTAATTTGCACATTTCATTATATCAGCAATGAACTGATAGCTGATTAATGGGAGACTACAGAGAACAAAACAGAAACACACAACCAGTACAAAGTCATTTTTAGAAGTCATAGCATACAAGCAGTTGTTCCCCTGTTTAATATCCATGCCAGGTATTACTCACATGAAGTAAATATCACAAACTCATCATTTTACATTACTCAGAACACTAATGGAGTTGCCAAATACATGGACTGGATCACTGTCAAGGCTGAAGACAGAATTTTAGGGGTTGGAAGGGACCTCCAGAGATCAGACAAAGGAAGACAAAGGAAGGCAAAACCTAATCTACCTAAACAGCTGTCAGCTCTTGCTGTCTCCAAAACCTATGCAGTGGATTTGTCCCCATAGATGTGATTTTTAAACAGTAGGATAGAATGAGAACAACAGATTAGTTCCTTGCAAATGTGTTAACCTATCAGTTCTGGTAACAACAAAAACTGTGTATTAGAAAAAAAGTAAAAGATTTTCAGAATTTCAGTGAATATAATTATAGCCGACATAGTGTGATGCTGAAGAAAAAAGTAATAAAGGTAATGCTACAGATTCAGGCTGAAGAAAACTTTCTGCCCCAAAATCCACCAAGCCACAAATAAACCACATCAGGTAAGCAAACTGCAGTATATTTTGAGCATTACAAAAGTGATTTTTCCTTTGGAAGATTTCCAGACTGATAATTTCTACTTCCCTAATCTCCTCACTGTCATCAGAATTATTTACACTTTACTATTTACACAGTATTCCTAAATCCGTTCCAGACATATTATGATTCCTCACTCTCAAGTCAAAAAAATCTAAACACCCTATGTTCATTCACTTAGACATCAAATGAAAACAAACACTAACCAGTCTCTCTTCTATGACTTTTGTTAGAGAAGACTTCAACAATGACAATACAACACCTAAGCCCACGTAATTGAAAAGGATTTCTGGAACTCAGCTGGACACAAAACTTACTTTGCCTTGCTGCAAGAACAGGCAGGTGCTTTGTGAAAGTCTGAGATAACCTGTCTGATGGCATTGGGATGCTGCTTGGACTATATGTTATTGAGGACGAAACTGTATCAGTAGCATGAACTCAAGCTTTTCAATCTTTATTTTAGTCTGACACTCAAAATTCATCATTAAATGCAAACTAGTATCAAACACCTTTTGTCAACTGCATTATAAAGACAATACAAATGCAGTCTATAAATCCTGAAGGGCTCAGATTTGCACTTTCTTTCAAATAAACCAAAAGAACCATGATACCATGCATTTTTAAATATCAATTAAAAAAAAATCCCCTTTTAATATTTCTCCTCCTGCTCTTAAACAGCTGATCAACTACAATATACATGTGACAGCCAAACCCAGAAACAAGGGCACGGGCAGTTTACCCAGGATTTAGGGTCATGCCTGCCAATGATACATACAAATCTAGCAAGATAAAATGAAATGGGAATGCTGGAACAAATTTCTAGGTACTATTTTTCTGAAGGATCTTCATGAAGATGCTATATATAGTCAGAAACATAAGCCTGATGTAACAGAATGCACAGAAGGTTTTTTGGTTGTTTTCTCTCCCCTCTTACTAACAAAGGCTACTCCACAAAGATTAATGAGCATCTTGGTCTGATCTAGAAAGTGATGTAGTAACAATTGTTTACTTGGACTAGAACTATCAACGAGCATTGGCAGTATTGCAGACTCTGAGTCTTGTGGATAACTATGACTTTGCCAACAGAAGGAAAACATTCTGAATCCTGCGAAAAGAAACGGTATTTTTTTCTTTGTGATATGTTAGAATCATAGAAATACCAAGGTTGGAAAAGACCTACAAGATCATCCAGTCTAACCATCCACCTATCACCAATAGTTCTTAATAAACAGCTGCTTCCCTTACAGCCATTACTATAAAGACACTACTATCTATAGCAGACAACATATCAGGAGCCTGATACTTTGGACCAACCTCCTTGTTCACAAGAAAAGAGATTGTGTGGTCAGAAAGTAGAACTGGTGGTGGTTGTTGGTGGGGTTCAGCTAGTGGATAGACAGGAACAGTGGAGAAATGGACTGCCAGTGGGAGAGACTGGGACAAGCTGGTGGAATGGGCTAACATAAGGCTCATGGAATTCAAAGACAGCAGCATGCATCAGATCAGGCTGGGGACTGCCTAGACAACAGGTCTGCAGAATAGGACCTGGAGTTCCTGGTTGACAGCAAGTTGAAGACAAGTCAGCAGTGTGTTTTTGTGGCAATGAAAAAAGTTAAATGCACAGTGGGCTACATAAGCAACAGCATATCCAATGGGTGAGTGAATATGGTTGTTCCTCTGCGTTCAGCTCTTGTACTGTGTTCACTGTTGTGTCTAATGAAAGAGACGCATCAATAAGATGGAAATTCAGTAAAGAATTGCTAAGGTGGTTAGGAGACATAGAAGTATAACATATGAAAAGAAGCTGAGGGAATTGTTTCCCCTATCAAACTCCCTTTAGAGAAGGCTGAAGAGGATCCAACTTCAGCCTTCAGAGACAGACTTCTCTGAAGGGAAAGGACGGGATGCAATTGCAAGGCCAAGTAAACTAAATTACAATTGAATGTAAGGGAAAAAAAACTTCCTAGGAGGACAGTTAAACACTAGAAAGGTTACTTAGTGAGGCTGTGGAATTGCCTTGAGTTTTTTTTACAGCTCATCTGTTTAAGGACCTGAGCAACCTGACATACAAAGCTAGTCTTGTCTTAAGCTGTCAGAGCAGAGATGACCTTCAGAGTTTCCTTCAGAGCTAAATCTCTCTACAGCCTATGATAAAATAAAGTTGCTCCACTTCAGCACCTGCCTGCACTTTTTCCCAACTAAAGTGGCAAAGGAAACATATTTTAAGTTATAAGCCCAGTTTTTGTAAGCTTCTATACAGCTAAGAGATTCAAGCACCTCCAGAAAGCAACGGCATGTTCCTAAGCTAAACCACCCCTCTCACTGACCATCAAAACAAGTCCATCTCTTTAGAATGACTACACAAAAAGAGCAGGGAGAAAAGGCTTTTAAGTTGCCTGCCCAAGTTAGCTGCTGAAGATCACAAAGTAGGGAAACCGACTTTGAGTAAAATTTGAGAATCCCCTCGTAATGGACACAAGGTGAAATGCAGCTGACTCAGAAGGCTAAAGATCAAGCTTGTGGAGATACTGCTGGTAGTCAACCTCATCTACCTTTCTGTTTAGAAATTATTATTATTTTTATTATTATTTTTACAGCAAGGCACATCTAGGATGAGAAATAAATCCTGACTTTGAAGTGTTTGGGCCGTTTTCAGATTTGAACCATTCTGACGTAAAAATTTGTATGGTTCAGATGTATTAAGCAACCTGAAGTGTGGACTCCTCCCTTTAGGCTCCATGTAAGATCTACCAAAGACATTATTATGCTCTCCACAGTGCTGGATGATATAAATTTTTCATTCTCTCATTTATGAGATGCAAGATATGATCTGCAAGACCTGAAATTGTCACAAAGAAGGAACTATATGTAACCCAGATAAAAATTTTCAGACACAAAGAATTATCTGAGAGAAAATCAGGCAATGAGTGATAGTAACCACTGAAATGTGATCTGGAAAACAAAAGGCACAACAGTGTTGGCAGTCCATAATTTTCCTTAACAGATCTGAGTAAGTGACAATTCTGATGTTATTATGAGATAGCATCCAACAAAACAACTAAGTACTTCTTACTATCTTGACTTCACAGTATTTTTTGTTTACATCAGTGACAAGAACTTTAATACAAGAATACTTTTGAAACTACACTGACTTCTTAAAGTCATCAGACTAGCCTTTGAAAATTGTAAAACCACTCAGAATATCCCCAATCAGACTACACATCACATTCTAAATAATTCCTGAGATATCCTCCATCTCAAAATACAGACTCCTATTTGAAAGATTGCACCTGGAACTTGGTTCTTGAGGTCTTCAAACAAAAATTATTAGCCCAGCCATATAAGCATACCTCTATCAATAAACTAGAAAGCCAGTATTTTGTCTGATTTACTCTGGTGCTGACAGAAGAAACATCCAAAGCACAAACGTAGCCAGTTAAAATAGGCGAGAAAAGAAGTAATGAACAAGCAAGATCCCAAGGCCCATTCTCATCAAGACATGATTTCTGTTGAAAACTGAAATGTATGCAGAGGAAAAAAAACAAACAGAAGTGAACAGGAATTACCACAAACATAATCTGAAGTGACCAAGTTAAACTTATGATATCAAGTGTAGAAATAAGCAAAATAGTTCTAAGCAGTGTAAGTTCAATTAACAGGGGTTATTGACAGCATCTTAGAGCTTACAGTGCACCAGCTTACCTTCCCTCTCCCCGCCTCACTACTCCAAACCCTGCAATCCCATTATTGTGTTGTTAATCTAGACCATTTTCAACTGCAGTTAAACATTATAGACCATGCCTTTTGAACTGATGCAGTGCAAGCTCGTTGTAGCACAGCTCTTCATGTGTTCACCAAATGATTCCCCTATTATTGGTGTTAGAACACATTTGGAAACCAAAATACCTATTCTGTACAGTTTTTAATAATAACAAATTGATGTATTTTTGTGTATTAATTTAAAAATCCCAAGACAATTTCTTCAAAACACTGTTTGAACTGCCAAGTTGCATTCAGGTCAAATAATACAACAGATCTAAAATCTCCATTGAAGGTTTTTTTTTCATGTTAAAATAACACAGTTATCTTACAAAAATCCTATGAATAACACCATAATCAACATGCATACGCCAGCACTTGCATATTGCTGGAAATTAGAGGGCTTACTCATATGAATAAATCTTTACTTATTAAAAATTACAAGTAAGGTTCATTTCCATTTAAGCCATTCCAACACAACAGCATAAGTACACTATAACACTGATAATAGAAATGTACAGGTTTAATTTCTTTCTGAAACACTTCTTAAAATATTTTATATGCTTCTGTACAATGAACTATTTAAAATATGAGCCCATTACAAAACACTTGTTTCTGCAAATAAATTATTAGTGTTTAACAAGCATTAGGGACAACATACCTTGGTTCTGCTATACTTCACTTTATGAATACAGATAAAACAAAACATAAAATTAAAGATAAATAAAATGCAATGCTTACTTTCTCTAAATGCTTTACAGTAGCCAAGGAATGACAACAAAAAGAACAGGGCACATAGTAGATCTGCTCTGCCAACAATCCCTGCAACCTTAAAAAGACAAGAATAGAATTTATATTACCAGATTTTATTCTTAGAAAACTTGACATAAAGATACATATATACACATGTATACAAAGTGAAAGTATAAAACTATTGCTGTTAATATCTTTTTTTTTTTTTTTTTTTTTAATCTTGTTTGCTCAGCTAGCGATACGTAATTTTTTCAAGCAGTATCATAAGTTTTACTGGATATTCCTTAGTAATAAATATGCAAATGATTTAGCTTAAATTTATGAAATACTGCTACTTTTAAGAAACAAAAAATGACTTCATTTAAGAAAATGCAGACTACCCCATTCCATCAGATTTTTGGATTACAATGTTTTTCAGTATAAATCTTAGTAGACTTCAATCCCTACAAAATCAGCAGCTCTGCTGAAGTACAAATCGAGACTATCTACTTTCAGAACACAAGGCAGCCTTCAAATTGCAGTCTGAATACTCCCAGTGAAGAAATAATTTTCAGCCTGCTGGAATGCCATCCTCCAGCAGCTTTTGGTGTTGTATTACTTGATTACACTAGAGTTACCTGCAACTTCATCTTGTAACAGTAGCTGTAGTAATGCAGAATAAAATCAGAAGCTCATCCTGGGACCTCTGCGCCAAACTATTTAAATTAAGAGCATTCTTGGGACCACCAACAAGCTTTAGTTTAAGGCATTAACCTGCATTTACAATCACTTGCTTAGATGCACCATGACACATTCTTGGATCTTCATTCTGACTTAAGAAAAAAAAAGGTCACAACGTGCCACGAATTTTCTGGAGGAATCATAGCACGTTGGGGTGGCAGGAGACTGAACAAGCCCAGAAGTTCAGACTTCACTGGAGAAAGCACCCAGATCAAGGAACTTGAAAAGACTCCTTTTTTGTTTGAGTTTATATCTACATGCTGGAGCTCCAAGTTCCATGTTTCCTGGGGAAGATGAACATCATTGATTTTTATGAGGTGATGGTTCAGGAGTAAAGGCAGAGAATTTGATTCTTGTGTACTACATTCATGGTCTCATTTTGTGAGAGAGAGGTAAGTAAAAAGGGAAACTGTATTTTCATGTAGCTTCAAGACATTTGCTAACCCTTCTGTCGGAAAAGAGTTTTTTTCTTTTGCACATCAGTCTAACATGATGGAACATATTTCTAAAGAACATCAGAACATGCGAAAGTGTAGAGACATGAGAGCAGAACCGAATTCACAGAAGCAGCTCTCTTCTGCTATACCCTCAGCCTCGGCTGAGCACCACGAAAGAAGAAACTGCTGGTTCCTAAACAATCCAGAAAAACTTCTTCATTAATTCAAAGCCAAACACCCAACTTTCCTGCTTCTTCCCCTGCCCTGTAGAGGAAGCATTTGGAAAGGTGACAATAATGAAGCATCATTCTGTTTCAGAAGCTGCTCTCAGCTAATGTAATAAAAGGTGAGCTGAGGCAATTTTGAAAATAAATGCCAATTTATTATAATAAAGATTAAGGAGTTAACAACACACATATGGCCTTAAATGACTCCAAATGCACAATTTTCTCATCTCAGAGAAGGATCAGGTGCGTAATGTCTGATAACAAGGTAAATGGAAAAATTCAGTTTTAAATTAGTATCAGGCATATTCTTATGCCTGCGTTTCGTCTCTCAAGCGTTACACAGAATAAACATTTGTTAAGAGAGAGAATGGTGCCACAGCAATGTTTACTTGCATGTAGAAAAATGATAATGACAGATGTTTTTATTACATGGCTACTGAAAGCATTAAACTTTTCAAGATCTGTTTTAGATGACAAGTTTGTTTTGTGCTGCACGTACCAAAAACTACAGCAGCAGCAGACCGACAGATTCCTCACTATTCTGTGTCAAAATATGTCATCTCATTTCAAAACCAGAATGTCGTGTTACCTGAAGCTCACAGCTCTAAAACAATGAGAAATGCTCTTTGAGGAGATGCTTTCTGACATGCATTCATGCTGGAACCATAGCAGTATCATGACTGTTATGGTGCAACAAGATTTATCATTTATTGGGAAGATGATCAGAAGCTTCTGTCAGCTCCTGGATCCTAGAAGAGATGTGTGAAAATGCGTGCATACTTTTTCCTCTTCTTTCACTGTTTGCCCAAAGTGTACGTAAGTCTTCAAAGCTCACGTAGCTGTCAGATTGCATCACTTGTGATTTATTTGATATGACCATTGTTTGAATAACCATTGCCTGCTCACATATATTTTTAAATAGAACAAAGAATAAAATTATGGATATTAATAAAGATGTCAATAGCAAGATTATGGTTAAGATTCCCATGAGATTTCACTTTATGTCAAAACACCAAAAGCACTGAGGACTTTTTTTACTTCACTTTGACATCTAAAACTGGTTTTGGAAAACATACCAGGGGTCCTTCTAACTAGGTGCTCTAATAAAAAAGCTATTCTGTAGGCAAACACCAAAGAACAAATTACAGGATGCTTTAGTCACACTGCCAAATAAGGTGAAGCTAAATTCAGAATTTGCTAATACAAAACCTTCTCCAGGTTTCCAGTATGTAGAAAATCACAGAATCACAGAATGGCCAGGGTTGGAAGGGACCACAAGGATCATGAATCTCCAACCCCCCTGCCACATGCAGGGCCACCAACCTCCCCATTTAATACTAGGCTAGTTAATACTAGACCAGGCTGCCCATGGCCCCATCTAATCTGGCCTTGAAAGATCTCCAGTTAACTGAGAGGCACAGCCTTCTGTTACCTCTGTTACCCATCAATCACATACAACAAGAATGAAAAAGGGCCACAAAAACATGCCATATTATAAATGAAAAAAAATCAGTGTCACATACATAAAATATGGTACACTGAGGATTCAGTGCTCGTTTATAGGACAAAATCTGAAGTTAAAATTAGTACCTTTTAAATACATCAGTCCCTCCAAACTTCAAAAAAAAAGAAAAAAAAAATTCTTGCATTGCAATTATTCTTTATTTCATGTATTCTTACTTATAAGATATTAAGCAATCAGGAACCAAAGCCAGCAAGTACACCAGCAAAAGGCCATAAGAATTTCTTAGCTATGAGGGCAGATCTTCTTAAGAAAATCATTCCGTCTTCACTAGAGCTTGCACATAGTGACTTTGATGTTTGGTCAGGTATTTTAATTGGACGCTACTCACATGCCGTGTTCCTATTTTGCATCTTTATTGCTTCAACTTCCAGTCACTATTATGCTTCTGTCTGCACTATTAAAGGGACCATTACTACCAAATTTCTGCTTCCCATGTACATAATTACTGGCTGTGATTAAAAAAAACCAAAAACATTCTTTAATCTTCTCCTTCATACTAAAAATATAAATCCATGGAATTTGATCCGTCATGACATGGGATGATTTCCAATCCTTTAATCACTTTCATGGCTCTTCTGAGTCCTCTCCATTTTTCCCAGTATCCCCATTGCATCATGGATTGAAAACTGGATAAAGTATCCTAATAGTCACATACAGAGTTTATGTAATAACCCTATTCCAATATTCTATCATCTTGCTTTTTATCAAAGCAGATTGGAATGAGAAGTAGTTAAGCATTTGCATTCAGTTTATCTTCCATTCTTCTTGGTTACTCATGTGCTAATGTTTCTAGTAATGAATTCTTAATCCAGCAATTAGGAAAACTCTGTAGTTTAGGGCTATCCTTCTTTAGTTATTGTACTTAAATGATTTAATTTATCTTCCTTAATAAGGTCCAGCCCTGTGGAATTACAAGGTTTTGGAAGCGCTAACCATAATATTTGATCATTCTTGTAAGCCAAGTGTCAAGAGAAGCGTTAAGAATATATATAAGCAATGAGTACAGTAAAAGGCTATGTCAGAGCTAATTAATCAAGATGGTCAAAAACTACTAAGATACAAATTGCTGGAAATAAGTATTCAGTACTTACACATTCAGTGTGCACTGGATGTACAGCAAACAGCAAAGCAGCTAGAAGAGATGTCTTTGGAGCCAGGTTTAGTCTTCTTCCTTTATTAGTGAATTGCAATCCACCCAATAATATTGAGAACACATCAACCATCAACACTGAGATAGTACAATGCAGTATGATATTGATGACATGGAAACCAACTGGGTAGAAGCCTCCAGCAAAAAGATAATTAATTCTATATACAAACAAAAGCATTAAGGTTAGGAGTTACATGAATAGTTAGAGACATTCTAACAGACAACCTAACCAACCCCCAAACCAAGTCTGTATTAGAAACGAACAAAAGCTAAGGCTAAAAACAAAACAAAACAACACAGGCTGAAAAATACAAGCAAACCCTGGCATGCATAGTCTTACCACTTCATATCACCACAACAGACCAGAAACAACATCCTGATCTTTACTTAAAGGTATTCATATGGGATACCATATTTAGAATACCTTCAAAGACATACGTTAATGCTGTTGGGTTAATCATACTGATGATAAGTTAGAACTGGCTTTTGGCTACCAACAGAACTTCAATGTTGCAATGCAATAACATTGCACCAACAAAAATCCCAGCCTATTGAGGGATGTCTTGGGCTTAAGAGACACTGTCCACAAGCAACTTGATGGAATCATTTTAAATAAATTCACAGCATGGAAACTGATATGCATAGAAACTAAGATTTCTACTGGCATTCTAGCAGAAAAACATCTTAGCATTTGGACTGATGATGTAGAAAGCAGCTGGGTACAATCCAGCATCAATCCAGTAGTCAGGCAGCAAGTCTTAGTAACTAATCTGTGAGACTGGTTAGAGACAAATGTCATACAGGTATCAGAACGAGAAAGAAGTAAAAAAACATTAAGTCTAAGATCCAATCCAAGATAGGAACTTTGAGGCAAAATGGAGAGGGTAAAGGTATGTTATTTTCTGTGTGCTTTTATAAGAAGGTGAGATACATAGAAACTTACAACTTCAAATACTTCATTTGACCTGCCTACATCTGGCTTAAATGAAATCTATTAAAAATACCTAACTCATTATAAATGTGATACACATAAAAGTTAAACTTTGGGGAATTAAGAAAGCCAAGTTCTTACTCATGAAAACAACATTTTATGGACCATCCCCACATGTTCGTCTATATTTTCAGATATAGTAATGACAGTATCCCAGTTCTCTCATTAAACTAACTGGGATATTACTAAAGATGGAATCTACCACAGAGACCTTGAAAAGAAAGGGAAGCATGTGCTGTTGAATGCAATGGAAGCTTTACTAAGTTTAAGACACTGACACATACCATTCAGTTGCATATTTTCCTCAGTGGCAATGTAAAGAAACTTCAAAAGACAGTGAGACATCATGCTAAAACACTAACACTGAACTCAAAAGTCAAAGCTTTTGCTTCAGTCTGAGGAGGAATCTAAATGATTCTCCAATCTTAGTTCCTGGTTTAGACCAGAAACAACTCTATAGTCAGTGCCAACTCTACATTCTGCAGCAGCTGGTTCCACAGCACAGAGTTGTTTGGGGAAAATAAAGAAGTTTATGGCTCAGTTCTTAAAGATTCTCTGCATTACCGTGCACAGTTGCTATGTGGGATTTTTTTGCTTTTTTTTTTTTGTGTGTACAAGGATTTGGGCAAACAAGAGACATGAGCTAAGCATCTACAGAAGGACTCCTTGTAAACAATTAGTTGTCTGAGAAAACCAGCCAGTTAAATAGACAGGCAAACATCTTTTTCACTCAGACTCTCAGGCAATGATTGACTTGAAACAAAAATATCAGGGAGATAGAGACAGAAAATTACTCAGTGTCCTAGTGGCAAAAGGCCACAGCAGATTGATGCTATTTGTAAAAAGAATCATCAGACAGTTTACTAACCAAGCAAGGAACAGAAACTACAATAGTACAAGTGGCAGCAGGGCTAAGTGGAGGGAACGTGCATTTTATTCCTTGACAACACACTGATCCACATTGCTCCTAATACCAAAGTATATGAGATGCAATCTCTGAAAAGTATATTGAAAAACAACGTCAAAATAACGTGTACTTAGAGAAAGAAACAATTTGAAAATTAAAAGTCAATTTGAGATTAAGAAAGAGAGCAGAAAAATCAGATTAAGGAAGGACATCCAACTCCCTCCAGACATTTTGTTTTTCCCATTTTCATATTGCCTCCTGTCTAAAATCAACATGCCAATATGCGTTTAAAAAAATCTTCAGACCTAGAACAAAATGGCAAGTCTCACCTGAAAGTTAGGACAGTAAGTGGTCGATACGACTTATGACTGGTATTGCTGCTGAGTTTGCTACCCCAAAAGTCATGATGCCACAGGTCACCAAGTGGGGTTTCTGCCCTGAGGTCCTGAAATAAAACACCACATTCATAACATTTTTGTTTGATTTAAGGAAGCTATAACACAAATGAGTTCTAAGTAATACAAGCTCATGTTAACATGAACATACCACATGTTTTGCTGGCTCTCTGCTGACATTTGACGAGGTACAAAAGTTTGCAATGAAGGTGAAGTTTTGGATGCCTGTCATACAATCACAGAATGATGTGGGCTGGAGGGGACCTTAAAGATTGTCTAGTTCCAACTCCCCTGTCATAGGCAGGGTTGCCAACTGCTAAATCAGGCTACTCAGGATCCCATCCAACTTGGCCTTTAATGCCTTCAGTGATGGAGTATCCACCACCTCTCCAGAGTAATCTGTTCCAGCACCTCACAACCCTCTGAGTAAAAATTTTTTCCAAACATCTAACCTAAATCTCCTCCCCCTTAGCTTAAAGCCATTCCCCTTTGTCCTATCACACTCAGATGGTGTAAAAAGTCTGTCTCCCTCCTGCTTATAAGCTCCTTTCAAGTACTGGAAGGACACAGTGAGGTCTCCTAGAGCCCTCTCCAAGCTAAACAAGCCCAGCTCCCTCAACCTTTCTTCATAGGAGAAGTGCTCCAGCTTTTTGATTATCTTTGTGGCTCTCCTCTGAACCTGTTCCAATAGCTCCCGTACTGGGGGCCCCAGGCCTGGATGTAGTACTCCAGATGGGGTCTCACAAGGGCAGAGTAGAGGGGGACAATCACCTCCCTCTCCCTCCTGGCCACCTCTCTTCTGATGGAGCCCAGGACTCTGGGCTGCAAGAGCATGCTGCTGTCTCATGTCCACCTCTTTGTCCATCAGGATTCCGAAATCCCTCTCCACAGGGCTCCTCTCAATGAGTTCTTCTCCCAGCCTGTACTTGTATCTGGGATTGCCTTGACCCAAGTGCAACACCTTGTACTTGGCCCTTTTAAATCTCATTAGATTCTTGTGTGCCCACTTTTTGAGTGTATCCAGGCCATCAAAAAGAATAAAAGCATCTTGACCTTTAAGTAGGCATAACTACATGGTATTTAGTAGAGCAAGGAGTATGTCAGTTGATAATCTGGTCCAATACTCGAAATAGAATGCATACAAAAAAAAACCACCTTTACCTAATAACATTGTAAAATGTCTTTCATTTCACATTGTTTTAAGATTATCATGCAGAAGAGGCCACTGTCACAAACAGCTGTTTTTAAAACAGTGCAAGTAGGACAACTATTGATGAAAACAGGAAAGCAAGGAGACCAAAGACAGAAAAGAACAATTAGCTCTTTCTGAAGCTTCACTTTGTACAGAATACTATTCAATTAGCACTTTTAAAAAACTGTTAATACATGAAGCCAATAATAAGTTGTTCTGCATACTGGCCTAAACAATTAATAGCGGGTGCTAAAATGAACAAATTGTGTTAATACTGGGTGGGGTCAGAGCCTAAAAAAATATCCAAAACATTGCAAAGGATAAATATGCTCTTTCCTTTCCTCTTAAGCCATGTTGATAAAGAAAACATACATATAACATAGACTATGAGTGACAAAGATAGACTTTGGATAGGAAAAAAAAAAAGGAAGCCACCTTTCTGAACAGGTGGGCTTTGTAGCATCCTCCTTAGTTCTCTGTGAGAGTAAGCTGTTGAGCTCTATCCAGTACTCTCATCTTCTACCCTCCCTTATTCCTCTGCTTTTCCGAGACAAATTCTAATAAGCAAATACACAGGTTATATACACTTAAGATGGAGCCTAAAAACAATATTGTACTAGCTAATGAATACCTTTTATATGAGTGCTGATGTTACACCTGCAATCAAAAGAAAGTTACTCTACTCCGATCTTCTTTTACCCTCTTTTTTTTTCCAATTTTAAACAGACCAACAAATCAAAAACAGACCAAACAACCAATTCAAACAACAGTAAGCCGACAAACCAGCCTGCTAAACTCATGAAAGGTCTTTCAAAGCCTAGTGCCCTATGTCTTACTCATTTTACATCTCCATCTACTTACAAAGTTGGCCCATTGTAATAACCTTAGCTTGTTACCTCCAATTTCTTAAAAACACCACTATTATCTCACTCACTTCTACATTATCCTGGGCTCTACAGTACCTTTCATCTTATCCTTAGCTGCATTTTTGGCCTTCCAAAAAGGCAAAAGATAACATATCACGGCTAGTCCCAATATACAACCACACGTCTGTGCCATGCTTACTGGCAGCTGCTGGACTGAACTGGCAATATCTGAGTTTTTCCTGGTTCTCTTAATACATTCTGTTCTCTATTCATCAAAAAAAATTCAGAAAAATAGTTTCCTATCACTAGATCAAACTTGGCCAATATTAGTTAACAGTTACAGAGAGAACTGGATAGGCTGGTTTGATGTGCTGGAGCCAACTGTATGAGGTTTGAAAAGAGTAAGTGTCAAGTTCTGCACTTCAGTCACAAGAATCCCATGCAACGCTACAGGCTTGGGGCAGAATGACTGGAAGGCTGCGTGAAGGAAAAGGGGTGCTAGCTAGTCAGCTGGCTGAACACGAGCCAGCAATATGCCGAGGTGGCCAAGAAGGCCAGTGGCATCCTGGCTTGTGTCAGAAATAGCATGGCCAGCAGCACTAGGGAGGTGATACTAACTGTGCACTGGGCTCAAGGTGAGGCTGCACCTCGAGTGCTGTGTTCATATTGACTTCCCACAAGAAAGACATTGAGGTGCTGGAGTTTGTTCAAAGAAGGGCAATGAAGCTGATGAAGGGTCTGGAGCACAGGTCTTGTAAGGGAACTGGGACTGTTTAGTTTGGAGAGGAGGAGGCTCACTGCTCTCTACAATGACCTGAAAGGAGATTAAGGTGAGGTGAGGATTGTCCTCTTCTCCCAGGTAATTAGTGATAGGATGGGAGGTAATAGCCTCAGGTTGGGTATTAGGAAAAAAAAATATTCTCCAAAAGAGCGGTCAAGCATCAGAACAGGCTGCCCAGGGAGGTGGTGGAGTCCCTGACCCTGGAGATGTTCAAGAAATGTGTAGACAGGTCTCTTAGATTTTAGACAGTATGGTGCTGAAGACTTGGTGGTTGGACTTGATGATCTTAGAGGTCTTTTCCAATCTGAAGAATTCTATGAATTAGGATGGGGAAGTAGGATAAAAATCTTGCAACAACATACTATCAAATGAACAGAAGCATTCTGAAAGATGTTACTAACAAATATGCAGAAAAGAGACTGCTAACAAGGCAGTCTTCGAAAAGTCTTATACTGCAGATATAAATTAAGGAAAATATTAAGAAACCAAGACTCATGGGGAATTCCATTTGAATTCAAGAATTATTCCAGTGTGAAACTTCTTTACTCTCTCACAGATATTTCTGTTGTCAAGTGATACAAAGAATTTCATTTTTTTTTCTCCCAAGACCACAATTTTGGCCTTCAGCACGTTCCATTCCCCAATGGCATGAACAAACACTAAAGGTCATAATCTGACTCTCAGAGGGGCGAAGCTCATCATCAGCCCACTAAATCAATCAAGGTAGCCTGCTTTTACAGGGGCAAGTCGAGACTAGGTTGTACACCAACAGATATTGAAGCCTTTGTACTCTTCAAGATGGATCTATTGGCAGGCATTGTAGTTCTCAGACTGTTGTCTCAAACAACAGCAGTGTTCCTCATACATGTTTGTTCAAGAAATGAACTATGAAAAAGACTTTTTTTTTTTTTAAAAAGGAAGTACTACAATTTTAAAAGCACATCTACATCACAGATAGCCTTAATGATGGGAAACATATTTGGGATGAGCAAAGTGATATTTTCCATTGCACCAGAATCAGTCTTCTTCTGCCTTCAGCAGGGAGAATGCAGGTAAAGCTGAATACCTGGAATGATTTAGTGTTTAGATTACATCTCCTTATGACCCAGAAATTCTTAGCCACTTATCTTGTTCATGCATCTAAGTTCTGTGAGAGAAAGTTGTTTACATCAATTACCCCACAGTGAACTTTCTCTAAAAAAAGGAGCCCATTTGCTCTAAAAGTCACAATTGATAAAAAGTTACATATGATGTTCTCTATCAGAACTGAAAGTACAAATCAAAGAATCTCTAAATACTTGATTAGCAGCAGCTCACAGAAAGCAGGGTTCAATTCTAGAAAAAAAAAGGTCAGTTTTTCTATAAAAAGGCTTATGGAAATGACACACTGTGTCTGAAGTTTATGAAGACAAAAACCATTGTTGTGTACTAGTTAAAATGCTACTTAAAATGATAAGAAAACATCCAGGAAACAGCCTTGAACTCAATAAATCCAACAACTGAACGTTCCACAGTATGGTAGGCATAGGGTCGACTAACAGTGTATCTTTTGTTTTAATTAATTAACTAATTAGGAAAGATTGGTTGGGGAAAGGGGGGGGGCGGCAGGGAAGCTAGTACACTAAAAAAAGTCAGTGTGCAGTACCCAAAAAGACATAGAGTAACTCAGTAAATCTATAAGATTACTTTATCTATTGTCTCTCCTACTGAAAAAGCAGAAAATAGAGAAAACATGCTGTAGCTTTTTAAATGAACTCTGCCTTTTCTATATAGTCTTCCTCCCAGCTGAATACTCACTGTCTCCTCACTTTTCTTATGGAGTCGGTGTATACATATTAGTACTTATCTAACCCTGTGTTAAAATGATACTGTTGACAAAATCTCATCGAGATTTTGATATGAAAAGTAGAGTAAACCTCACAGTTGTTTGGTTTTTCTTGTTGTTGTTGTTGTTGTTTTTAATGAACAGACTAGATTTGGATTAATCTATTCAAGCAACTGGCTGAATTTCTCAGCACTGCCAACAGCTATAATCCTGATGAAGGTTGTTGTGTTGTACAGATAAATACAAATATTTCAAAAGTAAAAAGTGAAAGAAATGGAGAAAGATTAAAAGTGTGGAAATTCTACAAGAACAAAACAACTTGCCTTGTTTCAACATCAGTCTTTTGCTTGTTCTTTCAGGAAATTAAAATATACAATTGTGCCCCAAATAAAACTTTACAGAATGAAACATTCCCAGATACCGTGTAATTTAAAATAGAATGCCTTTAAAAAAAACAACACAATAACACAAAAACAACAGAAAAAACAAACTACTGTAGGATCTTAATTTATTGATAGTCTTCTCAGAGAAGCTTTGAGATTTAATTCCAATTTGATGGATTTTTTCTTCCCAATGCATTTATAAATTGAGGTACAATGATGAATACAAGCAAATATAAATTTGTCTGAGTAAAGAGTAGTACTGTGAAGTTCTAAAATGCACATTGCAGTACGTTGCCTCTAAATTTTGTACATCTTAGTTTTTAAGTATTTCAAGAATTACTCATTGCATGTATGATAGATTTTTAAAACCTAGGGAAGAAACGCAGGAAAAATAAGCTTTCCTTGCTCCTTTAACATTTTTATGGCATAAACCACAGCTGGAGAACCCTGCACACTACAACTGGTTAGTTATCTTGCAACCAAACTGTATTTGCACATCACTCCAAAGAGACAACCTTTATTTACTATTAAGAGATACTGGAAAAATCTACTGCATACTCCCTCTCTCACTTAGAAATGAGCATAAGATTTATAGGCAGTTCTTGATATACAGGTATCCTGTGAAGAAGTGTTACCAATCAGCACATCCAAATTAGCTGCAACCCTAGATAATACTGCCTTAGATGACAAGTAGATGAACTCCATCTGCCACGGCAGAAAGAAATCCCTTTTCCTTGACCATATATCAACTTGTCAAGCAGAGTATTTCACTTGCAAAAAAAATGAAAGGTGACACATTCTGAGAGAAAAAAAACAACCCCTTTTAATTTGCTCACTCTTTTGTATTATTATGCATTAGAACCCCAGTCATATTTTTCAAATAGCTTTAGGAATAAGATTTTGTTCAGTTTTTCTGCAGAGCACTGCTGCACAGCTTGCCTGTCAACGATAAAGAAAGCTTACTTCAAAAAAGAACAACAAAAAAACCCACCAAAACACCAAACTCAAGAAAAATAAAGCTCAAAAAAAGAAATATCAGAAGGAAGTTCTCTACTAGGATGAATATTATGGGCCTCCTTAGATAAATTGTGGCCACTGTTTCTTTTCTATTAACACTTAAGTCAAAAAGGAAGAAAAAAGAAAAGAAAAAAAAGACAAACCTTATTATTGATGATGGCTTCAGAATCATCAAAGACAAAATCTCCATCATAGCTGTTTGCAAAGCAGAGGAAGGAAATTAATGCCACAACAGTCTTAGCCCAGCACGATGGAAGGAGGAACCATGATATGTCATGGTCCAGGTTAGGTTCTGTCTGTGCCATTCTGTGAAATCCTTGTTCCAAGTTGGGAGCTTCAGCATTATGTTGGTTGCAAATCTGAAAGAAATAGATACAAATGCTCAATTACAGTAGCATTTCAATAAGAAAAGAAAAGAAAAGAAAAGAAAAGAAAAGAAAAGAAAAGAAAAGAAAAGAAAAGAAAAGAAAAGAAAAGAAAAGGAAAAATTTAAATGGAAGGTTGTGTTGTGTGAAATTTCATTATCCCAATCTAACGCCTTTGTTTCAGAGTGTTTGGTAATCACTGGAACGTACCTAAACTTAATTTTGTACTTCAAACTTGGAAGAAAGCCACAGTTTCTCACGGTCTATGCACAGAGATAAAAGCCAAGAGATTCTTAGATTCCAAGTTAAAGCTCTGGCACAGATAAATTCTAAAATCTCGAACAAGACACTTTTAATTTTGTTTCTTACTATTCTTTTCAAGTACAACAAACTGGGGTGTCACAGGGAGTGTGAAGCATTTATAAAGTCTCTACGAGGATGATAAACATTATAATTTCCTTATAGAGAGCGAGGAGTATAGAAACACAAGCAATTGCAGAAAGAACTGAACTTCGCCCTGGTTAACCGAATGAAAGGCTCTAACCCTGCATGTAGCCCATACTGGCAATTCATACAAACGTCACAGCCGGCCAATGGACTAGGCCTAAATCTCTACAATTCCAGCAACAAGACAACAGGTATTGCACAATTAAGACTCAAAGTGGCGTTCATTGGGTCATTCTGCACACGTCAGGCACGGTACAGGCTTCACAGAATCACAGAATTGTAGGGGTTGGAAGGGACCTCAGAGATCATCGAGTCCAACCCCCCTGCCAAAGC
>JAOWBP010000001.1:117083969-117100515 GCA_028571105.1 Tragopan temminckii | reverse complement strand
GCAGCCTGTTCCAGTACCTCACCACTCTCTGTATTATTATTAATATTATATAATATTTATATATAATATATTTATATTTAATTATATTAAAATTAAATATATATTAAATATATATATATTTCCAGCCTATGATTATATATTATATATACTATATATAAAATTTAAATATATTAAAATTAATTATATAAATATTTATATATAACATACAATAATATTATTAATATTATTAAAGAGCTGTTCAGATCAACTTGATGGTAAAGTGTTATATTTACTGTTCTTGAAGAAATCAGTTCTTGAACAAATTTAATGAATCAATTCTATCCCCCTGCCCGACCATCATTCAGTACAGCAATCTATAGCAGCTTCCAATTCCCTAAGTACACTAACATGTTACTATCCTGAACACCATTTGTCCTTGAGTTGGCAGCAAGTATGTAGGGACATTTGGAAATCTCAATTTTACTTCCGTGTTAAGCAAATAATCACTTATTGATGCTAATTAAAAAAAAAATAAAATATCTAATCAACAAGAGTTATACTAGCTGTACTAATAAAGGCATAGGAAGGAGAGAAACCATACAAGAATTTAATGTTGTCTTGTTTGATATGGCTTGAAAAAATGGCTAATGAATAGATCACTTCTGATTTTCAACACGTGAACATCTATTTTAAATACAGATCACTTGAAGTATTGTGAAATGACAAACTTTCACTTGCTTACCATTTACTTCCAGATAACTCTCAGCTAACAAAAACGTGCTTCTGAATACATAATGCATTACATTTTTTACTTTCAACACCTGGTGTCAGCAGAATAACGCTGTATATTTGTATGTAAGATGCTCTGCAGTTGTGTGTGCTTTGATTTTAGAGCAGTAATATTTCAAATAAAAGTGGAATCATAGAAAACTATGGGAAATGATGGACACAGATGAATTTAGTGGTTAAGTGACATTTTATCTGTTAACTGACCATAACAGACTACTTTAAAAATGAAACAAAGTTGTCTAAAAACCTTCATCCCTTACTCAAGGTTAAAGACAACCTGAAGCAAAGCAAAAAATCATTCTGTATCTCCAAATTTTGAGCAAGCCAAATCCTACACTTAATTTGCAAAAAAGCATTAACTGCTGACTATTTCTACATCAGAATTCAGCTGAATGCAATTTCATTTTTGTACTAGCAAACCATTACTCTTCTGTCCAGTTTAGGACAGCTGCACTAATAATCATTATGATGGTTTCACTAAGAATGGACAGTGAGGGGAGTGTTTTTGTTTGTAGCTACCTGGATCTCTAAGACACTAATTAAAATATCAAATATCAGAGATTAAATATACTTTGGTCCTTCCTTCCTTTAACTCTAACAAGAAAACAGTCAAATTAATGGAAAATGACAAGACAGTCACAACGAGTAATAATACTTCACTACTTTAATGTGAAAGTAAATATGTATTTTTTACTATAAACTTAAAAAGATAATGGGCACAAGGGAATGAAAGCTTTCTCAGCTTTTGGTGCTTATTTCAAAATCCAAACTGGATTTTGGCAGACATTTAGATCAACTGATATACGATCTAAGTTGTGCTAAGTTTCTTAAATATAGCTTTTCAAATGCGTTACTGAAGGAATCCTGAATTTCAGAAGAGTCATAAGCATCTTATACACGGAAGACTGTAAATACTGTATTGCAACAAATGAACGCAATACTTTAAAGCTGTCAGAAGATTTTGATTCTATTTCAGAAGAAAATAATTCATCAGAAAACTAAAATAATACAAAAGAAGATGTGGTCAAGAGTTTTTTAATTCACTTGGTAAAAACATTAAAACGTACACTTCCACTAATTATGAGTTTCCTAAAGAAAACTTTCCAAAAGCTGTATTGCCTTTCCCTTTATTTTTTCAGTGAGATACAGGGGCTTCTATGGATGTGGATATTCAGGTTTTAGTACACCCACCATGGATTTTAAAGCTAGAACAGAAAGGCTAACATGGACAGCAGAATAACTTCCAGGTGAACAATGTTTGGTGGAGATCCCTATGCTCCAGCAAGGCGTTTACTACCTCTCAATTCATTTGTGCTGGCCACATTCCACAAAGCCACATCACCTAAAAGGAAGATAACAAAGCAACACAACCCTTAATACTGCAGTCAAACAATAAAGCCCCAAATAAAGCAAGATTAAAAGAGAACGGCAGCAGGATCTTCAGATCAAAATTCTGATGGAAAAAAAAAAAAGTAACTGAAAGTAGAAAAAAACCTGAACCCTGAGATGAAGGATGCTGAATCATTAATAAAAAAAGAGCTTTCCTCCCAATTAACAGATGTTACTAAAAACAACTTTTTAAAAGAGACTAGCAAGGTCTGGTGGGCTAATGAAGTTAGACAAGTTTTATACGCATGATTTATTTAACAATAACTCTGCTTGTTCTCCAGCTTCTTCAGCATTTCAGAAGGGAGAGGGGAGAGAAAAAAAGAAAAAAGATAAAGCTGTCTGTAGCACAAACCAGTGTCAACTGTTTTAGGACTCCCTGGCCCCTCATCTCTTTTGGAAAGAGCAAAATAACAACAATAGTGAAAATCAACAATTAAAACACAGGTCTTCAAGAACCCTTTTCTCCCAAACATGCAAGCATTCTGTGGTCATCTTAACAAGCATGTACTTTAACTTGACAAGAACAGGAGCAGAAGTACAGCTGCTGAAGTAATACATAGGTCAGAAAGGTTTGTCTGGCCACTCTTCTGAGCAGTTCTAGACATCTCCTCTCTGACCTGCACTCAGTGGGAGAGGCTGAGCAGAGTGAACTGCCCGGATGACTGAGAAAAGCCTGCCAAGACAGACCTAGGAGACAGCATTTGTATGGAGCCATTCACTTTTTCCATCATTAATTCAAGAACCACAGAATTGTAGGGTTTGGAAGGGACCTCTGTAGGTCATCTACTCCAATCTCCCTGCTAAGCAAGTTCCCTACAATAGGTAGCACAGAAAAGTGTCCAGGCAGGTCTTGAATATTTCCAGAGAAGGAGACTCCACAAACTCTTTGGGCAGCCTGGTACAACTGCTCTGTCACTCTCACAATAAAGAAGTTCTTACAATAAAAATTTATTAAAAAATATCAATTCTTATGGAAGAAAAAAAGGGATGTAGACTGTCCAGCAATAAAAATAAATATGCAGAGTAGGCACAGAACTAGTTTCCTCCCTCATCAGGTGGTAGGATGCTTGGGTGCTGAAAAACAATTATCTTTATCTAGAGGAGGATTTTTTTTTTTTATCTTGACCTTGGAAAAACTTTTGATACTGTTATTCAAGATATTCTCATAAACCAGAAAAAAAACCATGATTTAACACAAACTGTTGGTACTTAGATTTAAAAAACGGTTAGAAATATGCATAAAATTTGGTATATTCGTTCACCCAGCAGAGAAATACTGGCAATGAAAATACTGACTCACGTGAAAGATGCAGGTAATACCACAATGCAAAAGGCTGCGCACAAAACTAATTTTTAGCCCTGCAAGTCTCTGCAGAGTTGCTGCTCTGCAGCAGCAATTCAACTAAGGTCAGCGCTGACTTCCAAGATTAGTCAGGAATACTCAACTGCATAAACAAAATCTGGGAAAAGATAAGCTTAACAGAAGCTCTGTAGAAATAGATTTGGCAGTTATAATAATCATGAACTCAGCATGAGTCAACAACGTGGTACTCTTGGAAAAAATATCCTAATGTTTATGTACAAACAAGTGTATCATTAGTAAGACACGTGAACATAATCTCCAACTCTGATCTGGTCACAAATAGAATACCATGTGCAGCTTTGAGCACCATACTTCCAAAATGTGATCAATTGGACAGAAGGGAGAGTAATCACAGGCCAAGAAAACATGGGGAGGTAAGACTCTACTGTGATCATTTATTTTAGAGAAAATAGGTCATGCCTCTAATTATACAAAAGCACACTAATTAAAAGAAGAAGAGGCAGAAAGCTTCAAACCACATCTACTTTTACAGAAGACCCAATGAACTTAAATTCCAGATACAGACCTTAGAAAAGACTGATTTACCTACTGGTAAGCACAGTGCCTCAGAAGAGCCTAGATCATCTCGGAGGGCTGGGGATTCTCCACTGCCAGTAATACTAAGCAGCAGGTTAGTCAAACCTCTATTAGAAATAACAGTACTACTTCTACGTTTGTGTTTTGCCAAGAAATTGGATTAGGTAGTCTCTTAGCTCTCCTTCAGAAATGGAGAAACAAACAGCAGGTTAATTCATATGCTCTGCATAGAAAGCAGCGCTAGATTTATGAAGGCTGCATATGAACAGCAAGAAGTTGATTCTGCAGTCCAGCCATTGGATCCCACCAACATCATGAGAAGAGACTTCTAGATCCTGCTCTGAATCTGTTTATAGACAGGTTTATAGACCTGTTTACAGTCACTGTGCAATTACTTGATTTCGGATTTTTTTTCAAATAGCAATAAACCTGAAAAGAGAGAACAAAATGTTGGATTCCTGCCCATTCCTATTCCACACAGCAATGTGGATGTACTCAGAGATGTAATCCCAAATTTCTACATCTAATGCTCTTGGACCATCCAAGTCCTGCTTTTGCAGCTTCAAAAGGACAAGCTGCAACAAGATCAGATGTTCCTAGGAGACATGGGTCAGAGTCCTCCAAGGAGAGGGGTCATGAATCAAACATTTCTAGAAAGACTGTTCTTAGTCCTGAAGCTGGTGTTGGTTGGAACATGTGCACATCTGCCAGACATAAGGTATGCCTGGTTGAAAGGCAGAGCAGTGTCAGGCCAGCAGTACATCTTTGGCCTAATAGAAGCACTGAAAGAAGGCAAAGTAAGAGAGTGACCCAGATCTCCACCACCACAGCCTCAAGAATAGCCTGGCAATTCACTCTTACCATTCCCCATTGGAAGCTTTGGCTCCTCAAGTAGAAAGCAGCAGAGACTTTTGCACTTAGAGTCTGCAAGACTGTCATCCTACTTCCCATACAGAACATAGAAGCAGCTACAAACCTGAACCTAAAAAAACATGCCTTAATTTTGTCTATTTTACTTGTTAAATACTACTGTTTCCAGATCACAGACATGACATAACTTAGCCATAGGAAGATCCGAAATAATTGCTATTAGAGATTTTAAAAATATAAACCACATTTTGCTTACAGGCATATGTTGTATCTGCTCTATTGATAGCAAGCTGGTAAGATAAATCACTGATACAGATTAATTGAAGTAATTAACTGGAAATCTATAGCCTCACACAGGTTTCCTCCAAGCTGTCAATGGGGTAACTGTAGACAAGACACACCATGAGTGCTCTAGACACACAGGAAAATTCTGCACACACATTTTTTCCATGTACTGTTTCCTGCATATGTGATTGGAGTTAAGTTACTAGAGATTCACGGGTAAATTGTCACACAGGGGCATGGATGTGACCCAGAGTCATGCCACAGGTCTCTGGGGAAATAATAATAAAAAAGGTAAGCTGACACATATCTCTTAGAAAAAAAATCAAGTCATCGATTATACTGTGGTAGCTCAGATGATATGCTACACAAGTTACAGCAGCAGCAGCTCTGCTCACAGCACAGAAACAATAAGAAGATCAGATCCAAGAAGAGCTGCTGAAGCAAACAGTAATTTTGTGCATGCAGTTATTTTTTTTTTTACAGATCTCAAAATTATTGGAAACTTGAATGATATTCCCTCTTAGCAGACTGTCTGTTTTATTGTCACTGACAACGTTTCCTAACATTTTTTTCCTAAAAACACTCCTAAAGCACTTCAACTACCTGAAATAAAAAGTCAGGTGATAAAATGGAGTTGGGCTTCAGTAGGCTACCATAGAGATCTGGAGGGGGGAGGAGGGGGGGAAGAATGCCAGAGAAACAATCCCCCATCCCATATACAACCTCAAATACTAGCCAAAAGAAAGACCACATTACCTGATCTGGCAGAGTCACGAAAGGCAAATTGTCCTAAAGGGAATAAGTATCACCTGCTCCTCTCCCCCAGAACCATACCCATCAGGTCACGTGGCTGCTGCACCACTCTGCACAACTCTGTTTACAGTTCGGTTGCAACAACTCTGAAGGTCGACCACACATGCACTCAGAACATTAAAATGAAATTAAATATATCTGAAGAACGTAGAATTGAAAGGCCAGAAACTTTATGCTCTAAATCTTGACAGACTTCAAAAGGATGGAAAGCATGAAGTTCTTATGTGAATGCATAACTAAAATATTTTCCATGATTCTGTGATAATTAACAAAATTCCAAACTGAAAATACAGGCAGCAGAATTACAGATCCTAATTGGGCTTTCACATACAGCATCACTGAAATGAAAGTCACAGGTAAGACACATAGACTACAACTGGACAAATAATAGAGATCAAATCATTTTTTGGATATGTAGAAATTAGAAGAATAACCTCACTGCAAAAATGAATCACGTACGAAGTTAAAGATGCCTGGTGTCACCCATTAACATAGCAAATTGTCATTAAGCATAGTTAATTAAAAGATCTAATCTACTAGCAGTAAAAGAACAGACTAAATGAGCAGATGGATTCGGATATATTTTGACCTAAATTTCTTGATATTTCAGGAAGATAAGTAAAGGTAAATATAAATAAGAATAAAAATGAGAGAAAAAAACAGCCAGACAGGGTATCTCATTATGAAGCCTCACACTAGGAAAATGGAAAGACACCAAAAAATGTCTTTTCTCTCTTTTTACTGCACCTGTTTGTCTTCTCCAAGATGTTTAATGCTTGATTCTCTAAGCAGGTCTCTTAAAGGTTCACCTAGCTAATCACATAACTAAGAAATTCATTATATCTGGAACTACAAGAACAAAACACAGCCCATTGCTTAAGGAGAATTTAATCAGATGAAACTGTCAACTTAGAATATAATTTAATCTATATAATCAATTTAAAAGTTGCTTTTCTTTTATGCTCAGCCTCTCCTGAATTTCACTCCTGTTAGAGACAATGATTAAAGAAGATCTGCAGTCCACAGAAGTCAAAAAGATTCTTTTGTTTTTGAGCCCTTTATGTCACTTTCCCCAAAGACACTCTTCCCAACCAGACAAAGTTTATAAGCATCTAACTTTATGTTATTTTTCGTATCTGAAATGAGCTTCAGAAAGATCTGGCCGGTGGCTGGATTCACATGCGGAAAGTTCTCATTGCTGCTGGTGTACTGGAATTATATCACAGTAAGCAGTGCAACCTTGGAGCAGGTTAGTAGCCCGATGTGGGAAACGCGTGTATGTTATGATAAACACCCTGCTGGGATTTATTCCCTTTATAATTTTCAGCTAAGGCAAAAGTAAGCCTGGGGCTCCACTCCATAAATTACGTCAAAACATTTCCCTTATATGTGTAATTTCTCATACAGTGCAGGCTAAGCTCTATGCAATCCTATCAATTCTCAATTAAGTTATTCTGCTGTTCCCACATCCAAACACAATATTTACTAAACAGTACCACCACATATCACATGTAACACAACACGAAACAATCCTGTAGACAACAGGGTAGCGTAAGGTAATGCAGTTTTAAAGCACTGCTTCAAAGTACATGTTGCCACACTCCACCTACGTGCTGTATGTTGCCACACACCATCCCCTTTTAGTGGAAATATTATGCAACGTTGAGATTGGATTCTCACTTACTCATTCTACAAAAAGCCTAAATTTTGTTGTAAATACTACCTCAAAGAAAATCAACAGCAATTGATACTCCTGAATGTATCTGAATGCCAAGTTCACTGCAAGGTTCTATTTTCCACCTTGTAATCTCTAGGTGGAACTCTCTTCTCACATTTCCCTTTTCCAGCTCTTTGTAGGGTTCATAGAATCACTACATTTCAAAAAGACCACTGATACAATCCAGTCAAATCATCAACCCATCTCCACCATGCCCACTATCCACATCCCACAGTGCCACATGTGCTCTTCTCTTGAAAACCTCCAGAGACAGTGACTCCACCACCTCCCTGTTCCAAAATCTGACCACGCTTTCTGAGAAATTTTTCCTAATACCCAGTGTGAACCTCCTGTGGTGTAACTTAAAGCCATTCCCTCTTGTCCTATCACTAATTACCTGGGAGAAGAGGTCAATCCCAACTCTCTCTAACTTCAAGTTGTGAGAGAGAAAGTCTCCCCTGAGCCTCCTCTTCTCCAGACTAAACAATCCCAGTTTCCTCAGCTGCTCCTCGTAAGACTTGTGCTCCAAACCCTTCTCTGGACACACTCCAGGGCCTCAATGTCTTTCTCCTAGTGAGGAGCCCAAAAGTGAACTTGAGGTGCGGCCTTGTCAATGCTGAGTACAGAGGGATGACCACCTCCCTGTTCCTGCTGGCTACAGGATTTCTGATACAAGCCAGGATGCTATTGGCCTTCTTGGCCACTTGCGCACACAGCTAGCTCATGTTCAGCCAGCTGTAAACTAACACTCCCAGATCCAGGTTGTTGTTCCTTTCCCCACAGTAAGTACTACTGCCTTGAAATTCAAGACTGTCCACTCATCAGCCAAAAACCACGGCAAGTTTTTCTGTTGTTGCTGTTTCATCTTGTTGTTTCACGCTCCCAACCTTGTTCATGTTGTTTCATGGTCCCCATCTTACCTGAAGTTCTGTTCTACCCAGCTGGTTAAAATTGCCTACAATTTTCCCTCCCACATATTCTCAAATCCTATTACCAAAACAAATCTAATCACAATGACTAAAACAAAAAAAAACAAACAACAACAAGAACACCAACACAATAATTTTCATTTCAGGTTATTACTGTGAGTGCTTAGACTACATATCCCTTTCTCCAGGCTTCTTACATCGCTCTTCCTTTCCCATAAGCTTTTCATGGCATGGAATTTCCAGTTTCTTCAGGCTGTAACACTGACAAGATCATGGTGTCTTGCTATAGAAAACTTTTTTCTCGTCCCAGATGAGTTGGATAAATCTAAACAAGGGAGCAGATTCTGACACTCATTCAACATATTGCCAGTGTACAACCCCATAAAACCTTTGGAACAGGAATATCAGCAAAAGCTGGAGGCCAAAAGAATGTCATCATAAAAAAGAGGTATGAGTTATACAAAAGGTAAAAGAGAAGGCCAGTGCTTAGTAGCATAGAGATGGATTGCAGAGTGGAAAGCAATGACACTGTGCCTTAAAAGCAAAAATTACTGAGGTCCTAATGAAGGAATCAATATCTCTTAAAATAAATATCCCTTCACTGGCAAGCTGTAAAGATGCTGAGAGAATCACTTATTTTATTGGTCAACATCTTCTGGTCACACTTTTGGATTTGCAAACCACCTGAACCTGAAAATTTGCTTTCCTGCACTGCCAATTGATTTTGTAAGTTCTACTTTAGGAATCACAACAAAGATGCTAAATCAACAATTAAAACAGCCTTAAATACTTCTTGTCAAGCTCAAAGCACATGCTACGTGCTACCAGAATCCAAAATGTTGTATTATAGCACCCACAGCAAATTGCAGGTAATGCAGCTAGTTAAATTAGTTTTAAAAAGAAGAACAGTTAAAGACTTAAAAGAGTTGTATAAGAGTTAATTTCAAGAATTAAAAAGGAGTTAGGATTACAACTGGGACTGAGGAGTTAGGATTACAACTGGGACTGAGGAGTTAGGATTACAACTGGGACTGGGGCCCTCTATTTACTTTGGCCTATCCACCATTTCCTTATACATTAAAACAACCCATAATTTCTTTTAAGAGAAGTTATTACATAATGAAATTCTGCCATGGCCTTATACTCTTATCATAGCTAATGTCAACCCCTTGCTTGTCAGCACATCTAAATGCCATTCAAAGCAACTACAATCATCATTCTTCCAACATAAGAACAAAATAAGACTCTTATTTCTCACTCACTACTTACAGTCTCTCTTCCAATATTATTTTTCGCAGCAATGTTTTGAAGAAAATTGGTTTATTTCTATTTTCTTTCTAGCTTTCAGCCCTTGTACTACATATGTGGGATGTATTTCTCCTGATGGGAAATAATATAACTTGTTACTTTTGATTTCTAGAGAAATCCACACATTTCTAAGATCTATGGAACAACAAAACTCCTACGACAGAAATCAGAGTGGATAGAATCAAATTCTTTTTTTTTTTTTTTGGACCCTCTCTTGAAATCTAAGAGGCAAATAAATTAATATCTCATTGTAGATAAGAGATTATTACAATCGCATACTGAAATTAATACTAAATTTCTGTGTCTACAACAAACCCTTGGGTCCCATTTAAAAGAACTCAGAAAGAATTTCATTAAAAAGTTCTTATGAACCAGAGAGCAGTACTCATTACACCCGACTACATTTTTCGAAGTTAGGAACCTTGGCTGGTCACTTAGGCTTCACCAGCAGACGTGAAGAGACATGAGCTGAATCCTTCACCATCAGCTACAAATGAAATTCATGCTTTAAATGGATCAGTAGATAATTAAGCAAATATATTACCTGTCGGAATGGTGTGGTACTCAATCCCTCCTGCATAATTTGCTTATATACTCCATCTTCCAGTTTTTGACTTTCTGATACACCAAAATCCCAAATACTAATAAAACCAATGGAGGCAGTTGCTTCATGCTTCTACCTATTGCATATTATCAACTAAAACCACAGATGAGGAAAAAAATCAGATATAAAAAACAAGCTTCAGTCTTTTAAGTAGTTCATAAAATGAACCTAAGCCTTCATCACCAGCAGACTTCATAAAGGACACAATCAAAAACTAAATGCTCTTCAGCAACTGAATGGCTGAACTACTCAACCTATGTACTTGAAAATATCAGCCTTCTAACAGCACTGTGTAAACTGTGCGTCGGTAGAAACAATAAAACCTGGTTATGTAATTGAAGTACTGTACACAAACTGGTCTGCCTAACAGAAGGCAAAACCTGACAGGTGACACATTTCACTAGACATGTAGACAACCAGTCCCTGTGACGCAGATGGCTGCAGCAGAGGTACAAGCTGATACAAGGGATTTGGAGAAAAATACAGGAGAAGAAAGTGCAAGTGTACAGTCTTGCACCTAAAGAAGAATAACTGCATGCACCAGTACAGGCTGGGGGATGACCTGCTGGAGAGGAGCTCTGCAAAGAGGGACCTGGCTGTCCCAGTAGACAACAGGTTGGCAGTGAGCCATCAGTGTGCCCTTATAGCCAAGAAGGCCAATGGCATCCTGACATGCATTAAAAAGAGCATGGCAAGCAGGTCAAGGGAGGTGATCTTCCTCCTCTACTCTGCCCTGGTGAGGCCTCACGTGGACTACCGTGACCAGTTCTGGGCTCCCCAATACAAAAAAATACCAGGGATCTCCTGTAAAGAGTCCAGCAGAGGGCTGCAAAGATGACAGAGGGCCTGGAGTGCTTCTCTGATGAAGAAAACCTGAGAGACCTGAGTCTGTTCAGCCTTGAGAAAAGAAGACTGAGAGGGGATCTGATCAATGTTTATACATATCTAAGGTGTGGGAAGTAAAGGGACAAGGCCAGGCTCTTTTCAGCAGTGGGTGGTGATAGGACAAGGGGAAGCAGACACAAACTGAAGCATAGGAAGTTCCGCACAAATATGTGTAAAAACTCCTTTACTTTCAGGGTGACAGAACACTGGAACAGGCTGCCCAGGGGGTTGTGGAGTCTCCTTCTCTGAAGACATTCAAGACCCACCTGGATGCCTACCGGTGCAACCTGGTGTAGGGAGCCTGCTGTGGCAGGGGGGTTGGACTTGATGATCTCTAGAGGTCCCTTCCAGCACCTACAATTACGTGATTCTGTGAAAAGCAGACCACCGAGCGTAGATTAGCAGTGTGACTAGATCCTCTGACATATCACTACATATCTTATTCATCCCTACCTCAAGACTCCTGAATATACCCTCCTGGGCAAAGGAAGCTAGAAAGGTGGCAAGCATCCTGCATTGCAACAATGGGAGCACCCACAGTAGGCAGAGGGAATGGGTTATCTCCTTTAACTCAACACTCATTAGATCATATCTACAACATCACATCCAGTTTTTTGGTACAAGGAAGATACTGACAAACTACAGTGAGCTCAAGGAAGAGTCACCAAGACAACAGTGGGCAGGAGATCCTGACTTGTGAAGAGAGGCTTAGGAAACTGAGCTTGTTCAGCTTGCAATGAGATGGCTCTTGGATGACTGAGCAGTAGTATTCCCACACCTCTGAGATGATTTTCCGTAAGATGGAAGTTTGACAAGCAACAAACTAACTGAAACAGGACAGGCTCTGACTTGACTCAAGGAAAAGGATTTTAATGATGAAGACAGACAAGCATTGGGGCAAACTGCCTAGTTCTTATCCCTGCAGGTTTCTGAGACATACCAGGTATGGCCCTGAACAACCTGCTCATACACATGATCCTGCTCTGAACAGGAGGTTGCATGAGAGACTCCTGAGGTCCCTCTCAGCCTGAATTACGCTGTGGTAAAGGTAGTGGGACTGTATCAGGCCAGACAGAATGAGCAGAGGGAAAGACAGCAAAAGGATGTACAATCACTCTGGTATTATTTGATGATGTGTACGTTCAGAATTGCAGTACTGTGCTAATGCAAAAAAGGCCCCACAGCTGAAGTCTGGTGTGCCTGGAACGACATCCCTTGCAGTTACAGCTTAAACGTACAGATAACAATAGAAAAAGCAGAGCTTTAGGGAAAAGGATGAGAAAAAAAGAATTCCACATGGCCAAGGACTTCTGTCAGAATGGCAGTAATACAATGGTAACTTCAGCTGTTAGTAAAAGTCCTAAGCAATTACAGTCAAACACTGAAGAAAGAGGTGGTTGTACAGGTAATCCCAAGGAGAATAAGACAGAGAAATCAGAAGTGACAACGATACTCAATAGGCTTTTCCCAAGATGTTAAATGCAAATAACTGACAAACTCAAAGAAATGAAAAGAGCCAAAATCTTAACGTAAAGGGCATTCTTGAAAAACACTGTAATGGTAAATCAATAGAATGTCCTTCTTCAGTGTTAATTGGTTTTTGAAAGTGAGGAAGAGAGAGCCGTTTGACATGGTCCATAAAATGTAATTAAATTTTTGGAATGAAAAAGAACAGAAAACTCAAAATAGCCACAGACTTGATTTAAGCACAGTAATTTACTACTGCTTTCAACATCCTAGCAGAAAGAGGGAGAGCGAATATGAAGGCATTACATCTGCAAACTCAATGACATTACTACCTTCATACATTTACTCAGTCCCTTATTAAGTTACCTGTTTAATATTTAACCTGTTAATTTAGCTTTACAAGATGCAAAAAAGACAGGATATGTCCATACAGAAAATACTTCTTATGGCAAGTGTTCACTGATCAAGAAGTTCATGTCACTTAAAGTGTCACACAAACTTCAATTCTACCTAATGCATGACGGTTATGAAAACTACTTTCCAGGTGTAAGCTTAAAGAGCATTTTCTTCTAGAGCATGAGAAGTATACAAGAGGACATGAATAAGGAAAAAAAGGTTCACTGCTCCAAAAAAGAGAGGACATACAAACCACAGCGAAAAGAGGTGCATTTTTTTTGCTACAAAGAGTAACTTAACTGTTTATGTTGTTTATGATTTCACAGAAAAATATTTTGGGTAATCCATCAGAGAGCAAAAATGTTCCAGAGTCAGTACCAAAAGGTGAATGCCACAACATAATCCTGAAATTTATTATTCACTTCTTTCACTCCAGTACGCCCTCAGGACTGCACCTCTGTGACTGTACCTACCCTCACAAATTTACAACATTTATCAGGCAGTAATGTAACCTCTCACCTCATAAGAACAAGCAAACACAACCATTTAGACAACAGAGACAGAAGAGGAAAAGATTATGGTTATATCAGCAGGCAGATGCAAGCCCTTCTGAGAAATACAACCTTTTGAAATAAATAGTTAGGGTGCTACTGGGAGTCAGACAAACACAGGCAGCTTGGAGGGACACTGGTTGGAAGGAACCAGCCTCCTGCTCAGAGCAAGACTCATGCCCAGGCCAGGTGATGCTGCTTCAAGTGAAGAGGCCGTGCCCAGTGAACAACGGGTAGGAGTGACAGCAGGGTGCTGGATGGCAAAACAGGCCTCTGCCCTGGGCTCTCAGGAGGCACCTAGCTTTCCACGTCAGAAATCAGCTAAGGAAACCATGAGCTGACACGATGATCCTTTCTAAAGAATAAAATCAAGTATTCTAAACAGTATTTTTCTACCCTGACTCTGCTCACACATAAAGAAATCACTGAAAGGAAAATTAAAAGGAACAGATGATAACAGGTATTGAATTTGTGACACACGCTCTTCTGTGATGGAGCAAAGCTTTGTTTCATACTCCAGTGGTCTTAAACCCATGAAAAGAATCAAGCCTGTTTACAGAGATGCTATCTTTTTTGCAAAGATGAATATCAGTGATATTCAGTATCTAAGGCGGAGATGCAGGAAAGAAGCAGACAGACTCTTTAGCAGGGTCTGTGATGACAGAACAAGCGGAAATGGCTACAAGCCCAGGGAGGGTAGATTTAGGTTAGATATAAGGAACAAATCTTTTACAGCGAGGGTGTTGAGGCACCAGAACAGGTTGCCCAGAGATATGGTTGATGCCCCGTCCCTGGAGACTTTCAAGGCGAGGCTGGATCAGGCCCTGGGCAACCTGATCTAGCTGTGGTGTCCCTGTTCACTGCAGGGTAGTGGGACTAGACGGCACTCAGAGTTCCCTTCCAACTCTAAGGATTCCATGACTCTATGATGCAGAACATCACAGTAACTTGAAAAGTGAGGAGCTAACAGCCAGCAAGAACCCAAGCAAAATGAAGTACTGCCCACAATAACTACTTACTATTTGTCAGCAATAGCATGCAGATTGTAAAACGCGGGCAGTGTATTGGAAGTCAGCTACTTTAACATCTTGACAACTCAGGTTGAGGGATACTTGTTCTGTGTCACTTACTGATGGCAGACAGAATGCTGTAACACGCTTAGCTAACAAGACAGGCTGGTTTTCACATGACCTGGACCTCAGAGGCAAAGAGAGCAGATCAGCGTTAGCTGAAGATACAGAGAACCTGGAGACACAACATAGATTTCTAAAGGATTTCTCATAGGGAGTGGGGAAGAAAGTCTGTAATAAGCCCATTCAGATGTGTTAAATGTAAAAACCTTTCTTAACGGGCTAATTTTAATTGCCAGGAAATTGCTTTTGTGGGTGACTCACTGCTTAAACACTAACCTGGAGGGAATACGATCTGAAGTCCACTCTTTAGGCAGCTGGGTTCTGGAGACACACTGCTGTCTCTAAGTCAGGCTCTACAAGGAGACACACTGGCATTCTCAGAGCATAACAAAGCACAGCAGAAAAAAAAAGCCACGAGCAAACGAAGAAGCCCCGAAGCCTAAAAATGAGGAGGTTAATTGCAGTTAACTCAGACTCAGCTAAAGGAACCTGAAGTCGGGAGCGCAGGGCTTACCTGCCTCGGAAATGGAAAAGGATGCAAAAAGCAAGAGGAATTAGGCTGAGTTAAACGAAACACTTGGGAGGCTTACCGAGATAGAACATAAATCCCATCCCAAGCAAGGCTGGCAGCACCACCGATCTGAGGTGCTATCCTGTTAGGACGCTGCTGTCAGCCGCCACGGGGGTACACGCGCAATTTCCTTTTTGCTCTCCCTTTGAACGAGGTGCCTTTCCTGCTAACCCACAACCCCGTCATCAGGCCCAGCCGGGGTCACCACAGCGCTCCCTTAGCGCTCCGAGCACCCGGACCCGAGGCCGCGCGCAGCGCTCCCGCAGCTCAGAGGCCGTCTTATCGGCTAAGCACCGCGCGGCGCCGGCAGAGGGCGGCCTGGCGAACCCGCAGCCCGTCACCGGCTGCCGCGGTCGCCGTGACACCGCACTGGACCTGGAACCCAGCACCCGGCGGCTCGGAAGTCTCTCCGGAGCCGCGCTCGCAGCGCCTCAACCCAACGGGCGCCGCGGCGGCCGCCCCGCCCAGCAGCCGCTCGACCACGCGCAGCTTCAGGCGATCCGCACCCTTGCGCACCAGCCGCCCGATCGCCGAACCGACGGACACGCCGATCGCGAGCAGTGCGATCGCGGTCACGACCAGCAGCAGAGCCCGCCAGTCGCTGTCGGGCACGGCTCGGGCGACGAGCGGCAGCACCCACGGCGCGATCAGTGCGCCGAGCACGAGTCCGCACAGCGAGCCGAGCACGGCGAACAGGCCCGCGCCGAGCCCCGTCATGACCGACGCGACCAGCAGGACGACGATGAGCAGGTCGACGAGGTTCGGCGTCATGGCCGGCTTCCGGTCACTTGACGAGCGGGAAGAGGATGGTCTCGCGGATGCCGAGGCCTGTGATCGCCATCAGCAGGCGGTCGATGCCCATGCCCATGCCTCCGCACGGCGGCATGCCGTGCTCGAGAGCGCGCAGGAACTCCTCGTCGACGGGCATAGCCTCGTCGTCGCCACGCGCTGCGAGCTTCG
>JAOWBP010000001.1:117063818-117083869 GCA_028571105.1 Tragopan temminckii | reverse complement strand
TCAAGTGTATTAATTGCTGCTAATTATTTTTGCGACTCTGTAGCTCCTGTTTTCAAAGTTAATTTGGAATGAAGGGAAGGCCCGCACTAATTATTTTACATGGTGATGGGCAACGTCAAGGAATTTCAATTGCTGCTCATGCAGTTCCCCTCAATTTGTTTTCCTGTTAGATGCTCAATGCCAACAAGTCAGAGCAAAAGAATGAAACAGAAGGGGAATGATACCAGTGATACCAGCGTGGGCTGAACTTAGACAACAAATAAACATCCCCCCAATTTTAGTAAGGGTTTTACACAGCAAATGCATACCTAGTTGCTGTGCAGTGGTTTGGCACGGGTGTAAATGAGTGTTTGTGATTGTTTTGCAGAAGCCTGCAAGCCAGGGTAGCTGGATTTCCTGTGGCACGGTCTGGCATTGTCCCTTCTCACTCAGAGGACTCAGTGTAATGGAAATCACAGGGGCTGTTTACCGGTGTCTCCCCAAAGCTTGGAAAGAAGATACCCATAAAATCCAATTCTCCCTTTGCTTTTAAGCAAACGGAAGATCCTTTCTGCTTAGAGCCGCCACTGTTTGTTTTTCTTTTTTTTTTCCTTCGGATCTGAGAGCCTTAAAATGTTATGCATCGGCGGAGCACCTGCGTTCTAAATGTAATGGTCTTCAAAATGTAATTGAGGGATTTTCACTTTTGCAGGCAAATCAGCAGGGCTGATATCGATCCGCCTTTTTAGGGAGCCGCAGTGCACCAGAAGGTGATACTGTAGAGGGCCCCGTAAACCCTCAGAGCCTTCTGTCTAATTTGGCAGAAAAACACAGAATGTCGGACAACAAAAGAACGATCCGATTCCATAAGAAATCTTCATCCCTCCCACCTCCTTTTCAGAAGACGGGGGAAAAAAAAAAAAAAAAACCAAAAAAAAAAAACAACCCAGACTTAATTTTTTCAGCTGCACACACAATGATTTGGTGCTCACTCTTGCATTGAAACAGTTGCTGTCAGAACAGGCAGGAAACAGTTTTCTTTTAATTGCTGAAATCATTCGGAAGTGCTTCATGCACGGCTTCTATACAGCAGATGCTGTGCGTTAATTGGTCTGTGTAGGGCTGACCCAGGGTTCCTTGCAGCGGGCCCAATTTTAGGCAGAGGGTTTAAATAGCTTATTTTTGGTTTTGTGTAACCTGGCGGACGTTAGGAGCGCACCCGCTCGCACGTGGGGTATTTCACGGTCTGCAGTTTCTAATGTCATGTGGGTTTTGAAACCCGTGTTTCCCTGGTAATGTACGAGCAGCAGGTAAGCTCTAAATACCATCCATCAGGAGCTAATTTTTTACCCAGATACTCCAATGACTGATGAACCTGTCTTTTGTATGAACGTTCAGCGCAGGAGAAAGCCATATGCCCCTGGCACTGGTTCCTGTGCATTCTTTCAGTTTGTAGCGAGGAGATGAAGGAAAAACCAAACCCTTACGTTTACGCATCTCTCATTTATTTAGCAGTTAGCACTTTCTAAAATAGCCCTGTTTTTTGCCAGTGAAGGGAGATTTGGGTCTCTTAAAGCAATCTGACTCCCACCACTCGCTTTCTTTATCAGGAATATTCCCGCACACCCTTAATAGGGAACCTTGTTTTGCTACTCCCCGTCTGTTCAAAACAGACCTCAGCCCATTAGAAGGTCCTCCCTTGTGTGGGAAGACCACAGCTGTTACTGTAAATCTCATCCAGTAACTGTATCACCCCCATTTTGTGGCTCTGAAGGATGAAATTGAGAAATGGAATACTGTGCAGTCATCCTTTACGTCTCCAATTTTAGGCCTTTGCACATCATTTTCATGCTTTTATTCCAAATCAAACGACATTAGTGAGCAACACCACCCCGTGCTAAATGCCTGGTGGCTGGGGCAGCCTCGACGAGCTTTGTTTTTGGAGGCGTTAGGATTTGGGGGGCCCTCGGGCTTTTGTTGGTGGGGGATTTTGTATTCTATTATTTTTAATCCCTCTTTTCCCTCCTGCCCCTTTCCCCCTCCCACCTCATCTTTTCAAATTGTCAAAATTTGTCTGAAAACAGCAACCCGGATGGTGGCAGAGTGCCTAAGATGGAGGACGCTCGGTTGTGGCTCCAGAGAGCTAGCCAGAGCTCGGGGCCATTAGCAAACACAACTTTACAAAGGTTTCTGTCTCTTTAAATCCCCGCGAATAAAGTGGATCTAACTTCTTACAGAGGATATTGGGGGCTTTAATCAGAAATAAGAAGTGGTTTAAATCATTAGCACAACAAAGCAAACTATAAGCTTGAAGATAAAAGTCTCAAGGGAAGGACTCCTCTGAAAATAAATGGGACTTGATAGATTTCCATATCATTTATAACTTCCCTTAATTACACTTGGAAGACTTGCCAGTAAAACTGGAAAATTGGCAGCCTATATCCATTATAGTAATTTTGCCGACCATGGCAAGCAGCTGGCTTTACTGGATTTTATTTCCCATCACTCACAATTAATCATCAGCTGGAGATGTCTGAAACTCCTCAAAACGTGGCAATGCTGTGTGACATTCGGGCCTCCTTAACATGCTAAAATCTGCTGAGTAAATGGGCCGAGCTCCCCTCCCAGCGTACTCATTTGGGCGCGAGGCGGGCTGCCGCCTAATGAGGGCCACTCGGAGCATCGGATGCGAACGTGAACCCTGACCCCGTGTCAAAGGAGAGGACGCCGCGAGCTGGATGAAAGATGCGGGATGCAGCTCCGCAAACTTTGCAGCAATTAGGCGGGGCGCGGGGAAGTGCATCAGCGCTGATTGGGTTGATCAGAAAGACTTGTGGGGCCTGTGAGCCGTTTCCACGCCTCGCTCTGAAGTCACCCTGTCACAATCGTGAAGTCCGTACCGGGTGATGCACAGAGGCCTGAGAAAAGTGTTGTGTGCTCATGGAGATCCCTGGCAGTGGGGCCTGTCCCTGAGTGCGCCTCCTCTTTACACCCCTCCTGCAAGTGAGGCAGCGCTGCTGCTTCTCAGGTTCGGCTTCTTCTCCTCGTGCCGTATTGCTCAGTGGGGAAAGTGCTCACCCGAAAGAGATAAAGCACGTCGCGCAGTCCCTGAAAAGAAAGAGGGCCCATCTATTTTACCCAGCTCCCATCAAGAGGATTTCTGTTTGCTTTCCGTTTGCCTGTTTTGACAGATTCGAGTCGTCTCTGAGACCTCTCTGTGCTGAAATGGTGGTTTGCACTGATGTACCATTCTCTGAAAGAAAGAAGTCATACAAAGAGAATCCCGCCTTGCAAACCGGCCAGATAAATCCTTAGATAAGTGAGTTGGAAAGCAAGAAATTGTATGCATTAATGCGGCTTTCATTTACAGTCTAAATGACAGGCAGAGGGATATGTGCAATTACGTAATGAAAGAAATTGGACAATGCCCAAAAGGCTGAAAAAGAGAAGAGGCAGCTACAAGTGCCTCATTTTAGGATTTGTTGCCCTGCAACACAATGAGTGGAGCTGCAAAGGTTTAACATAAGAGCGGTAATTAAACTTCTGGGCTTAAGTGACACTTTTGCCAAAGTAATTTGGAACAAATTGCGCGTTGTCACAAGTACTGACACAGCATTTTAACACGTGCTGCGTACTCAGAGTGCCTCCTTCCTTTCAATTAGTGCAACTGTGGGATGTTTACTGGTTACTCGGCTATATAGTTTGTTGGCTGGGTGGATTATTTCCTTCCCAGGCACCGATTCCTTTGTCATCAGCCCAGCGGGTATTATGTAAAACACAAAATTTTTATTGTAGAGAAAGGTGGGAAATGGAAAAATTCAAATTCACAGACATCTCCATGCTGTGGCCACTTGTGTTTACTGGTATTTTACGGCTGCAGATCTGTGAAGGCAACTCTGTACTTTCCCAGTAAGTGTGTTCTCAGAACTCTGTTCAGACACTTGTTACAGGACATGCGTGTGCACCATGGTGGTTTGACAACCTGAGTCACACTGAGCTCAAGAGAAGAGTTCCTTGTGCCCTTGAAATTACACCCCCAAATTCAGATCCACGCTCTTTAACACCTAAGTCTTCGGCAGCCCCAGAGGCTGGGGGCACCTGGCTAGCAAAGTTTAACCAGAGGATGGCAGATTTATTTCTTTCTGAAAGATCCTATACCAAACCAAACCAAACCAAACCAAACCAAACCAAACCAAACCAAACCAAACCAACATTCTTGTCTTCTTTTTTAAACTGAAATAGCTATTCCTAGCTTCCTTTTAACCTTAGAGCTGTCTGGAAGTTCAGAGCAGACTGGAGAGAGGCTGAGCAGTGAGGCAGGGGGAGGAAGAGGGAGAGCAGGAAGGAAGGAGCTGCTGGGGAACGGCCTTGCGCAGAGGAGCAGGTGTGCAAGAGGCAGACAAAGACAGGGAGCAGGAACAGAGGGAAATAACCAGGGACAAAGCACGAGTCTTTGGCACTATCCTCTGAGTTGATGCTGCTACCGACTTAAATGCTCACCTGAAGCTCGAGATGGCATTTCAGTAGTCAAAGTGTGGGTTACCCTTCTGGATCTGGTCACTGTGCAGTGCTCCTGGAGCAAACACATTCCGTCTTTACTCCAAAAGGCCCATCAATCACACTGCTGTTGGAAAAATGGTACACGACCACCTCCGTGACGTGGCTGGGCCGTCCCCGGCTCACACGAGGGGTAAATCCTGGATTGTGTATTTTTGCCCTCATCTGCAGGCAGCCCATGGACCGCCGTAAGCCCTGGGGCCTGGTTTTTGGTGGTGAGCACACTCCCTGGATACCGCCACGTGCAGGGCCGGAGCCTCCCACCCGCGCTCCCCAGGACAGATGCCAAGAAACGTCTGGCTTCCCCACCAGGATTAGCATCCATGGGATCCGTGCCAGGGAAGCAGAGCAGAGGCTGAGCAAATTAAATTTTGGTCTGGATTTAATTGATGTCGAGCTGTGGCGGATGTGAAATGCGAGCTGTGAAAGTTAGAGTGTCTGAGATGGGCGAGGGGCCGTCCAGGTTCGCTTGGGGTGACGACTTTCAGCAGGTGATTCCTTTTCCCCTGTTTGCCAAAAGCAGCAGTGGTTTGCGTCTTGGCCGTACGTAACTGGCTGACTCGACTTGCGCCCTAGAAGCCTTGTAGTGTTTAATGAAATAATCCCTTTATTTTCTAAAAGAACCATACACACTTAGAGCTTTTTTAAATCCTCTCTCCTCATTTTGTACCGCTTTAATTTTACCAGGTTTCAGAAGGTCAAGAGATTTGTGTAATTGAAGCAATGAAAATGCAGAACAGTATGATGGCTGCTAAAACAGGCAAGGTAAGCTACCTTGGGTCACTTAAAACCATATGCAGCTTGTCAAATAGGATGGAATTTAAAAAGGAAAAAAGGAGGATTCTGGTTGTTAAGGAATTAAGTCTGATTGTTGTAAGTCTTTCGAAGTGAGGTGTCTTTAATTTTTAACATTTACATCTGCTGTGAATGCTGTTAAGCAGTTCCGAGCTGTAGATAGCACAGCAGGAAGTAGTTTTACTGGCTTTAGAAATTCATATAACTCTTTTTCTCCTAAATGATTTGTTTTCTATGATGTTACAATGCCACGTTGAATTGAAAGGTGTTACAGATCATTTTTCCAAATTCCCTATTTCCAGAGAGCAGCTAAAGAAGGGTGATCTCTTTGCTAGTTAATTCATTAATGGCAAACAATCTCATCTTGCCAAACCACTCAGAGGAAGGCATAGAAAGCATTTTTGTAGGAAGAAGTTTTTCACACAGAGGGTGGTGACGCACTGGAACAGGTTGCCCGAGGAGGTTGCAGATGCCCCATCCCTGGAGGCATTCAAGGCCAGGCTGGATGTGGCTCTGGGCAGCCTGGTCTGGTGGTTGGTGACCCTGCACATAGCAGGGGGGTTGGAACTAGATGATCACTGTGGTCCTTTTCAACCCAGGCCATTCTATGTTTCTATCATTCTATGAAAAGAGTTTTTTTCGATTATTGGCCCTCTGAGCAGGGAACTGGGTAGGCTTGTACAATAGAGAGAAACCCCATCTGTATGGGGGGCTGTCAGCCCCTGAGCGGGCCTCGGAGCATTCCTGTGCTGGACTGTAATGCACAGCCTAAAGCCATCACTTGGGCATGGCCAGATTCAGCCTTTGCACAGGGAGAGAGAACAGAATCATCAGGAGATCTGGATTTTTTTGTTCTCCTAATGTCACATTTCCCAGCCCATCTCTGGACCTCTGCTCTCCCTGAAGCAAGGCCATTCTGCTAAGGAGAATAATAAGAATGATAATAGAAAGAAATCTTGCAAGGTTCATTAGCCCAGAGGGAGGCAGCAAGGAGCCTGACTCCAGGGCAGACTGGGTTAGGCGTTGGCAAGATTTGCTGAGATCTGAGGATGGTTTTCTATGCCAAGGACTGTTTGTGTGTTTACAAGAAAGGATGATTTGGCACGGCACTGAAATTGTCACCAAGGCTTGGACCAGGGCTTGCCTCTTCCAGTACGTCTCATGCAAAATTGGGTCTTGAGGAAATAAATGCAGGGGGGAGGGAGAGGGCAGGAGGGAGAATGTACTTTCTCCTGTTGCTCTGACATTGGCACTTTGTTATTGTCTTTCATGCATTAATTCCTAAGTAACTTATTTTCTCACTTGATTAATATTGTATAGCATTTATTTTTCAGTTTTACTTCTTTTGTTTAACCCCTTCTTCTGCTCTTTGTCTCCACTGCTTTTAACCAGTGAGTATTTGTGACTAAAGTGCTACTGCCACCTTCCCTCTACTTTATTTTTTCACTTCAACCTTTCCTTTCCCACCAAGGTGCACTGCATCCCGATGACCTATTCCTTGAAATCCTGCTTGCCCTTCTCCAATTAATAACTACTCCCCACAACTGTGCACATAAAAACCCCATTTGGTGAATTAGTCCTTTCTAAACAGAAATTTTTGCTCCTCTCTGCAGTGCAAAACCACGGATAAAGGAGCCTGACCCCTCCTCAGGAATGGGATGTTTGGCATTGGCTGTTAGCCCACTTTTTTTATGCATTGAAATTGTGTTTTGAAACTCAGTTTGTTTGCCTTCAGCTGGAGGACGTCCATTTTCCTTCCCCGTCTGAATTCCTTTTCTTTATCATTCCCCTTCCTGTTTATGATTGTTGAAAAGTGGGTTTGTCCACTCCGAGCTCACCCCATGCAGGTGGTTTAGCAGGGAGGGATGGGGAGCAAGCCACAGCCAGGGAGAGGAGTGCATGGCCACTGCCAGCATGTGGCAGAAACCACTGGGGAGGCTGAGACACCACTGAGCTACAGCGTGTGCTGAACTTTGGCTTTGTAAAGCAAGAAAAGAAAGAAGTAGAGTATCTCTCACACTGCTTTAATCTCCTGAAAGACGAGTCTCAGGAATTGGGTTGGCTCTGTAGGTATTGATTTGGAAATAAAGCTGTTTCTTGTATATCTTGTGAAGTTTTCGCCTGTCAACAGTATTCAGCTTCATTTCTTGGACAAAGCTGTGAATGCATCTGTGCGACAGACCCAGCGCACAGGGCTGTAGGCTGTCATACTCAGATGTGGGCAGCCCTATCAGCCTGATTTTGGGTGTGCTGCGGGTTCCCTGTAGGAGCCTCAGTTATCTTCAGGTGACTGAGCCAGGTGAACTGCTGAGCGAGACTTCGTCCAACAGCTCGGGTACCTCAGTGGGAGCTCTGGATTAACACTGCAAGCAAACTCTAATGCAGAGCCTCAAATATCTTCTGAAGCTCCATGTGCTAACGTGTTTCAGCATTTTTTAGAGAAGATGAGGGTCTATGTAGGACATACTACGCTATATTCATTCAGTAAAAGAACTCATCTACCGATGTAGTTGCATTTATTTGACAACTGTAACCCTTTGCCAAGTTCAGTTACATTAAAGGATTCCAACTCGGATTTGAATCAATTTCTCTCAGCAGTGCAGGGATTAAGGGAAACCCAGCTTCATGGCTGCAGCCCCAAAACTCACTAACACTTCCAGTCTGTAATCCATGAAATACCAGAATACTGTATTGTAATGTCCAAGCATGAGTGCTGAATACTCAAACTGAAAGGTTTACAATTTTAGTGTGAACTTAATGACAGTGCCGATCTACACACCGAAATTGTTTCTGTTTCTTGCTGTAGGTGAAAGCTGTGCACTGCAAAGCCGGTGATACCGTTGGAGAAGGAGACTTGCTGGTGGAACTGGAATGAAAGGTTGCCTTCCCACTGTTGAATTAGCTCAACCTCGGTTATTTCCATCCATGAAGTAAAATTAGAGCAATTCAAGACAGACGATGGACCTTCCTACGCAGAAGATTTTATAGAGCCGTATTTATTGTATCAGTGGTTAAGACAGCAAACACAGATGTTAAACCTTGGCAACAGATCTCAGATTTTTACTTCCAGAAATACTTGTACATAACCTTTGTAATTCTTTGATTTTTCAGGATCAAGTAGAATCAATAAAATACCATTTCTGCTTTAAAACAGGAAAAGCTTCTTTTTTAAAAAGAAAACATAACAAAAGCCTGAAGCTGATTAATCTTCTCCATGGTAATCTCACCGGTTTGAGGCCCCAGCCAAATTGTACGGAATGGTTGATAGGAGCGACAAATTAACCACTGAATGGACTCAGCAGTTTCCTACACTCTGTGTAAGTGCTGAACAATTACTGCTTAAATTCTGGTCAGACTTATTGTAATATTGTGAAGCCTTTGTCCAGACTAGCTTTAAATTATGGGTTAGATGTTTTATTTTGCTACTGCAGACTTTCCCTTGTATTTTCACTTGCAGCTCTAAGGGAATTTTCTCTTTTATTCAGACTCCACGCTCAAACGCCCTCCCCTTTATCTTCTTTCTGTTGGTCACTGGATACAAGGCCTTCCAGGCATGGGCCTCAAGTCCCCTTAGCCGCCCCTCAGGCCAAGCACGCTGCCCCCTGAGCTCCTCCAGGCCAGGAGATCCACGTATCTGACCTCTTGTTGTGCAGGGGCTCCTTCTAAAGTGAGGGATTAGGAGTGTTCATAAAATCAGAGCTTTGGAGAAACTGAGGCAGAGACCCTGCAGCCTTTCCTAGGAATGTCCTTGGTGCCATCTTGCCTCCTCCAGAAGGGGCACAGCTCAGGCTCTGCAGGTTGCCCTATACTGAAGCATGATGAAAAGATTTACAAAATGAATATTCTGCTTGAAAAGCATTTCAGACTTGAGTGTGCCTGCTGCAGAAGCACAACCTCTCAGTCTGTTTTTCTACTTGAATGGCAGCAGTGCCCATTACTAATGAAGTTCAGGCTGGTTCCTTACCCTGGCTCCCTGTGCTGATCTCTGGCCATCCCAGAGCTCCTGCCAGTGAAGCAGAAGTACAGTACGGTTCTGAACAGTCCCTTTGGTACATTTCATTGTACTCTGGCTCACTGCACGACACACATTCCCCACTCACAGCCTTGTCCCTGCAGCAGCTTTCTAAATTATACAACGTCAGTGTACCAAACGCTGCAGTTGAAGGAAATAAAAGGCACAGCAGTGCAACAACACAGTCACAATATCCCCAGCTTGTACAGAAGCCAGCACAGTTGGTTGGGTCATGAGGACAGTAGTCTTTAAATGTTGCAGTAATCACATATAGGTCTTTTTTTATTTTTTTAATAACATGATTAAGGATCTTTCCCCCCAGTAGAAAATTCAGTCTGCATACAACTGCAAGTTCTGCATGAAAGTGCTTGGCTCAGCGTCGCCTTAATAGTGCTCACCACAGCTGCAGCTGGTGTGGTGCAGTGGGCAGCTGGAGTCAGGTTTGCTTTTCTGGCCCTCAGCATCCAGATCCCAGTCACTCAGTGAACTGAAACGGTACCTAAAATGCTTACTTAGGATGCTAAATGAAACATATACGATTTTAAATGGAATTCTCTTTAATAATTCTTTAATATTTCTTTACAGTATCTCATAAAACTAAATGTGTTTTAAAAAGAATCACCTCCAGTTCAGAAAAAAACATGATGAAGTAAGAATAGTCATCTTTAAAAATCTCTTCCCTTTATTTCTACAGCCATGTTGTATTTTTCCCGAAGCGCAGACTACCGGTGTGGTCATTTTTCCCCCACAGACAACTTGCCTGCCGCTTGGTTTACATTCAGTAGCCTACCATTACAGGACAATATTAGACGTGCATTTTACTTTGCTTGCAGATATGATTTTTTAAAATCAGTTTTAGCTATTAGTACAATAACGTCGTTACTCCACCCGGCTTACGGAACACACGTGATAAATTTATCAGTTCAGGTAAGAAAGAATTAGTGTGTTCATCTGTCTTCCTTCCACTCACCTCGGCCGTGCACTGAGGTGAAGGGGCGAGGGGGCAGGAAAAGAACAGAAACCCCCTCACTGCTGTGCACAAACACAGTTATTTCGGCCATCATGTGAAACCAGTTAGGGTGGGTTAGTGGGGGCACAAGGCTGTGCCAGGCTCTAGGCCTACAGCACTGCAGCACTAGAGTCAGCGTGCCCAGGTCTGGGAGGTTACAGATCTGGGAATTTACGAGAAAGGCATTATGGGGTTGCTGGTAGGGCTGCCACACAACACCTGCTTAGAACTGTCTTCGCAGGGCTGTGCCGGCTCAATCTCTGTTCTCTCGTAGCACGTAGGAGAGGCCGTGGGTCCCAGAGGAATCGTAATTGTCATGGTAAGGCAGCTGGACCCACTCAGGCTGGTAGGTGCTGGTGTTGTACACGAAGCACTCCATCACCCCGCTGCTGGCTGGTCGTACCTCAGCTGTGCCGCTCTTCCCCTCCCACTCCACCACCTCGATTCTCATCGTTGTGCGCTGGTACATGTCTGGGCAGCCTTCGAATTCGTCAAGGAACTGCAGCATCTGGTCATCCACGGTGTAAATCTCCCCTGCGATCTGGTGTCCCGTGCCTGGGATGTTGAGCATGTAGGGGATGTTGTATTTCCCCGCAATCACCAGAGGGTATTTCTCCACCGTGCGACCCCTTCCTTGGTACTTTGCGATCCCCTTGGCGGTGTTGATCATGTGCTTGTAGTTGGGCTGGCCCTTTTTAAGCGTGCCATACACAAAGACACGAGCCATCGTACCTGCAAAAGCAGCAGAGGGACAAAGGCGGATGTTACATATGTGACTGGCCTTCTCTAGGGAGAAGGTCTGATTGCTGGGTGCTGCTGTGTGGAGCCAGGAGTCAATGATCCTTACGGGTCCCTTCCAACTCGGGTTATTCTATGATTCTAAGGAAGCTACGCCAGCAGCCAACACAGTGCTGAGCTTCAAGCTTTCCTCGAGGTTTTTCTGCCTCTCTCATGATTAAATTGGAGCCTGGCTGCACAAAGTATGATGCTGTGCTCAGTAACACACCAGAAGCAACCCGGGGAGCGATCCCAGTGATAGGAACAAGTTCCAATTAGCACATCCTTCGTGGAAGAAAACAGCCAACCAACCAAAAAAACACCCCAACAACAACAAAAAGGCACGGTTCAGTTCAGTTATGCAAGCACCTTACTATATTGCTCTACTGCATTTATGGTTTAAGTAGCCCCAGCCAAGTCCAGGTAGCGTTAAGACTGCAGAGGTGAAGCCAAAGGACAATTCTGCCCCTCCTTGGCAGAGGGGCTGGTTCTAAAGGCCGTAGTGATGGACTTTTCCTCATCCCCAGGTCTGTGCAGCCCAGCACAGCGTGTGCCTCCTCTTCACCATGGCAATATTCAGGATTTGAGAAACAACATTATATTGAGAGACAGAGGTGCCTGGTTTCAGTTCAAGTATCTTGTTTCATGGTAAAATAAAGCGCAGTGGCATTAATCATCCCAAAGCAAATTAATGCATTCAAACTTGCCGTCATGTTGTGCTGCATTTGCATCCATTTTCTGGTGAGCATTTTTTATGTTAGTAATACCAACTTGGTTACACTCTCAAAAAAACCCCAAACAAACAGGAAAGCACAGTAAGAAGCACGATGCTTGTAGCTGCAACAAGCTAACACTGTGCAAACTGGGACATCACTCAGCCCGACCACAGAGCTGCCTGTCCTGAAGGGGAATGAAAAGGCTGGAACATCAGCCCTGGAAAAACAAGTGCTGTGCTGCAGAATGAGGTGGCCTGGCACAGGCTTGGGTTAAGTTCAACCTGTTGTAGGGCCACTTTGGGGATATGCTGAAGGCTTCCCGCAGCCCCAGCACCAGGTCCTGCTGGCTGGCTCTGCCTGCTAAACGCCGGCAGAGCTGGGGAGGCCACGTCCAGCTGAGCCAGGGCTGCTCGGAAGCTGCCGTTGTGAGCACAAGGACGTGTTTGTCTCGCCTGCTCAGGGAAAGGGAAAAACAACATTTCTCTTTGGTGCTTTCAGTGACTCCCAGCTGACAGGCCTCCTTTGCTGACTTGATGAGGGCAGGCCAGGCGACAGTGTCGTCAGGAGCACCTTCACCCCTCTTGTCCTGGTGAGCAGAGCCAATGCTATTTCCATTTGTTTACCTTGGGGATGGACTGGGAGGCAGGACCTTGTTATTTCAGTGCTAACAAAACTGGAAGATCCATCCTGAAGTCTTTTTTAGATATGCCCAGAAGCCGAACCACCTCTGCCTGCAGTCAGTGTTTTGCACGTGTGCTAGCCACATCTTCTAAGCAGCCCCTGAACAATATTGTTCAACATTTGTTTTATCTAGGAGCGTAAAACTCTACAAATTGGTTTAAATGGGATAAAAGATTGGCCTTACTGAAAGGCAGAAACCACCCATACCTTCCTAGCTTTTCCTTTGTTTTTCACACTCTGCCCTGTTCGTCCCCAGTTCTTCCTGCATGGCAAATGATGTTTTTCCTGATTTTGCCCTCATGTCTCTGTTCTGCCCAACACAGCAGCGAGGCAGCTGCCTGCCACGCACCAACCACCAGAGGAGAACATGAAGCTCCGTTTGTTGTTAAACAACGTTCAGAGTTTGAAAAATCTTTAAAAAGTGACCGGACGCAGAAAATTAATGTTTTCTTTTCCAGCTATTTACTCTTGATTTAGTAGCTAGGTCAGCTGGGTTATCCAAAGGGTACACTACTGGCCAAGACGAGCGTCATTTACAATCACCAGGCCTTTTAACCAGTAGCAAAGCAGCTTCTTCCTTTGCGAAGAAAGAGTTTCTCTCTGTAACATTTTTCTAGCAAAAATGGTGCGTGCCTTTATTTACTGGCAAACAGCTTTCACGCAAGGAAAAAGACCACACTGATTTGTCTCCGTGTTTTATCAGATATACTCCAGCGTAATCTATCCTTCATGACATAAATGAGTTTTTTCAGATGCAGCTCATTCCCTCACAATAAAAAAGGACATTAATATTCAGATCGTCTGACTCCCTTTTATAAGAAAAATCATTACCTTTCAGAGTGTGTTTTGAATAACAAACAGAGATCTTTCAGGAAGAAACTTGTCCCAGTGGGGATTGGGAAAGGATCAGAGTTAAGCACTGAAACATGCAATTAATTCCCATTAGGGGATTAGGGCACTCGTGTTCACTTTGAATCAGAAAAATGAATTGTGAATTAAATTGTTCACAACCAAGAGGTTACTTGTCAGAGTTAATAAGTTAAAAAATAAAAAGGGAAACCTAAAACATACATAAAAAACTTAATACCGAGTGGCGCATCTGTAGGAAAAAGATACGCTTCATTTCCACTAAGCTAAGATCTCTCCTTACTGTACATCTGAAGATAAGCTTCCGAGAAGTTTTAAGGGAAAAGTGTTAAAACTCACAAAACCGGTGACAACGAAGTGCGTATTTCTGGCTGAGCAGCTTCAGGCAGTTTGGAAGCGCTCCTTTCAGACTGACAGCGGTACACCCAGCACGCTACTGCTCGTCCCAACAAACCCAACCACGACGACAGAACTCGCTAACCCAGGGTTGGGTGTTTCAAAGTCAGGCTGGATGGGGGTCTGAGCACCCTGATCGAGCTGCAGGTGTCCCTGCTCACTGCAGGGGAGTCAGACCAGATGACCTTTCAGGGTCGCTTTCAACTCAAACGATTCTATGATTCTATGTTCCAGCATGTAAATAAATGAATTCACTGGGCAGGTTAAGTGGAGACTGAGGAATTGGAAACCTCAGTCCCATGTTACACAGAGATGGCGCTTGCAAGCCCCAGACTCGCAGAACTTCCACAGCTGCAAAAAGAAGGGTGGTGACCAAACTTCCCCTTGCCCTCCATGACCACAGATGGTCCCACCATCCGCCTGGGGTAAGCACGACACGCTGCCTTTGCATACGTGTTGCTGGGTGTTGCATTCTGGACAGGCTGCTCCACACCCAGCGCAGCTCCCAGCGCTCAGATCTGTGCTTTCAGACCGTCCTCAGCCACCTTGTGGCAAGGAGAGCAAAGAGCAGGACTGTATTTTAGGGTCACCGCACAGCGGTTCAGCCAGCAGCAGCATGTCGCTGGGTGGCTGGCGGTGCCATGGGAAAACGGCCTTCCTCACTTAATCTGGTTTGACACTTCAGACGTCTGCTGATCCACCTCAGAGAAAAAAAAATAATAATAATAGGAATCAGATTCTATACTAGGTAGTAGGTGCCAGGACAAAACAAACCCATTCAAAAGCTTCTTTCATGAAACATTCATGCTAGAATCATTAAAATTTAATGGCGCGAGGAAATGTGAACGAAATCTGTATGTCATCTCTCCCAGCTCTTCCTTTTAACTACGACAGGCGGACGGGCGGCCTGCTTGTGGGCCGCGTTACTGCTCCCTATGTGGGACGCAAAGATCAGAGGACAGGGGCTGCCTCGGGGTCAGGAGGGCAGGAGATGTGGGGGTGAGCCCGACTGTGGGGGCTGCGGGGCCCCATCCCGGCTGAGCTGCTGGGTTCTGAACTGGGGGCATGGCCTCGCCTCCCAACAGCTCTGGCCATAAGCATCCGTTCTGCAGTGGCTCCAACAACTACTGCATCCCAGCAGCTTTTTTTGAAAAATAAAAGGAGCAGCGTGTGCATCACGCTTGCTCTGCAGCCCTTTGTGACTGCTGTAGCACTGGGTTTGGGTTTTATTTTGCTGAAGCTCTCCCTTGCAGGTCAGAAAGTATCCATTTCTCTCCCTCCATACAGTAACACTATTTTCCCTTGAGAAAAATTCTTAGTGCTGGCTCAGTGACCAGATATAGTTACACATTAATTCTTCAGAAGTTTCTTAAAACTGTAGGAAACAGGTGAAAAAACAAAATGCCTTGAACTTTAAACTTGAGCCCAGTCTGTTTGAATGAAGCGAGTTTTAAGGTCACTCTTCACTCAATGCTAACTTTCAAGCAGGACTAACATGCCAGAGAGGGCTCATGGGACTGCATCCTGTTGGGCCTTTGATGCTTTCATTTTGTTACTCGCTATTTTCTTTATAGCACAGACAAGGGCTTCCTGCCCGGGCCGACCCCTTTCCAACCTTGCTGAATACCTCGGAAAAGTTTATGGCAAGACACCTTTCTTACATTAACCACAGAGGCACCAGCGAAACGATGGCTCCTTTGAAATCCAGAGGTTATGGTCTCCTCGCAGCAGTTGTTCGCTCAGAAACTGCGAGGTGCTGGTTTGTGAAAACAAACAACAGTATTCAGTGACCAGGGTCGTGTTGGACACTACCAGGCACTACCTGAAATGGCACTTAACCTGCTTCACAGATACTTTTCATCTCACCCTTGGACAGCTTATATCTCCAAACCACAAACAGGCTGCACTGAAGTGTGAGCGTCCCAAGGATGCCTGGGGTCAGAACAAGCAGCAATCACGCTGCTGCTCACATTCCTGGCACTGACTTGGCATCGTAGCCCATGTTTGTTTGTATCTGCTTGAAACTCTTTGCAATCACCTTCAACTTTATCACACAGAGAAATCTACGCAGCTAACTTTTTTATTATAATATTTTTTTCTTTTCTTATTACCAGGAAGAGCTTAATTACCAAAGTAAATATTAGCAGCAGGTATACAGGGCTCCAAATGTCAATTGGATAAAGCCAGCACACACAGAACGATGCTGGGGCGTGATGCAGAAACATGCTGGATGCATTTTTAGACTAATTAGCATGCTAAACTTCTAGACAGTGCAGAGACAAGAGGGGATTGCAAGCACATGAAGAGGACAAGAGTAGGAAGAAGACAACGGAAAGACAACAGATGTGAACAAATCGTGTTGGTAAGAAATAGCTGCCCCCACAATACTTTATGAGTACCACTGACTGTTTTGCCATAGGGTAGTATCACATAAGCCAAAAGATTATTATATCAAGTTTTCGATACCACAGTTCAGACATTCATGGACTACAAAGGTAGTTAAAATGAGCTGAAGAAAGATCACTGAGAAAATGAACCAAGGGCTCTTATTTTGAGGCACAGACTGAACAAGTTGTTCAGCTTGAACAGGAGCTAACAGGGCTCCTACACGTACGTATGCAAGTGAAGATTTTACAGGAGAGATAAGTGGTTCTCTGTATACACAAAATTTCTGTATGGAAAAATTAACTTAGACAGAAACAGCTTTCTAATCATAAAAGCAGGGCCTAAGAAAAACCACAATAAGTCACAACAAAAATGAGCCTGGTATTCCACATGTGACATCCATCAATTTCAGATACCTCAGAAAGAGCCTAAGAACACAAATTGCTTTGGGATTTTTCCTTGCCACCCGCTAGCTTCATCTGATGGCTTCTCCTCCAAGTGCTCTCTGTATACCTCTTCTGTGCCACCACTTTGTCAGCCCTTGCCCTCTTCTAGGCTGAAGAGTCCTCATCTATTTCTGAGACAGGGAAACTGGAATTGACACCTTCAAGGATGGATAAACCATCGATTTATACAGTAATATAACTCACATTTCCTGTTCTGCTTACACACATTTTGCACTAACATCTTTCTGACTGCTGTTGAGCAATAGACTGATGTGCTGGAAGAGCACTGCAATACCTCAGCATCATACTCTTTAGTGGCAAATGTTATGAGAAACATTTTCAGACAATCCAAGAGTGCTGAAGCCTTCAAAACCAGCAGACCCGAAAACAGAAATTTGTCCAAGCTCTCCTGGATACTACAGTTAATTTTGCCTAAGAGTAAGGTAACAAACTAGATAACTTCTCAAAACCCTCTTCAACTTTATGTCAAGTACATGACGTTTAAATCACATACACAGAAATATCTTTTGGGGAGAAACTTTTTACTATGGCCTGTAGCAATAGGACAAGGTGTAATGGTTTCAAAGTGAAAGAGGGTATATTTACATTAGATATCAGGAAGAGATTCTTCACTGTGAGACTGTGAGGCACGGGTGCAGGATGCCCAGAGAAGCTGCGGATGTCCCATCTTTGGAAGAGTTTCAATCCAGGTTGGATGGAGTCCTGGGCAACTTGGTTCACAGGGAGGATGGGACTGAATGGTTTTTAAGGACCCTTCCAGCTCAGACCATTCTGTGATTCTCTATCTTTTTGTCTGCATCTCTAGTTGTATTGGGTTTACATGGCAGGGTTTTGGTAGCAGGGAGGCTGCAGAGGTGGCCCTTCCTCTGTACCACTTAGGGGTAGGAAGTAGAGGAGGGTGGGGAGGTGCTTGCAGTTTGCTTTTAGTTTCTCACTGCTCTAGTCTGTTAGTAACGGGCAATAAATTAACCCCCCCCTATGCTGAGTCTGTTTTGCCCATGATGATAATAGGAGAGTGATCTCTCTGTCTTGTACCAACCCCGAGCCTTTTTCCCATCCTACATTCCTCCTCCTGTTCTGTTGAGAGGGGGAGTGAGAGAGCTGCATGGTGGTATTTAGCTGCCCATCAGTATTGAAGCACCCCACTAATACACAGGCTTAAATTGTTTTATCTGCACAAAAAGTGACAGAGGAAAGAAAAAAAAATTAACTTCAAATGCCAGATCACCATCACAGAAGAACAAGGTAGATGCTGCAGTCCTGTTGTGCTAGCCTTGCTCCTGGTAGTTTCAAACACCACTGTGAATTTGAAGTGGTTTCTGCAATTGGCATGCAGGGCATAGCGCAGTGATTCAAACTGCTGACATCCTGAGGCTCAAATGCAGTCTGAAGCTGGGACGGGTTTTCCCAGACCCCAGCAAGGTCAGCACACTGATTTACATGCCAATACTCAGAACGTTCAGTCAGTTGTTTTCGATCGGGAAGAGCATCTCAGCCTGTGAAACGCAGCAAACACTCTGAGTACCTAAGCATGGGAACACATTTTTCTATGCTGAAAAGCTGGTGAGGGAGAAATGGAAGGGAGAAAAGATCAGGTTTGTGCTAGATTGCAAGGTGCTTTTCCACAAAGCAGTGCTGGAACGGGATGTGGAAAACACTGCACAGTAACACTTTGTACGGAGCAGAGAGATGCCCGGCTGGTCCCAGCGCAGCACTACCTGCTCTGCGGAGGCTCCCTTCCATCATCCCTCAGGGATGTGGCTCAGCCTGGAGGAAGCTTTTAAACAGCCATCAGCACAGCAGCCTCTGGGGCCACGCACACCTTTCAGCTGGCCCAGTGTGGGTGATGCTCAGAGCCCTGGCAGCCTGTGAGCCCCAGGTGACACAAGCATCCAGGTGGTGTCGTCTCAGGCCTTGTCATGCAGTAGGCAGGCGAGACAGCAGTGAGCTCCTGGTTGCAATGGTAAGAGCTGAGTAAGGAGAGCAATTCTGTACTGGCTGCAGGGTCACATAATACTGAATTATTGTTTCCTTTTTCCCAGAAACCACCTACCTACATCGCTGCAGACGAGTCACTGAAACACAAACCTTTGATAAACTTGGCAGAAATTAAGGATTAAAAAATCCCGACAGACTTTTTTTTCCAGCCTATGATTCCTTGGGTAGGCGACTTCTAAGGACCAAAGAAAGGTAATTCACATACATTTACAGCACTCATGTATATACATAACATTTCTATGCAGAAGAACCATGCTTTTCTTGGAAAATGTTAGAGGCTCACAAAAAATGAGAAAGATTAAAACCAGCTGTAATGGAGGAACCACCAGATTTAAATGCAGCCACTATTTTAAGTACTCAGCCAGGAAGGGTACAGACAGCACAGGGTAATGGCCAAGCATATTCGCTGTGAAGCAGGGACGTACAAAAGGATGGCTGAATAAAATGGCATAAATATTCTCATTAAAAAAATACAGATTAAAAGTATTAATATGAGTATGAGTGTACGCATGCCACTAACTAGCACTGGGAGAAAAGGCCCTTTGTGACATTGGGAAGGGCACAGGTGAGGTCAGTAATGTGCATAAAAGGAAAAGTGGGGTATTCAGAAAATACTGAATACGTTTGTAATATTATTTGTTTGTTATGATAGCTCTGAAGCAAGTCAGACCACTGATGTGGAGACAGCCACTGGACAAACACTGAAAAAGATAAAAAAAAAAATAATTCAATATACCTCCTTCTGTGATAGAGATATTTTCCTTTCACTTTATTTGAACTTATTCAGGTCAATTTTTTTTAAAGCTAAGAAACCAATGATGAGGGAGCCTTGTACATCCTTTCACGTTGTGAACAGAACTTGTGAGAAAGAGTAATATTTAACACATGAAATACAGGAGGAGAAACAAAGCACAATTCACTAACAGCCATTATTTTATTTGCCTAATTAATTAAATAACTATGCAAGTCTAGCTTTGATGACTTATGCATATCAGGTAGTTTTATATAATAAAAAGACTTCTTTTTCCTGTAGTGAATTTCAGCTTGTAGCTATACATGTTGAAAATAAAAACCTAATCCATACCTCACCACTAAATCTTTCCCCACCATTTTCTAGTATAATAAAAGGCAATACAAAACAGATACTCACATCAAAACTACAGAGAACTAACAGCAGATATATGTAATTACTTCAGTCCCACCGAGGCATATCACTTCTGTTTAGAAATTAGTACCAAGTTTACTATAAAAAAAAGTCAGATCATCATGAAATAACTAATGAGTTATTTCAACTTTCCCGATCTTGATTTTTGTTCTCCAAGAAAGACCTGCCTTTAGCATCAAATGGCAAAGCATCCTTATCTAGAAGTAAATACATTTCCTGGTGTGCTACCTTCTACACTGAAGAAACA